>JAWPHD010001066.1:0-361514 GCA_037043455.1 Cyrtodaria siliqua
TATCTCCCTAAATTTGAGGAAAAAAAAAACGCTTAAAATGATCTACCCCGACCACCACCCCCCCCCCCCCACACCGCCCCCCGCCCCCCCCTCCCCCCACCCAACCCCCTTAAAATGTACGATATATATTTGTTTTGTTTGATTCTCATTGTTTCGCTCAAACATAATCGCAAATGTTGGACCTGCCGAGGGATTTAATTGCTTATCACGTTGTTTGTTGCCGACTGGTTATTGTTTCTTCTCATTACTGGCTTGATGCTACTTTCTTTGAAAATCTCTCACTTTATTAATACAGCAATTCATTGTTACAATTAGTTGTATTTCATTTCCGAATTTTCATTTTAAATTCAGTATCTTTGTAAATTGTAGGAGATGAATACTTTGTAACTTAGATTACATAATAATACTTAACATGAATATATGTTGGTTACGTAAATAGGTATTTTTTGTTTCTGAAATTCTACAAGTTTGTTAGACATATGCCTTCTTTTCTTTTAGTTTAAAATATATATTTTTGACAGTTTTTAAAAGAATTTTTATTGTTTTATATTTTACCATGATTGTGACTCTTTATTTTGACAAATAGTGAAATAATTGTACCACACTGATGTTAAGGTTATAGCCATACGAGTTTAAGTGGAAAGCAACTCCTATTGCTATCATTACTAAGTATGGTACATATGATGGTTGTTTAGACAGGTAGACAACATTCGAAATTACAGCTGTAAATATATGTGGACTTTAAATATTAAATGGTTTTTAAGGGACACATCTTGAAGTTTTCATAAAGCATAAAGGGAATGTAGCGACACAGACAAACAAGCTGTTTTATTGAGAGTTCTGAAAAACTTGGAAAACGGCCAAAGAATGATCCAAATCGGATGATAACATAAAAGATTTGACCATTTGACGGTTTGTTCCTAAACAGATATGGGAGCCGCCATTTTAGAACTGTGACGTCATAGTTCCAAATTACCATATATGAAATACTGATAAATATCATTTAAAGCAAAGAAAAGCAGCGCAGATGAATTCACAATAATTTACTGGTCATATAAAAGCATTATTGCCATTATGTATACATATTTTTGGATATAGTTGCTGTCATTTTCTTCTATAAATCAGTAAAGTTTTCATATTTATATTCCATATATGGTCATTTAGAACTATGATGTCATACCTCTCAAATGGCGGCTTTCATATCCGTTCAAATGATCATATCTTCTTTGTTTATCATCCGATTTTGATCATTCTTTCACCCTTTGCTAAGTTGTTTTCTCTACATGTTTGGCTGTGTCGCTACATTTCCTTTAACATTAGCCTCTCGTTTTATTAATCAAACATCATTTTGACTGAAACCTGTTTGCATATATTTAAATAAAACTTTGAGTTTTCAAATTTTCTTCCTGATTCTACATGGGTGTGAATATATTATTGCTGAAATATAATCAACAGTTAGTAATATGCAAAAAAAAAATTGCGTGATATTATTCTTATAATTAACAGTAATGTTTGAACAAATGCAATTTATAGAGAAAAACTAACGTGACACCGCGAGTATTAAAACATCAAGATTGCCTTGTGTCCCTTTAATATAATAAGTATGTTCTTGGCACCATTGCCCTACATTGCACATCTCTGTAGTATTACGTAAGCAGCTGTCAATATCAGATATTATATTGTTTACTCTAATCAGTATGTATTGGCACCATGGCGCCATATGGCACTATCTGTGTAGTATTACGTAAGTAGTTGTCAATAACAAATAGTATATGAGCCGCAACACACGAAAACGTCCCTTCGGACGTTTAGACGACAATGTCATAAAGTAACAATTTATGACGTCGGCCGGTAATCAATTAATTACTAATTACATGTTTGTTCACTTCAGTGTTTAACCTAATTATTATATCATAGGGAATATGTTTTCTTAATATAAATAGTTGATGCTATAGAAAAATGGTAATTGTGTATGCTTTTTGTTGTTATTTAATCAACGACGTCGTCCAAGACGCCGACGTCAACGTCAAAATTAATGGTGAGTACAATCTTTAATTTTCAAATTGAGATAAAATCATTTTAAATTAAGATATCACATAAAATAAAGATATTTTAAAAGAGAAAATTATCGTGTTTCATAAACATAGAAAAAACATAAAATGTCAAATTTGTCCGAAGGGTCGTTTTCGCGTGTTTCGGCTCATATGGTTTACTCTAATCTGTATGTTTTGGCACCATGGCACCATATGGCACCATCTCTGTAGTATTGAAACATAAGAGCTACACACGCACGTAGCTGGGCTGTAAATATATAACAGTATACGTGTTGTACCTCTCATATGTTTATTTAGACGAGAGCAGTGTGCGCGGCTTCCTTTAATTCACAGCAATATTACTTATCAAGTATATTAGTGTACATGTATCAAGGTAAATAAGCATAGTACAAACCTTTAAGAAAGAAAACAGACTGTATACAACCGTATGCCATCTTGTAAATCAAGTAATTCACTTTTATTTGTCAATGCTTTTTTTTATATTTATAACACGTATAGCTTCTTTTATATTTAACCTAATGTCACAGTATCCATAGTGCCGGTTTCTTATATTTGCAACTTATTGTATTGTATATATATTATATATATCTATTATCTATGCGTCGTTTTTGCCTAAAAACAAATTTAAAAAATAAATAAATGACCGACAACCTCGTGGGACTCTGCACCTCTGAAACTCTGAAAGGGAAGACTTCGTCCATTAGGTTTTCTGGTCGTACCCTAGATTTGCTTTCTCTTTAACTACAACTGCTTTTGTTCAGACCAATTCTGTATACATCCTGAGTTGTTTCTAATTTAATATATGTTTATTTATGTTTACAATAACATATACATATACGTGTATCGTCGCTAATTTATCCGGATGTGGACTTTATTGTTAGATATTTCTTTTGATGGGATGTACCTTATTTACACAGTCTTGTCAATTTGAGCGCTGAAGACAAGATAATAGTGAGGGTGTGTACACGTAAAATCGATTTAAGCTAACCATTGCCTACTGACCGTTCCAAGTCGGTAACCCTGTCTTCACCACTCTTGTGTTGTGTATTATCCTATTCATTGTACATTCAATTTTCTCTTTGTTTGTGGTGCAGTGCGGACCTACGGTATTATTATTGGTTGCTGTGATTTATATAGGACCTTTTTTCTCATACGTAATTTTGAGAATATCCGCGAACACAGATACGCCGTTATACAGGTTTAAATAGTTCATGGCGGGGATTTGTTTATTTACACTGTCAAGTTTTATTGGGATGACAGTAGGGTGAGTGTGTGGTTTGCTGCATCCTAGAACCTGGTTTAAACCCCCACCGGCATTTTTTGCCACTGACCGTTCGAAGGAGGTAGCCCTATTTTCAACCGTTTTTGTGTTTGTGATGTCATATGCCTTTATTATTTGTTAACATTGCCATTCATGTTTGTCATTTTGCGTGTTTTTAGATTTCCTGTACCTATTGAAAGCTGCATTTCCTGTTCGACTTTTATACTTATTTTTGTTATTGGTAATATACATATTAAACAAAATTGAAAAATGATGTTTGTGGCGTTGTAAAAGGTCTCCTCGTGTTACGAATTAGCAGTGTTATTTTTGCTGGTCCTTTGAGATCAATGAGCTCAATGTAGGTGGCTTTGAAGTAGAATACATCTTAAGCTGGTGATAGGGGGCGTGAGAAGTGCTGCTTCTTAAAGTTCTCCGGCCATGTTTTGTTTCATGAACATGTTTAAGTTTATTTAAATCGAAATCAATACACAACAATAGTTATTTACATTTCACACATTGCAATATCTGTGAAAAGCGAGAATAAGATTGTATTTGATAACGTAGAAAACTTTGAACAGGTAAATTAATCCACAGGTAAATGTATTTATCAATTATCTGGCAATAGTTGTGCCGCTATACAATTCAGATTTACCTCATATCCCCCGTGCGGTCACGCAGTTGTATAAGTAGTATCTACGTCATGCAAATAATACTTATTTTTACATACAACTTATATCGGTTTTCAATATATGTTTCTCTCCGAGACTATCAAGAACTGTTCATATGATGTTTAAGAGTTAAATTTGTTAATTGATAATACTACAAAAAGTGTGGCCATTCATCTCTTAAATTATCCTGGACGTATACGTGACACAGACCATGGCGAACAGGATCGTACAGTGTATAACACATATCTCTTGTGTTTGTGTGTGTTGCTTCCAACCGACCCACCTTTCAATAGTTATTACTCTGTAAGACTTCCAAATTATAGGCTAACTTGTCGACAACAAGATGTGGCTAGATTGCACACATAACCACACACACAACTGAACTGCAAATATATACATTCCGTTGACTGACGCCGTGAGCAGCCCGGATGCTGAATCAAAGCCATTTCAATTGAATAATGCAAATAACTAGGGAAAAAAGGCTTATTGTATTGTAACTATATACTGTATACAGCAGTTTGGCATTCATATAACATACCCAATTTCAAGAATAATCGAAAACACAGATACGAATACAGGTTTTCTATCGCAAAACACATAACCTCATTTGACATATTAGTTAGGTAATCTATATTCATTACCTCCTGTTCCAGTACCATGTCATATATAGTAAAGGTTGGAAAGTTAAACAAGTTACAGTAACACACCAGCGAACACATTTTGTCGGTATGTGTCGTTAATGAGTGTAAGTTTTGATGAACCACCAGACGCACACGTGACCCAGACTTTCATTCCCTTACCAAGAAGAACAAGATCGTTAACCGTATAACACATTCCACTACTGCTACTACCCACCAAGACTGCCTTATTATAGGCCACATTGTCGACAACAAAATTTACAACCATAATGATGCTACTCTGAACACACAACTGAACTGTAAAGAGATACATTCCATTGACTGGTGCCGTGAAATGCCCGGGTGTTGAATCATAGCCACTACCATTATTAAATTCACATGTGGGAAAACAAGAGTTTGAACTGGTGAAACTGTGATACTGGAAGTCATCTTGGCTCTGAAGGCAATGCTTGGTGTCCTGGCATCGTCTGAAAGACAACAACAATTCGAATACGTCAAATTGGGGAATATCAAGGCAAATATTTTTAAAGATGTATATTAATTATATAAACCTATGTTTATAACTAAAAAAGCATATGCATATAATTAAATAAATACACTGTTAATAACACTTGCCCGAGTGTTTTACAAGACACTTAGAATATTATACCTTCACGTATATTTGTTTGACGCTATTTTTGACAAAATAAAATTGAACGGAGCAGGTCATCTTGGACTAGTCCATCAACCCTCTTTCGGTATCGGATTCTAACTTATTTTGTAGGTCAACCTCCTACCTTATGTTTAAGGAGGTCGAACATGTAGAATGGTATCGTGTACGCAGTGAAGTAAATCCGAAATCTCACTCATGATAGCAGGGTCAATCTTGTACATGTGTAAATAACCAACTCGTTTAAAAGAAGTGCTTTTGCATACCTCTTTTGTATTACTTATTGCTATCGTATATAATAGATAAAAAATGTAAGGTGCTTACACGGCAATACATGGTAAGCTCCATGACAAATGATATTTATTGATACATGTTACAACAAAAATAAGCGGTTCAAATACTGGTAACAAAAGCATGGGTCGATAACTATGCTATCTATAATACAAATATATTGAGAAAAGCAACAACTAAAACATATCTATGTAAATAGAATGTAATCCGACAGCTTAAATCGGGTGTGTTTAAATCGTTATCATACCATATGTGTTATACTGATGTTTGTGTCCAATCTCGTCTTGCTGTGCCTTAATGGTTTATTCACTTGGTATTCTCCTTCTGCCAAGTCACTGAGTCATTGCTGTGTGTTTTCATATTCATATATACATGAGCATCTCTGTGTTATACTATGTGTTGTGTTATATTACCTATTAATGCTACCTTGTTGGTTTAGAGAATATAAGCTGGTGGGGATTTCTTTATTTACACTGTATCGTTGTACTGGGATGACAATAGGATAACAGTGAGGTTTGGTGCACCCTAGAACCTGGTTGAAGCCCCTAATGACCGTTCCAAATCGGTAGCCCTATTGTCAACTGTTTTATATTTGTAATGACATCTCTAGCCTTTAATCGTCTTTGTAATTACTGTTTTTGTGCTTTTTTTTGTTGACTGTGAATGCTACATTTCCTGTTCGACTTTATACCTACTTTTAATATTAATGAATTATTTGTGTCAGTCAGAACACCGTAAGCATAGGTCATTATTATGTGATTATTCGTTTTACGAAACCCTATGATAAAACGAAATTAGGAATTTTATTTTTCCGAAGGGAATTTGATCGTTTTTGTGCCTATTTTACCTCCTCGCACAATTTTAACGAACAATTCGCTCTCTTTTCCATTCCAACGAAATAAAAAAAACAGATTTGTCAAATGTTTGTTTATATCTGGGTCCCTCCTCCTATGGCATGTCTCTGTCTCAATGGTTCATAAAACGAATAATAAATAAAGAAAGGACTAATAGGTAAATCAAATTAACTCTAATTTGTAAGAATAGTGATGTGTATATTCGTGATTATTTAACTGGGATGTAAGATTTAAGTAAATATTTGAAAAATGTTAATGATAATCGTTATTTACCAACTATTTTCTGTACGGTGTCGTTTTCCATCTTCTTCAAATCCTCCGACATTCTGGTCATAATCGCCTGCTGCTGATTGAACGTTCCCTCCATTTCTTTTGTCTTTTCATTCAACTGATTCGTCTGAGTCACCTTTAATTCAGACAGTTCCTTCCTTATTGTCTCCCTGTCTTCTACAAGAGCAGCAAGACCCAGATTAACGCTCGCTTTATTAGCTTTCATTTCAGCACCTATGGTTTCCTGTGTATGCTGCATTTCCTTTCGCATGGCTTCAAAGCTAATCTCCATTCTTATGACTTTCTCAAGTAGTTTCTCTAAATAGTCATACTTAGAACATTGTGGTTCCTGTGTATGTGTTGACTGAACCAGAATCATTGCAGTAACAATGAAGTGCCTAAAACAATTTAACATGTTTTGAATAATATATCATTCAAAAAGCCAATCTTCAGTTGAATTGAAAGTTTGATATAAACGATGTTCCGTCTATTCCTTTCAAGAAACCTTCACTCTATGATGCACACGTAACACCGCATTGGATATTGTCTTGTTATTTGTGGTAATACATATGGAAAAAACCTGTCTGCAAATTTAAGTACAACACAAACATGAACCTCAATTTATGTTCTGATAGCAAGATGTTCAAAAGGAAACTGTAACGATCTACTGATTTACTTCTTCCTTTTTGATTGTTAAAACAAAGTTGTAATATCTGCACGTAGCTTATTATGCATATCTAGTCAAAAGAGTTCAATAACAGAGCTACTCTAACAATTTACTGACGTGTTTATTGAAACCATTACATAAAAACAGTTATACTCATAAGACAAGTCCAGCATTTTTTGTTTGGAGGAACGGTCAGATATTGACCTTACACACTATTAACTGTGATGTGTGGGTGGAACCTTAGAAGAGAAACTGGCTGTGATTTCATATAGAAATAGGATTAAAAATATATCTACATGCGAGTACTCGTTTTTCTGAGTATTTGTTGATAACAAGTGATCCACTTTATACCATATGTATATAGCCAAGCTTGAAGGTCGGATTAAACATAATGAAATTAAAGCTGCATTAGCCGTAACTTATAGCTGATAAAACACAAATTAATTACGTTGAAAAATAATGACACACATCTACCGTTATAGACTTTTTCAAAACAGAAACAATATATTTTGACGGAATTCAATAGCGGTACGAAAAAAAATAAGTATCACTTCGCAGGATTGAACTCAAAATAAAGGAGCCCACACTAAAACTTGCAGCAGATAAAAAAAGAACGCGCTCCCGTCTGAACTAAATGGGACAATTAGGTGATGTAATACATACTGTAGACAAACCCTAATGCGTTAATGCATACCATGTGGGCAACACAAATGTAAATAATTCGGTCCCACAATGTTTAAAATTAATAAATAAGATGTTTTCTTTGTAATGAACAAATTTATTGCTTTATACTTATTTGTGTCTATGTTCATGTTTTCATGTATATAGTTTACCGAATAAAAATCAGCCAGTTATTTGCTTATGTTCAACTATGTTTTACCGTTTGTCCATTAGGTCCACTAGTAGAGCTACACGTAATTTGAATCGGAATACCTGATTTAAATGATTCAGTTGATTAACAATACCTCCGTTCAAGTAAACAAGCTTTTCATTTGAGATAGTATTATTTAGATTGATAAAATGCTATCTCTGTAATAATTGCTTTATCCTGTTATTCTTTCACTACCTATAACTCTGCTTATGATATTGTATAGTTGCACGAAGGGCGATTTCAAATAGTTGTTAACTGGGGTCTGATATATTAAGACAAACTTTACGATCAAACGAACGTTTGCTAGTATGTGAATGTATCATATGATGAAACAAGTGTTTTTATGAGATTTGTCTGAAACACAATCTTACCATTAACTTAATTTTCTTATATTTAAAGAGTACCGATTTACGACATCAAAGGATTTACGACATCAGAGGTCTCTCTTTCATGTCCGGTAACCATTCATGTGATAATAAAAAGATAAGATAGAAACTTATTACATCTTATTAACGGGCGTATTCGGAGATAAACAAAGCCTTTTCAGCCATATACGCGCTCTCTGTCTACATTCAGAAACTACAGGAAGTCTGTTAAGAAGGTGAATGTCAATAAGCAGGTACTAGAGGACGTGAGAGGTGTTGAACTTATATAACCTCACATAAACAGACGCAATACAACCGAGTCTCTTACATTTCAGTATTTATTTATATTCACACCAGCGTTTATTAAGTGTTAATGTTAAACATAGAGGAACTTACATGAGTGACTGTGTATTACTGATTTTAATAAACGAGTTGGATAAAATGATAGGATACGAGGCTCTCACAGTCACTTATTGACTTTAATAAACTCGTTGGATAAAAAGAGTTTATTAAAATCTATAATACACAGTCACGAATGTAAGATTCTGTTTATCCCATAACACATCTACGACGGGCTAGTAGTTTCACTTTATGTTGTCAATTTACTTTATATATGGCGGCAATTTGTATGAGAAATCATGACGTCGTTTTGTTGTTTACATGACGTCACTACGTTAGGCGGCTGTAAATGCGTTCTACAAATAATGCGGCACATTAAACCAAATTTAACGTAACTAACATGCATTTTATGAAGTAAGATTTCAAATAATGATAAATAGTTCAGGTTTCTGAGCGTATCGTTATGATATACCATGCAAACAATTGGGAATAAATGTTTTACTGTATATTAACACAGTGATTCGGTCCTCATTTACATCTGTAATACACTAGGGTATTACGAGAACTACGTCATGGATTTATTGCACTCCTAGAAACCATGTTATGGGATAAAACAATGTCTACTTTAGGAACTACTTGCCTTACTTTAGGAAACTTGAAAATACTTGAACGGAAACTAAGCATATCGGCCACCATTTTTGAATTGTATTGAATTGAATTGGGTTTTAAGGCGCTCCAACATATAAAAGGCTATATGGCGCCTAACAGGCATGAACATGCCAGGCTCATCCTCCATGTACATTGAGATAAAATATGGAAAATGGTCCTAGAACCTTCTCACCCTGAACTGCAGATTTGCTGCAAATTCTATCGTAGAAACTCCATTTACGCCGGAGCCACGTTTATTGTTTTTCTGCCACTGTTATTTTGATGTGCGAGATAGCACCTGAAACAATGCAGGGATCATGATGCAGACCTTTAATGAACATGAACCAAAAATGATATAATGAACATGTATTTGGGGGTATTATACCCCTCTGTCTACCCCTCCAAAGGGATCTGCAGTGGCCCTATTTTTTGCCCCGTGACCGGACGAGGCTCCCGGAACCACACGGGGCGGTTTGTAAGACAAAAGTAGATTCAAACAATGGTATACAAGTCGAACTGGAAATGTAGCTTTCACAGAATGCAGTCAACTCATAACTGGCATTAAAACAAACAACTGTTACAATGTTAACAAGCAATGTTTTACGCAAGCGTAAAATAGCTTCCGAGAGAAAATAACATTATTTCTGGGTAGGAAATGGGAACAAAGTTAAACATAATAACAGACCAAGTCACGGGTGTTAAAACAATATACAAAAAAAAAGAGTTGTCACGGAGACCTTTTTTTTACCAGACACTTTCTTCCCACTTTGTGCTACCAAACATTTTGAATCAAGGTGGGCGAATCCTTGACATGCCTTACAAATTGATTACATATTTACCTTTGTAGCACGACGTGCTAAAGTACATATCAGCACAGAAATACAATTATTCACATGTAGCCTATAGAATGCGTTTGCGTTAGCGTGCATTACAACACAGATAAACTGTTCATTGCTACCATGTTTAATTTAAGATTGCGTTATCAAAGTGAAAAAACTCAAAGAAACTATTCATTACTACCTTACCATGTGCAATTACTAAACAAATATAAGAGTCGCTGCCGTTCCGGCAGCGAATAAGACGCAAGCATAAACACAAACTGGTTGACAATAGGGCTACCGCTATGGAACGGTAAATGTCAAACAAGCCGATTGGGATTTAAACGAGGTCCTATGTTATCCCAAATCTCACTCTTACTATATTGTCTTCCCAATAAAATGGGACAGCGTAAATAAAGAGAACCCCGCTAGGCTATATAAAAACTTACAAGGCAGCAATAATAGGCAACAAGTCGTACGTAATTCTAGCGTTCTCAAAACGCACTCTACAAAACATTCAACACTAAAACGGATAAATACTCATCTAGAAGCAGCACAGTACTCGACACCACATACATACAAGGGTTCACAACAAAGTACTCGACAACACATACATACAAGGGTTGACAACAAAGTACTCGACACCACATACATACAAGGGTTGACAACAAAGTATTCGACACCACAAACATACAAGGGTTGACAACGCATGTCAATGGCAAAAAGGCCGCTGGGATGGGGATCTAAGCCCGGTTCTAGGGTGCACCAAACCTCATTTAAGCGACAATCAATCTAGATAGTTATACATTGCTGCAGTTCAAATACATTGACATATATTATACAGACGCAGTGGATTTCACATATTATTTTTGTATAATATAAGAACTAACCATGCTAATATTGTAAATAATGACGATCTGCGACACAGCTTCTTATCATGCTGAACGTTTACATTCTGCCTACACTGTAAATATCAAATGAACAAATGGTCTTTCGATATTTTATGTGTCAGTGCTTTTTTATAGATGGAATACTCCGAGCGTTATTTGTTTCTGACATAATGTCATTGTATCCATATTCCCATTTTCCTTCATTTGGAACTTATTGTATTATAAATATAAATCGTATACGTCGTTTTTTTCCGATATAATGGCAGTCCAGACTCTATTGTTCCTATAGCTTTAGGATGTCCTATTGATTAAATGGCGGAGGGACTATAAACCTTCGAACTACACACTCACATCGTTTTACAGGAGACAGTCCAGACTCGATTGTGCCTATAACTGTAGGATGTCCTATTGCTTAAAAGGTGGAAGAACTATAAACCTTAGAACTACACAAACACCCAAACGCCTATAATATAGCATAAAACTAATTTTGAGAATATCTGAAAGATAAGTATACATGTTTGATTTTGGGAAAACATAAACACCTTTGCAATATTTTTTATACTTAGAAGTATCTATATAATCTTGAATAGTACCAGGTCATACTATTTGTGCTACGTTTGAATATACTTAAGTTATAATAACACACCAGCGAATGCAGACTGACGACATGAATCGGTAAGAAATTAAATGCTGCACTCCCAGACGCACACGTGATCCAGATTTTCATATCCAAGATGATAGTTTACTGTATTACACACCGGATTGCTATCTTCCCGAACGACTGCCCTATTATAGGTCACTTTGTCGACAAGATTTACAACCATAAACGTCCTATTATCCACACACAACTGAACCGTAAAGGGATAGATTCCATTGGCTGATGCCGTGATATGCCCTGATGTTGAATCATAGCCCCTACAATTATTAAATTTACATGTGGGAGAACAAGGGTTTACATTTCCTGTTCGACTTTTATACTTATTTGAAATGGTGAACATCTTGGCTCTGAAGGCAATGCTTGGTGTCCAGGTATATGAAATAAGACTAACAACAGTGAATATCACAGCAAATATTTTTAATGTTGTATATTACTATTATTATATGAAAACTTTTAAAGTCAAAATAATTGAAAAATTAATAACATAATGATATTATTATGAATGAATTGCATATGTAATTCAAAACACTGTTACTGTTAAATATAAATTACCTCTAATGTTTAAGAATAGTTAAATTGTATGCAATGATCGTAAATATACGAATATTTTGTCAAAATAAAAAAGAGACAGTAAAAACATATTCTTGTATAAAAATCACATTTATTCAGGTTCACCAAAAGAAGAATGAACATCAAATCTCATTGACGACACAATCATAACATATTTTAAAACAATGTGCTGCTGTTTGATTCATATTTTGGTCAGAACAAATTAAATGCACCCTTTGTTGCACATTTGAATATAGAGTACGTTTTCGACGTAATTACTGTAACTAATTTTACATTAATGAACTTCACCATTTGAATTAATCAGTAACAATCATATTTTGAAAACAATAGTATTCAATTGTTTAACGGTGTGATACCATATTAAATGAAGATGATGTGTCTCGAATACAAACTGCACACGTGTATATACGTGATCATTTAACTTGAATGTGAGATTCAACTAATATTTGTACAAAATGTATAACGATAATCGTTATTTACCAATTATTTTCTGGATGGTGTTGTTTTCCATGTTCCTTAAACCTCCAACATTCCGGTGATAATCGCCTGCTGCTGTTTGAAAGTTCCCTCCATCGTTTTGTCTTTTCATTCAATTAATTCGTCCCAGTTACCTTTAATTCAGACAATTCCTTCCTTATTGCCTCCCCGTCTTCTACAAGAGCAGCAAGACCCACATTAACGCTCGCTTTAGTAGCTTTCATTTCAGCACCTATCGTTTCCTGTGCATGCTACATTTCCTTTCGCATGGCGTCGAAGCTAATCTCCATTCTTATGACTTTCTCAAGTAGTTTCTCTAAAACGTCATACTTAGAACATTGTGGATCCTGTGTATTTGTTGACTGAATCAGAATCGTTGCAATAACAATGACGTTCCTAGAATAATTGAACATGTTTTGAATATGTCATTCAAAAAGCCAATCTTCAGTTGAATTGAAAGTTTGATATAAGTAATATTTCGTCTACTCCTTTCAAGAAACGTTCACACTATGACGCGCTTGCACCACCACCTTTGATATTGTCTTGCTATTTGTGGCAATACATATGGCCGAAACTTGTCTGCAAATTTAACTACAGCACAAACATGAACCTCAATTTATGTTCTGATAGCAAGATGTCCGAAAGGAAACTGTAACGATTTACTGATTTCCTTCTTTTTTTTGAAATGTTACAAACCAGTTGTAGTATCTGCCCGTAGCTAATTATGAAAATCTAGTGAAGACGGTTCAACAAAAGAGCTTCTCTAATAATTTATTGACGTCTTTATTAAAACCATGATTTAAGAACAGTTATACTTTTAAGACGAGTCCAGCATTTTGTCGTGTTAGGAGGAACGGTCAGATATTGACTTTACGTGCATCAGGATGTCTCGGTGGAACGTTAACTGAGAAACTGGCCCTGATTTCAGATAGAAGTAGGATTACAGTTATACTTACCAGCGTGTACTCTTTTTTCTGAGTATTTGTTGATAACAAGTGATCCATTGTATAATATATGAGGGCTGTTCAAATAATACGTGAACCTTTTCGATATCGCACTCATTTTTGACGTAAAACTTTATGATTCATATACTTTGTAATCCGACTCAAAAGAAATCACTTGATTTAACAGAAATTCGATATCATGTATTGTTACCTGCAATGAATAATCTAAGATAACGAGAATCTACGGAGCAGTCCAAATTGAGACGTCATTATTTTATAACTGCATTTCGGGAATGGCTAAATGAAAGGTAATTCGTCGGGAAAAATAAACAAAACTACAGTAGTATTGTCACTTTTATTCCAAAATTATGAAATTTATAAATATTGAACAATGAGAACTATGATAAATATAAATAATTAGAGGCACTCTTCCGTGCTTTTACGTTGAAATGGACGACGTTAGAAACAATCACGGAGCACTAACAATATAATATATTAAATAATATTATCTTTTAATAAAACAAAAATGTTAATACATATACAGACTTAAATTGTTTAAATTTTACATATTTCCTTCAAGATATGACTATTCTATTTGTTTTCTAAATACATGAAATATGTATGCCAAACTCCATCGAATTCATATGATCTCTTTCCGAAGTTGTGATATACTTATAAAAAATGAATATTCAACAATGCTGTAAAGTATTTATTTAATGCAAACTATGAATATTATAATAATCTAATGTAATAACAATTAAGTTTACAATTTATAACATGTTTCATCATTCATAACGTTAGGTTGTTGTGGGTTTTCAAGGCGACGTCTTAGAACAAAAATGACATTGCGGCTGCAGTTGGGTTGTAAAAACTCGTACTTCTTGAAATCTGTTTCAAATAATCTTATTATATGTACCGATATGAAAGTCAAAATGTAGACCTTTATTGTCATATAATTTAATTTACCGGATTTATAAAAGTGTATTAACTATTAATAATGTCCACGTAATATTTGAACGGCCCCAGTATTTGTATAGTCAAACTTGAAGGTCTGTTTGAACATAATGAATTTAAGCTGGTATTATATAGTATTATAATAAAGTTTAATGAACAGTTCTGAGAGAAGTAAAAAAACAACAACAGACGTTTAAATAGATTGAAGGATCCATGAAGTTGCAGATTGAGAGTTGTTTGTCCAATATTTCGTCTAGTAGAGCTAAATGTAATTTGAATCGGAGTAACTGATTTAAATGATTAAGTTAATTAACAATATCTCCGTTCGAGTAAACACGCTTTTTATTGAAGATAGCATTGTCTAGATTGATAAAAAGGCTATCTCTGCAATAATTTGGTATATCCTGTTATTCGTTCTCGTCCTGTATCTCTGTTTAAGATATTGCAATTTTGCACAAAGTACCAGTTAAATAGTTGATAACCTGAGACTTGTATATTAAAACAAACGGCACGATCAAACGAATATTTGCTAGCACATGTATGTACATGTATCATATGATGAAAAAAATGTTTTTGTGAGATATATTTTGTCTTAAACACCATCTCACCTTTAACTTAATTTTCTTTTATAAAATCAAAGGTAACACGGCCGAATTTATTTTTCTTGTCAATTAATCTAAAATCCTGTATCCGATATTACATAGAGATATGTTAGTTGAATTAGATTGAGATGGAAACACGTAATATGTTAAAAATGTCTAACGACTCTTTTAAAGACACTAAATTGTATTAACAAACAATTATTCGACGTTGAACATTATTAATGAGCGATGTAACGAACATCGAAGTCTAGTGCGCTGTAATATAAAACCGACCCTAAACTTGTGTGAAACTAGTCTGAATTAAAACAACAACAACAACCAGATTGCTTTGTTTATTTTATTAGAATCATTTGCACAAGAACATCAACTCCTCCTTGCTTTGGGGCGATGACATAGGAAAAGGTTATAAGTCCAACAGGAAGAGTAGCATTCACATAATACAGTCACTTCAACAAGTATTACAATGCAAAAACAACATCACAAACACATTCAGTAAAACACACATCACAAACATATAAGTGTTGACAACAGGGTACCGCCTTTGAACGGAACCTAGCCAACCAAAGAAATCGGTATCGATGAGCAAAGGATTACCAAACCAAACACTTATTAACGCATTGGATAATCGCGCGGTTTCGTCAATTTTCGTAGATAAATAATAATATGCGTTAGATACATGTATTGACACTTTTAAAGGGTGTGTTTGTATACTATTAGTGAAGGAACTGTACTGTTTTGCCACGCTTTGTACTTTATATTTTATGTTTTTTGTACTTTATATTTGCGCATATATAATCGATTCAAGCTAACCAGTAGGCCTTATTGCCTACTGACCGTTCCAAGTCGGTAACCCTGTCTTCACCACACTTTCTGTTGTTTTGTGTCTCTTTCATTGTATTATCAAGTCCTTGTTTGCAGTACAGTGCGGATCTACGATGCCATTGCATTCGGACGCTGTGGTTTCTATAGGACCCTATTTTTCGATATCTTTAATCAATGTTTGGTATATTGTCAGAAGCAAACTGTATAATAATAAATACTTAAAGGTGGATCCCTTGAAAGCAACAAACACAAACAAAAGATAAAAGTAGCAGACTCGGTTGTATTGATCTGTTCATGAAAGGTAATGTAAAGTGTAACAAGTCGAGAGCGCTTGGAAGATGGGTTTGTCACTGTTGGAGCACTGTTAGGTTGATAATTTCCTCATATTTAGATTTAAAATTTACAAAATTCTCTTAAATCTTATTATCAAGTAATGTATTAGGTAAGTGTCTTTTGACAATTTAAACGTTTGCTTCCAGAAAGTTATATTAATTGTAATGGAAACTTTGGAATGTTTTTGTTTCTTTATTTATATACGTCCATATACTATTTGAAGGCAGTTACGTGCAAGCACGAATCGAATAGTAAAAATTGATAAATGGGCAAAGTTTAATTACTATTATTAAACCGAATAATTACGATCGATTGGGTAATACACTCCGACGTTTACACATGTACGTTTCGAAAGGGGTAAATAATTGGTCTCATTGGTCTATAATCATAAGTACAATATATAAGAAAATCATCGAAATCAAAATTTCCACCCATCCCGCTCAGAAATCTTAGTCGTAATTATACTGAATGTTTTGTTAGCTTGATAGAACATGTCTTGTAATTCGAAGAGCTTTTTCTGAAAAATATGGTAGACTTTAAGTAATAGGATATGTTAGGATATATATGTAGATTATTATCAGTGAACAAACTTCTAATTTGTTTTGTTACATAATTAAGACGAATAGTGACTTCAATTTTTTTTATCATTAATTGTATTTTGTTTGTTTCCTTGCATTCTGGAGTTTTAAGGTTAAGTAGAGAAAATTTATAAAAGGCTCTTCTCATTTTTCAGCATATATTAATTTGTAAATAATAGTAAGATAATCATATTGTACTATGTTATTATGCAAGTTGAAATGCTCAGTTGAGAGTCTGTCTTAAGTATTATAATTAGTCTTGCAATAGCATGTTTCATCTGTTGGGACAACATCTGACTCGTTATGATTCAAGTTAAATCATATTCTTGCAGTGGAATGTTTAGATTCATTGGGAATTGTCCAACTTGGTTATATATCAATCGATGGTTGAATATTATATGTGTAAAGCAAATTAATTAATATTATATATACATATAAGTATTACTTACATTAAATATTCATTGTGTCCCATTTAAAATGTTATATGATACAAAAATAAATAATAGATTAATTTAGTTTAATTGTTTTTTATCATTTTGTGCCAAACAAAATTATTGAATATATGTATTTAATGAAAGAAGATAATTATGAGAGACGACATTTAACATAGTTGTGTGTATCAAGAGGCATATCTCATTCCAACGGTCTGGCATTTGTTGACCGTATTTACATGTAGAGATATGGACAGGGCAGTTTACATTTAGATGATATTCAAACTGCTAGTAATGGATAGAAAATATATTCCCATACGATCCATTTAACTTATCGCATCATTTAAACAAGCGTATAACTATTAATTATAATAACAACAATGGAAGTTCAACCATATGCTGTTCATGTTGTATGCCGGAAAACCTGCACCATTTGACAGACGCTGCCATTTTATGTTTTGTAAACAAAAGCCAACGTCAGTATTTATCAAGCCACACAACAAAAGGCTCGAGTGTTCGGCACACTTCATCATTTTGATTTAACTAAGTAGGTGTAACAAGAACATCGGATTAACAGCTAGAATGTTTCGAGTTTTAAATGCAACCCTTGGCGCAATTATTGTGCTTCGCGTGTTAATACATGCCTCTGAGCCGAAATGTTCAAATTTCGATTTTGTAGAACAGTTACTTGAGAAGGTAATACGAATGGAAATTAATTTCAAAATGATGCAAGACAATATGACAACGATGAGAGAAAGTGTAAATCGTGGGCTCGCTGCTCTTACTGAAGACAGAGAGACAGTGAGACGTGACGTGTCGGAACTGATGATAAACCAGACAGTCGAATTTAGCGATAAAACAAAGTCTATGGAGGAAACATCTAAATACTGCTCTCACACTGTGGCGAATATGGTGGCGAATGGGCTTACGAATGCAATTCGCCACCAATTCGCAATGATCACAAGGTGATCGCCAGACATTCGTAGGTGTTCGTAAGCATTCGCGGTCGTTCATGGGGTGTTGCGAATATTAGGAACATGCTCCTAAAATTCGCCAGGAAAGCATATTCTCATTGCTTTCGCAACATTTTCGTAAGCAATCGCAAGCCATTCTTATTGATGGCAAGGCATTTGTAGTGATCGTAAGACATTTGTAGGGATTTGCTAGCATTCGTCTTGACTTTTCCTTAAGAATACCATACGAATACGAGCAAAAAGTTGCGAATGCTTGCGAATCCATTACGAATAAAGCGAATGGGTTACGAAATTTTTGACATTTTCTTGAGAATGCGTGCGAACGGCTTGCCAACACTTGCGAGTAATTGCAAATGCTTGAGAATGACATACAGACATTAAGATTGTCTTGCAAATGCTTTGCTAATTCCTAGCGATTTCAATGCGAATATTGCACATTCGCCACGGGTGGTGTCGCTAGGGTAGCCAAAATTGTATAAAATACCCCATCTTCCCTTGTCCTATATACATTTCTAGTTCAACCATGGCCGAGGCTGCGAGGCAAGTGGCAACACTGGCCGTGCTAGTTTCTCAACATGCTGTTGTTACACACCGTGCTGTTGTTGCTCTGCAGCAAGAAGAACAAGAAATAAGGCAGCAGCAGCAGCCCCAACGTAGAAAACGCAAACAAAGAAGGCAAAGGTCATGTTGGGCGAGGGACTGGCTGTCACACGGAGAGAGGTTGCAGCACTTGCACTACTACAACCTGATGGAGAGTCTTCGGCAGAGAGACCCGGACAGGTTCAAGAACTTCACCAGATTGGAGCCGGCCTTGTTTGATGAGCTGCTGGACCGCATCAGGCACCGCATCACCAAGCACAACACCCGGTACCGTGACGCCATAGAACCTGGCCTGAAGTTAGCTGTGACGCTGCGCCATTTGGCAACTGGGAACTCATATGTTGACCTGGGGTACAGCTTCCGTGTCGGACAGAAACAGTAATGGAGAAAGACAGAAGTCAGACTCCAAAGACTCAGACTGAACAAACTGAACAATTCGAGTTCTTTTCAGAACTCACCAAATCCTCCCGAAAGATGAATACTACACAGTTTTTTGTGTGGAATTAGAATATATTTGTTTTGGGCACCTAATATATTATGGGACTTAGACATTTTAGGACTGAAATATATTTGTTTTGAGTATTTAATATATTATGAACAAATAAGAACAATTAAGAACAAATAACAGTCATTATTTATGACGTACAAATTAAAGTTCCACATGGAACGTCTGACAAATAAAACAAGTACCCCTGGAATCCAGATTGTCACTGTGAAACTGTCACTATAAAATCACAATCATTTCACATTTAACTGTCACTATATATAATCTCAATTATTCATCCGTTTCGTCCTTGTCACTGTTCTCTTCATCTACTTGTCGCGGTGTTGTGGGGTTGCTGACTGCGCTTGTCGCGGTGTTGGGGGGTTGCTGACTGCGCACTGAAACTGCTGCTGCTGCTGAGGGGACTATTACAGCTGCTGCTGAGGGGACTGAAACTGCTGCTGCTGAGAGGACTGAAACTGCTGCTGCTGCTGCTGAGGGGAATGAAATGGCTGCTGCTGCTGCTGGTACTGCCGCATGCAGGTGGCATCCTGGGACTGCCACGGCGTCACGTTGGGGAAGGTCTGCCCTGACCAACCCTGAGGAACAGGCGTAGGGTGCCAACTCTTGGAGCACTCGCCGCCATACGAGCCCTGGACGGAAGACCCCTGGAATCCAGATGCCTCTGGCTGCGACCATGACTGCGTGGCGGGGCTTCGCGGGGCATGGCGGGACACCTGCAGAGCAAGGTCCAACTCCTCATGAGGTGTCATGGTGCGCTCAGCCTTCTCCCGCCGATGAACACTGAAAAGACAAAAAAAAAAAATAAGGTAAGAATAAAATACAACAGTGATATGAACATCATATAATATTTAAACAATACAAATTTATTATATGATTATATTATATAAATATCCCAAAATTATAGCCAAAAGTTATAAGAAATTTAACTTGTAAGAAACTTAAAACATATATAGCATAATTTATTTTTTTCAGGACAAAGATAATAAATATAAAATTGAAAAACTCACCGAGCAGCAAACTGCCGGACGATGGGAAACACCTGCTCCTCGAACTCGTCCCACTCCTCCTCGTTCACCTTCCGGATCACACCAACAGTGTAGTCCATCATCCCCTGGCGCTGGGGGTCCATGGTGGGCCATATGTTCTGGACGATGTCCAGGATCCGCGCCTGGAAATTTTTGGAGTCGGCGACCAGCTGGACGGAGGGATCCGGTGCCTGCTCGCAACGGTTGCCCTTGGCATTGGCCTTGCCCTTGCCGGACTGGACGGAATTGCTGGACTTGGCAGTGGAGAAGTGCTGATACTGTTCCGACTGCTGAGAGTGCCGCGACATGGCATCCTCCTTGTCAGACTCCTCGCTGCCATCAGACTCATCGCTGTCACCAGACTCATCCCGGCCCCGCTTGAACTGCAAATACAAATTATACATATAAATGGATGGATGGTTTTGGTGTTTAACCAACTGAGCTACCCGCGCGGGTATACATATAAAAGAAGGTCATGTCCAAAAAGCAACCAAGAAGCCCAAGCAAATTTATAATTTTAATTTTTTTATATTTGAATTTAATATTTAAAAAAAACTGAAAAATTAGATATTAAATTATTTTTTATACTCACTGACTTAAGGTTGTGTCGCCGCGGGGGCCTGATGAAGGGCACAAGCCAGCACATCTTGGTCCACAGCCTCTTCTCGTTGGGGGTACCATGGATGAGGGGGTCCAGTTGGTACCAGACTTCCTGGTCTTGCATTTACTGATGACGGTGCGGCAGGACTTGAACCACAGCGCAAGTGTAGCACCATCAAGACCATCACCCATACTCACTGCCTGCTCCCCAAACAGCTGGATGCGCCGCTTGTAGTCAGCATGGTTGGTGTCGTAGATGGCATGAGTCTGTTCCAACCATTCGAACATGGTGTCTTGCTGGGCCTCAGTCAGCTTGGCACTGCGCCTGTCGGGCTTCTTGGCTGTAAAGTTCTTGGCCTTTGAAGGAGGAGGTGCAGTCTGAGAGCGTGGAGGAGGAGTGGGGGAGCGAGAGGGGTCTGACTGACTGTCTGACATCTCGTCCCGCTCAGAGACCGCCTTCTCTGGCCTGGGCTTCCTGACAGACTTGGCAGACTTGACCTTGACCTTCTTCTCACTGGACGTCTTGGTCTGGTCACTGCATGCCGCAGCCTTCTTGGTCTGGTCATCACTAGATGCCGCGCCATCGGAAGCAGAGTCTTGGTGTTCAGGAGGATGGTCAGACTTGCCCCTGCCCCTGCCTCTGCCGCCACCGCCACTTCTGCCGCTCCTGGGCATGCTCAAGGATAAAAACTTTACTTTTTAACAAGCTTAAAACTTAAGAAGTTGACTCGGCGGACGCTGGCGAATAAGTGACAAATAGAAACATTGGCAATGGGTATATGCAATTAGCCAAGCATGCGTTGTGTAGTCGTTTCATTCGTAAGGCGTTCGCAAGCATTCGCAAGCATTCGCAAGCATTCGCAAGATTCGCAACGGCATTCGTAAGCATTCGTAACATTCGCAAAGGATTCGTAAGAAATTCGGCAAATTGATTGTTAAGTAGTTGTAAGGTTCGTAAGAAATTCGCAAGGATTCGTAAGAATTTCGGAAGCATTCATAAGGCCTCACTTTTTTCAGTATTTCATCAGGCCAATCTTATCATTTTCGGTGAATTTGCCGCGAATTTCAAATTTTCATATTCGCAAGGATATTCGCCACAGTGTGAGAGCAGTAT
Organism: Cyrtodaria siliqua; assembly: GCA_037043455.1. NCBI lineage: Eukaryota > Metazoa > Mollusca > Bivalvia > Adapedonta > Hiatellidae > Cyrtodaria > Cyrtodaria siliqua. Next base: position 22,474 of record JAWPHD010001066.1, read on the forward strand.
ATTGATGCAGGCAGTAATCACCAGAATGTCGTAGGATTTAAGGACACTGGAAAATCAGACCGTTCAAAAGATGAATAGTAAGATACTGTTAACGTTTACTGCATGTGTTGGGAAATTGATAATGCTGTTCAGTTTATACTTGTCTTGCTACTCCCGAATCAAGTAATCTATTCCGGGTCAGGTTTTACGTTTTGACGGTAACGTTTGATGTTTCTCTTCAATATAGTCTTGCCGTGTCATTAAGGGGTTTATTCTCTTATTGCTCGGCTTCGGTCAAGTCACTGAGTACATTATATCCTTTTTTTATATTTATATACACATGTTAAACGCTGTGTTATACTTATATAGCCTATTAATGCTGATTATGTGATTAAAGAGTATAGCCTGGCGGGGATTTCTATAGTTACACTGTCCACTTTTATTTAGGTTTTTCACTGACCGTCCTCTATTGTCAACTCTTTAATGTTTGCAGTGTTGTACTTTCCTTGTTATTGGCAATTGGCTTGTTTGTTTATTTAAAAATGATAATGATATTGATAAGAAGTTATTTATTCTAACGGGTACATTTGCGAATGGTGCAAGTTTGGTCCTTTGGTTACGCTTGTTGAATGGGAACTTTATTAATGATAGGTAAATGCTCACAAATGATATGCAATACTAATAATATATGTTTAATTTTGTGTTACTTTACTTTTATTTAAAGCTTCTTCCAAGTTATCGAGTACTTGTTTTGTGGTTTTCTATACTTTCTTTGTAAATACATAACCATATTTGTGCTATGCGTATATTGCCTATTAGTGCTGCCTTATTCATTAGAAGAAAGGCCCTGGGGGTCTCGTTTTATTGGGATGAAAATAAGGTGTTTGTGAGGTTTGGTATAGTCTAGAAGATGGTTTACCCCCCCCCCCCACCCCACCCCACCCCCACCTCGAGGATCTTTTTGTCACTGAACGTTCCAGTGTGGTGTCCTAATGCCAATAGTTATGTGTTTATGATCTCATAAACCTTGTCTTTTATTTATTATTGTAATTGTAGTTTATTTCGATGTGTGTTTTTGGTTGAATGTTGTCCTTGAATGCTACACTTTATGTTCGACTTTTATATCTACTTTTAATATTTGTTTCTGATTTTGAATAGTTTTACAAAGGTACGACACTTCATGTTGTTGAACTGTTCAAATGATCAGTATTTAGAAAATATGTTTTCTATAGATATATACAAGTATGGTAATGTATTTTATTGCATTATTTTATTGCCAACATGAAATGTATAATTATTATTCCATTGCCCTCATTTTCATTAAATAACATACTTTTTTGAAAATACAACTGACTGTTTTATCGACTAGTGAATGCGCGTTTTTTTAATGAAATAGCTTCAAATCTTGCAGGAATGATTAAAATAAGTAACTGCTTGTTAAAAAGCAGTGTTGTGTATTTGGAGAAATTGTAAACGGTATAAAATGGTCCCCGCAAGTATGGGACCGCGCGTCAGCCTACTTGTCTGTATATATACAAGGAGTTATTTTAATTTTAAAAGGCAAGCAATACTTTTCTGTATACATTTAATGCATTTCATACCCAACCGATCAAAATTACACGTGTTTACATAAAATCGAGAGTGAAATGAGTGTTCGACACACGACAAGTGACGTTGTGGAATAAATCTATATAATTATGCAGCTTTATAAAATGGGATTCATTGGAAGCAACGAACACAAACAAGAGAGAAAGTAGAATAGTCAGTTTTAGTGAGTATGTTCATAAGAGGTAATATAAGGTGCCACCTCTCACTCCCACTATCACCAGTTTTAGTGAGTATGTTCATAAGAGGTAATATAAGGTACCACCTCTCACTCCCACTACCACCAGTTTTAGTGAGTATGTTCATGAGAGGTAATATAAGGTGCCACCTCTCACTCCCACTACCACCAGTTTTAGTGAGTATGTTCATAAGAGGTAATATAAGGTGCCACCTCTCACTCCCACTACCCCAAGTTTTAGTGAGTATGTTCATGAGAGGTAATATAAGGTGCCACCTCTCACTCCCACTACCCCCAGTTTTAGTGAGTATGTTCATGAGAGGTAATATAAGGTGCCACCTCTCACTCCCACTACCACCAGTTTTAGTGAGTATGTTCATAAGAGGTAATATAAGGTGCCACCTCTCACTCCCACTACCCCAAGTTTTAGTGAGTATGTTCATGAGAGGTAATATAAGGTGCCACCTCTCACTCCCACTACCACCAGTTTTAGTGAGTATGTTCATAAGAGGTAATATAAGGTGCCACCTCTCACTCCCACTACCCCAAGTTTTAGTGAGTATGTTCATGAGAGGTAATATAAGGTGCCACCTCTCACTCCCACTATCACCAGTTTTAGTGAGTATGTTCATAAGAGGTAATATAAGGTACCACCTCTCACTCCCACTACCACCAGTTTTAGTGAGTATGTTCATGAGAGGTAATATAAGGTGCCACCTCTCACTCCCACTACCACCAGTTTTAGTGAGTATGTTCATGAGAGGTAATATAAGGTGCCACCTCTCACTCCCACTACCCCAAGTTTTAGTGAGTATGTTCATGAGAGGTAATATAAGGTGCCACCTCTCAATCCCACTACCACCAGTTTTAGTGAGTATGTTCATGAGAGGTAATATAAAGTGCCACCTCTCACTCCCACTACCCCAAGTTTTAGTGAGTATGTTCATGAGAGGTAATATAAGGTGCCATCTCTCACTCCCACTACCACCAGTTTGAGTGGTATTCTACTTAAAAGCCATTAACATAGACCCCAAACGACCAGGAGGTTATAACTACTGATTCGTATTTTGGGCCACGGTGGCCCAGTGGGTATCATGGTGAATAATCAAGGCTTCGAGTCCCACCGACGCCACAAGGTTCCTTCGGTGTGCCATACAGGGGCGTAGCTTGGCATGTTTTCAACATACTCCAAATACGAGGTGCAAAGCGCCGAGTGGGGGAGGGCTTGATAGTAGGTGTCCTCCTGCCATACAGGGAATCGGATTGCTCTCCCTCCGATATATTTTTTCAACTTTTGACAAAAATGGTGCATGTACAAACGATATTTGTCAGGAATATAGACATTTTATGCTATAAAAAAACTGGTAATTTTTTATCCTTAACCACATCCCCCTTCGGATACATTTTTTCTGATTTTTTTCAACTTTTTAGGATTTCTTTTTATCAAGTTACTCCTGTGAGTAAGGGTGTATGACACACTACGCATATCTCAGCTTCTTCCGGCGAACGGGGACGTAAACAGGGTGACCCAGTACATCAGAGTATCCCCGAGCAAATTAAATAATCATGAGAATATTTTCGACAGCTATATTTAGGCACCGTTCCTGGATTACGATGTATCCTTCCCATGTCTATGTGGAGTCCGAAATAACCTAATTTAATATGTTGATTTGCCGTAAAAGAACATTCAAATTGAACGGTGTTATCTGTTCCGGAAGACATACCTAGTTGTTTCATATATTATCTCATCTATACCACCATTTCTGTTTCAGATAAAACAACAATTGCTTTCAACGCTAAGATGTCTGCATCAACTAGAATCTCCACTGGACAAACACTTGTCTTTCCCGAGATCGAGTTTAACAATCTGAATGGCTATGACGGAAACACTGGTAAATTCACTGCACCAGTCAAGGGAGTCTATTTATTAACGATGCAAATATGCCCTGGGAATAAAAATGCAGTCGTACTGAATATCGTCGTGAACGGTAAACCTCATAATAAAGCAAGAGTCGGTGATACTACATATTATATGAGCTATTCTATTTCCGACATAATTCACCTTGACCAGGGAATGAAGGCGTGGGTAACATGCACGAATCCACAGGCATGGCCAATTTACGTTGAGTCAGATAGTAGTTACCAGAATTTCTTTGCATGTGTGTTGTTATAAATATAATACATCTATACTATAGTAATATTTTTAATATGTTGCGACACATACTATATACTATACACATGTTGCTTATACTCATTGACTGGTGGTATTGTGATTTTACAATTTCACTATATTATATCTGCATATATACGGAACACTATGAAAGCAACATCATTCGAATACCAATTGGTATAATTTTATTACGTTTTTCTTAATAGTGGATTACAGTGACGATTTGTTGAGGTGTTGTTTCATTTCCATGTGCATGTACATTGTATATAGCAAATGCTGCTTTAATAAAGGATATACGTACATCTGCATTTATTTGTGTACATATATATATATGCTCGGGATCAATGATAAAATGACATAGATATGACCAATAATAATGCTACAAAGTCATTTGTAAACAAAGTCGGTGATAAAAACAAAGCAAATATGTTGAAAACATACGTTCATAGGCTATCGAAAATCGTTGCCATTTCAATGAATTTAAATTTAATTTAAAATTATGAAATTTGGAATGTATTTGTTTGAGGATAATAATCTTCTGTGAACACATTTCATCGTTTTTTAAACAATGACAGAATGGGCAAACATTAAATGTGTTCAAAGCAATGCGTTTGTATAATGAAATAAGTTGTTTTTAATATATGGGAGGTAACTCTGACACTTCGCTTAGAAAACAAAACAATATTTTGAAAATCACATCCTTACTTAGCATTTCTAATATATTTAAACAATTATATCAATGTTCATATGCTTTAATCTTTATCCCTAAAATGCCGTGCTTAACATGTTTTGTTCAGTATATGTATATACTCAGGAAAAACATACCGCTTTACTCTCCTTCTCTTGGAGATTTCTCCGAATGAAAAAACTATGTCTGTTGTAAAGGTTTAACAATTATATTTGATATTTTTTCCAAAATTTAGTATGCTTTTCTTTTTTACATTTTAAATTGATTTTTATTGGCGCTAATTTGAGATTTACCAATTAAGGGAACACACTTATTTTCGTTTCCTTAATTGGTGATTAATTTAATTCTGTTTAATTTTGTTAACAAAGATTTTGCCCACCACGAGTTTGCATTATTGCAACAATTCGACGTTGCATTGAATTACGTAAGTCTGAATAAGAGCATCGAGGATATTGGGATTGGCGTGGGAGACGTGAGCGCCGTGACTATGTTTTGAATAACTTGAACGACTTCTGAGATTCACGTTTCAGAGATTCGGACAATCTCTCCGATTATCCGATTTGTTGCCTTAATTGAAATATCAAAAAAACATACGAAATTGTTGAGAAAAGATCAAATGTCAGAATTCAACCTCTTAAACATAGACATTTGTTTATATTCGGAAAAATCTCCAAGTAAAGGAGAGAAACGTTTCTTTTAAACCGAGTATAAGAAGTACAGTTAAGTGATTAGCGAGTTGGACTTATAAACGATAGGTCTGGGTTTGCGCCATCGCTTTTCCCCACCTTGGCTAAATGAGGATGTGGTTTTGTTTGGGCAATCGAATGTGCAGCTTGCACAAAATGTCGAAAAATGATGATATTCCTATTAAATACTATTTTCGTCAGGTATGAAACTATTGTTTATAGACAAATTGTTGGTACCTAAATGGGTCCTAACTGTGCATCTTCAGTCGGAGGCCTGTTTATGTATTGTATTGAAAAACATTTCGTGTTGAGTCTTTCATCAGATACTCAGACGGATGCCATCGAAGCCTTTAATGGAATCTCCCGGTATCTGGATGATATATTAAATACCGACAACCCTTTTTTTCTTCTATGGTTAATAATATATACCTAAAGAAATTTAACTTCACAAAGCTAATATTTCTGATACTTTTGCTTCTTTTTTACATTTGCTTCTCTCAATTAATGGAGAAATAATATTTAATTTCGATGTCTTCAATACGGGGATTTTTCCAGAGCAAATTCGTATGGGGTTTATGTTCTCAACTAAGTCATTTTTGAGAGCGTATAGCCGAGTTGAGGACTTTAATATTTGTAACCTTTGTATAATTAAAAAGCTAATCCAGCTGTGTTACCATTACCATAAACTTCGAAAATAATACAAGCATACTGTAACATATAAAATTTAATTTAAGAACATATAGCCCACTCGTTAACATGGTTTGCTTCCCTTTACTTATCTCAAAACCGAAGACAAATTTCCCAACGCCAACTTATCATTGAAACAGCATGCAAAGCTTGCTTATTTATTGCCGACATGCTACATGACCGAGCAGTTATAGTCGGACTTTTAAACAGCATGTTTCGATATTTTTAGTAAACATAGACATATTTTGAAAATACAATTGCATTCCAATCATAAATGTATTAAGATAGAAATCATTTAGAGGTTGTTGCTTTAAGAAATGACAATGTTTATACAGTTACAAATAAAGGTGAATACGTGAAATTTCGAGTACTTTCTATCTGAAAGTATTCGTTGCAAATATCTGGTTTATTACATCTCTGGTCCGAAATATGCCTCTCTGGGTCACTGGTCACATGATGTAGGTACAAACAATTTGTAGGCAGGTGTAACTTAAACAAAAGAAACTGGTGTTCCACAATGTTTGTTTTCAATAGTATAGTTGAAGCCTCGCGGGCGGTTGCTCATCTGATGGGGCAGTTAATTCTTAATTTAATATTTTTTTGAATAGCCGACCATACATAAGTACATCCCATTCATTTCATATTTTTCTTATTAACGACCTAGTGTATATCGTGGTGAATTTGAAATAGGAGGTCACGTGTTCAAGCCTATCCGTTGTCTCTGAGTTTCATCGTATTGTTCTTGGGTAAGACACTAGCCTCTTCCGTCGGATGGGTCGTAAACCAGGCGGTCCCTTGTATGGAATTATAGTTTAAGGTGACGTGTTTGTTATAAACGAAAGTTAAACTGGTAAGAGAGAATACTGGATTGATTGTATGAAAGAAGTTATTTCAACCGAGTATATTTGAGTGTTTTCTCTTCGTAAAATACAGGCTTAATAGCTATTATGGATGTATACTGTTCTAACGTGCTGGTTTATGCACGGCATGCCGCATGCCAGGTGAACACAAGAGGCTGGCCCAATGATATTGGTATCTGGTTGCTTGCAATGAGGTAAATTGTTAAAAAGTTATTTGTTACGAATTAGTGTTAATAATGAGAGTCACCAGTCGATCACCCTAGTGCTTTATACCAAATAATATAAATGAATTTATCAAAAACCTTACTGTGTGTGAGTTTAATACAGCTATTATATAATTATCATATTACACTAGTGTGAAATGAATGCCGATTAATCGCCCGGTCTTTTTCATTCAGCTCTTTGTGCCTCGTCGATTTGCGTAACCGTTTAATCTCGTCGATTTCCGTAACCGTTTAATCTCGTCGATTTCCGTAACCGTTTAATCTCGTCGATTTCCGTAACCGTTTAATATTCTGGATTCCGTTAGATTGTTCGCTGTCGCACGGAGAATACTGAGTCAACACACGATGTCATCATACAAACACAGACGTCATCTTACGACAGCGTTATATATAGGCAGAGACACAATTTTAAATGTTCCCTTTGATACATATTTGAAGTATTGTAATAATCAGAATCTCACATTCGTTTAATATTGAATTTATTAAAATCACTGGATAAAACTGATATAATTCTCGGAACAGCCTCACATTATATAAAAATGTATCCAACTCGTTTAATAAATTCAATATTAAAGGGACACACTGCAATCTGGAAGAGTTTATTAAAGCTACAGAGTCTCTATTTTAACTGGTAATAACTCATGAATATGAATGAGTCACGTGTGAAGTAGTTTCAAATCGACGAACACCCCAATATAAGGCACAAGCGTTGCGCTTCTAAGTTTTGATGGCCGTACGTTTAACAACTAGACCACGGCTACTTATTGGTATGTTCTAGCATTATTAACGCTAAATAGGCATTACGTAAGAACTAGCGCGCACATAAACTCATCAAGCGCTAAATAACAAGTCTAGATATGGTTGTTTTGAGGCGGAATATTAGTTTCATATTGATAAAATATAGTATTACACCAGGCAATGTTAATTTACACGTCCGACAAGATGGACTATATATTTATGGATTCATCTTGAGTTGCGTTCAAATATGTTAAGTTATTTTGCGTCATAATAAATGGTAGTTTGCTTACCATTTCTCAAGAAGCGTTATAGTGCAGTGGATAAAGCACCTGACTTGAAATCAGAAGAAATCAGAAGGTCGTGTGTTCGAGTCCCGAAAGAGGTACAAAATATAATCTGTACATGTTACCTGTGTAAAGGTACGATGTGCACCGATTTCGACATGAGCGGGTGTACAAGAAGTTACAAATAAAGACACGCCCACAAAGAAGAAATCGATTGATACAGAGACTCTGTAGCTTTAAGTACTGAACTTACCGTCTCGAATTATTTATCCGTTATTGTTTTGAATTTTTAACTGGTTGCGTATAATTAAATACAATTTGAAGTTTTCACTTTTTCGTCTTATTCTGCCATAGGTTTAAATATGTTATTGGTACAATATAATCAACAGTAAATAATATGCAAACACAACGTGCTTTATACTATTCTTCTATTTAATATTAATGATTGAACAAATGTAAGTTATGTAGGAAAACTAACGGTAATCTGCGAGTTCTTAAACATCAAGATTGTCGTGTGTCCCTTTAAACAGACACTCTTGTAAGGTCCTCTGTATATTATGTTTTTATTTGTCATAATTTAGACAGGGATTAATTATAAACAGAGTTATATCCTCTTGGGCTTTAATTTCGTTATGGAAATGAGTATTTGCTCAAATCCTCTTAGGCCGTTGTGCTAATACATAGTTCCGATCTGTCAACCAAGCGTATATGAGCCAAGTTAAACGTTCAATTTATATTTACACCTAAACCAAAAGCACGTGTTGTCCCACAAACAACTCTAAAATACAGATAGATGACATGGCCAATGTTTGTGGCAACTTGACCCAGGAACAACAGAGTGCGGAGCTATAAACTGAATGTCGGAACTATCCATTTCAAAGAAACTTAACAAATATCATCATTATCATCTGCACATGGGTAAATTGAAATGAATTTTGACTGCGAATATATTTACACATTGTTGTGCCTTTAAACTGTGAACTCTGTGACAATAAAGTAAGAACCTGTTTTAGCTCCCAATGGCAATTTTGTAACCCACCATTCAAAGGCGGCACCCTTGTAGAAATCATGTTTATGTTTGTGGTGTCACAAATTGTTCTTCTATATCCCCACCCCTTGTTATTTTTAATTGTTTTGAGTCCGTGTTTTGGGTTTTGGCGTATTTCTACATTTGTTGTTTGGCTGTAGTACTTTCTGTACGTAATACCTACAAGGCTGTTGTGCCGATGGTAATACAACTTTAAACACACCCTGGAAGTTAAATACCCCTGAACCTTGAATTTCTATAAAAAAAGTAATATTCTCTGCACAATTCAATACATGGTTTATTGACGAATGAAGTAAGAACACGTAATGTCTGTTTAGACACGTAGACAACATTTGAAAGTACAGTTATGAACATGAAATATTATATGATTTAATCTTATCACCTGCAAATATCAAATATTATATTGTTTAATATAATCTGTATGTTTTGGCACCATCTCTTTAGTGTTATGGTTTATTCTCTTACTGCTCTGGCTTCTGCCAAGTCATTGAGTACCTTCATTGTGGCTTTCTAGGCTATTGTTTTTTTGTATTATATTTACACGAGCATATTTGTGTTTTACTTATATTTCCTATTGATGCTGCCTTGTTGGTTAGAGATTAGATCATGGCGGGGATTTCTTTATTTACACTGTCCTGTTTTAATGGGATGACAGTAGGGTAAGTGTGAGGTTTGGTGCCCTAGAACCGGTTTAAACCCCCAGTGGCTTACTTTGCCACTGACCGTTCCAAGGCGGTAGCCCTATTGTCAACCCGTTTGTGTTTGTGATGTCCTTTGCATTTATTATTGCTTTTGCCTTCTTGTTTGTCTGTTTGCGTGTTTGTTTCTGTGTTTTGTGGTTGACTGTCCTCCTTGAATGCTACTTTCCCTGTCCGATCTTTTTATATTTCTTACAACATACGAGTTACACCACGCACATAGCTGGGTTGTAATTATATAACATTAAACGTGTTGTACTGCATATGTTTATTTAGACGAGAGCAGTGTGCACGGCTTCGCTTCTCTAATTCACAGTAGTATAACTAATCAAGTACATTAGTATACATGTATCAAGGTAAATAATCGTAACATAAAGAAAGAAAACAGACTGTGTACAATCGTATGCCATCTTGTAAATTAAGTAATTCGCTTTGATGTGTCAATGCCTTTTCATAGAGCGTTATTATTCATGAATATAGAAATTCAGATAACTATTACTGTGTATGGAAACCATTGAACGCTCTACTACTGTGATGGAGTTTGACCTAATTCGAGATTCCATATACTGCATATAGTGCACAGTGAAGCGTGAATTTGCTGTACCCCTCGTGTATGGAGATGGTTAATTGTGAATTCCACTTTCTGTATAATGTTTTGAGTCGATGTGAAATACATTTTGTTCTAATAAAATTCCAAGGAAGTGTTGTATAGATATATGTGTGTTTTATATTGAGAATAAAGTTGCTTTAGACCTCACTGTCCAAAAACGCAATATTCGGGAGGCGTTCCATGAAAGTAATGTATTGTTGGAATAGCCTGACGTCATAGCCTCTGTTTCATATTTATTTATTTTGATGCTGATGCGGCCATCTTTTTTCACACATGAAATCAAAGAGAGCTTTTGACGTTGTACAATTAGGCGTATACACTTTGTCGTAAGTAGAATATGTGTTGTAATGTAGAGAGGGTTGACACCGTCGACTGTTGTACGTATCAATAAAGTGTGCAGACGCAGTTGATGACTGGTTTGTTATTGTTTGTCAACTTCGTGTTTGTATAGCGTGACCTAGTTTACTGCGCTTGATGACATAACTTGTTTGTCAATCAATTTCCATGATTAAATATACGGGTGAAAAGTCGGAGGGTAGTGTGTCCACAAACATGCCCCTTAAATGTGTAGTTGATGTTTGCGCATTTGGTAACCGTTAGTAGCTATACTAAAGTAAAAACGGGAAACCCTCGGATGTTTTCATTTACCGCCATTTTCTTCCTGTTTGTCGCGTTAATTTGTTTCAGCGATTCAGCGAAGTGAATCGTCGTATTAAACGCATGTATTGTAAGTAATATGATAAACTGTAAAAGTATAATGTGTTTTAATTGGAATTTGTGTGTATATGCGTTGAAGAGTGGTACAAAAGTGTCGTATTTTTAGTGTCTTCATAGCGACAGGACAATTGTTATCAGAATAGAATGGAATATTTCCATTGAGAAACAATAGTGAAGTTCAGTGACTTCCATTTGATGCAAGGTGATCACGAGCGCGACTCCTTTTTCAAAGAATGACTTGGATCCTACATGTATTTATGTATCTGCCGATACTGCAACACCCCCTTTCGACGATTATGTGCAGGTTCCCTGGGTAGAACCAGTATTAAGCAATGTGTATTAATTATCTTGCTCAAGGATAAATGACATGGCCACGACTTCCATTTGATGCAAGGTGACCACGAGCGCGACTCCTTTTTCAAAGAATGACTTGAATCCTACATGTATCTATGCAACACCCCCTTTCGAAGATTATGTGCAGGTTCCCTGGGTAGAACCAGTATTAGGCAATGTGTATTAATTATCTTGCTCAAGGGTAAATGGCATGGCCACGGCGAGGATCGAACCCACAACCTTTTTGATCTGAAGTTCGGTGCTCTACCACTGATCCACGTACTCCACTTTAAATGTAAAAGGATAATTCTCTCTGATTTCTTGTACTGGTTGTACCCAGACAAAGTACGTGGTCTGCCTCCACCACAGAAAATTGTCCATGATATGTAACCCTACATGTGTTGAAAAATGACGTGCCACACATGCTTGATGGTGTGTGACAGGTGTCGCTGAAGAGTGATCTGTGTGTTTTTTGCGCATGGCATGCCGGTAAGCAATGGCGGTGTAAGCAATAGTACCGTCTCCTGTGTGTTATATTGTCGGGGAGGACTGGGCACTATCTTCTAATTTTGACAGGTTAATTTCTATATACATACTCGTGTCAGATCCATAATTTGGCCAATATTTGTCACAAGTAAGTTGACTGATATAATGTATTAAATAGTTTGTCGCCACCTCTTGATTAGCTTCTGGCAAAATAGCAGAATACCCATTTATTATTTGGAAATAAAAGTACTTCAAAAGCCATGAAAGAGAAAGCGTTATGTTTAGATGGTTAGATGATGGTAAATAAAAGCATAAGGTTGCACTTATTAAGCTACAAACTTTTGTGTTTATACAAACGAATAATATGTTACAAAATGTTTTATAAATTTACTGCCTGATAATTTTGTAAACAAGCAAGCGTCGCAGATGATCTAGACTACGTATTTGTTATTCATTCTGCATGTTTAAAAAATCGAGTGAACAATTGGAAGGTTGTGTGAGCATATCATCCCCTGACGATTCTAGTCGTCGTTTGCATATTTGGTAATCTGTAGTATCTAAACTAAAAGAAGAATACCTATACGGAGACGTGAGAACCATGGCTGTTGTGGTAGTCAGTGTCATTCAGACCCTGTGTATACCGAATGTGTCTAGGATATTTGTGTATGACTCATGTTTCAGGAGACTTCCAGACATATTTATCTTGTGTTCTTTTGTTGCCATATAATTTTGGAAACTTAACCCTGCGGTCGCCAAGTGTTAAGCATACTTGACTCGAGTCCCAGAAATCACGTGTATGATTTCCAGTGGGGTCACATCCCAGATTTTTCAAACAAACTCCCGCAGTATCTTACTTGGGCATGGTACTGTGAATATAGGTCATCCTTCGGAGGGATGTAAAGTAGTCTGTCCAGTGTACAGGGAGAACTATACCCTGTGCAATATCTCTCTGAACTTCTGTGTTAAGCAGTGATACAAAACCAGGGCCCTATATGAATTATATAGAGATTATTTAACTGCTGGGATCGATTATAGGGAAATCCTTCACAAGAGGTAGGCGTGTATTTTTTTTCACGAATGAGCGCATGTGAGTAAGTAAAAAAAACAAAGCACGTCTACCATCAAGTAAAGGATTACCCATAGTCGATCTCAGCAGTTAAATAATCTATTAAATTTTTTAAATTACGTTTTTGCAAACAAATACTCGCGTTATTGAACGTTGTTGGCGGATGATTTTGACGTCAGCAACACTTTATTGACGTCACGACTCAACGTCGCAACGTTAGTTATTATTGTGTTCTGAGTTCAGGGCTCCAAGAATAGGATAGCCCGACGCCCGGGGCTAGTCCAATCTGAATCTGGGCTAGTCTCTCTTTGAAAAATGGTTGCCCGTCGGGCTAGTCTAAAAAAATCTCGCGACAATCAAACTTTTCAAACTAAAATCCAATTTCATAATTGCTGTAATTGAAGCCGTATTTGTCAAAAATTATCTCTCTTCATTAAAGTTCATCAATTTCAAAGCGCGCATTTCATTGGTCGATTACATGATTTGAACCAATCGCATTACAGCTTTCATATTAACATCGAGTGGTCAAGAAAATTTGTCACGCCGGACAGAAGAAGAAAGATCACTCAAATATTAAGTTTGAACCGTGATTTCGTTTTAATATTCTTATTTTTTGATGAATTGCTGTATAATCTTTTTCTATTTTTAGTTCATGTCAGCAAGTCTTTTTTATCATAAAATACTTAACAACGAACGCTTATTCACAAAAGCAAGCTGCTAAATAACACCGGGAACGCGCACCTGTTTTAGATGGTTTAATTTGCGGGACCTGGAACGGTTTTTGACGTGATTTGCGGCGCGATCCTAAAAGTTATATGATGCAATGGATAAATAAAAGGAAAATATAGGAAAATAGAACCTTATTATTTGATTCTAATCACATGTGTAATTATTAATTAATTATAAATAAAACATAGTAAAAAAGCAAAAAATTCAATATCGACAAAAATTATGTACCGGCAACTATTCATTGGTAATAACAATTTCGGGGCATGTTAAAAAAAATCAGGGCAAGTGACTTTTCAGTCAGGGCAAGTGCTCTTTTGAAATCTACTTGCCCTGGGCTAGTCCCAAATTTTAATTTTCTTGGAGCCCTGGAGTTAGTTATTAATATTTAGCGATAATGAATATTCTTGCACTGAGTTCAAACACCTCCGCCTCTTTTAGCCATGTTGACGTACAGATAAAAGTGGGTGCTTCGGTGATGCCGAATAATTAAAAATAGACTGAATACAACATTTTTGTTCCTGAAGGATTTACTTTCGAGTGAAAAAAATGAACTTGATAACCAGTCACATTTAGCCAATCTCAATGGCTCGCTTATTTGAGAATTGACTGGAAACGGCGATGCATTCCGTTTGATATTGGCCATCTTCACGGTAATGGATAAAATATGATATGCTGACAAAAACGGTTATTTTGCGTAATTAATTTGTTAAACATAATTGGTACCCAATTCAGAAACAGTCGATTAAACACCGGTTCACACTTGCCATTGTTCCAGTTTACGCTACCGTGTGTACAACTAATTAGTAGGCACTTAAAGGGACACATGGCAATCTTACAGTATTTGAAATGGGTGTCACAATTTATATATCCAGTATCATTTTTACTTTTACCCTGGTTACATTTAAATAAATAAAATTTGAAGTATTCCTATTTCGTCTTATTATACTATAAGTTTTAATATATTACTGGTGCAATAATATAAAAAAAAAAATAATAGAAAAAAACAAATGGCTTAATACAATTCTTATAATTAACATTAATGATTGAACAAATGCAATTTATGTAGAAAACTAACGGGATGCTGCTAGTTTTTGAAAACTCAAGATTGCCATGTGTTCCTTTAACACTTATCAGTGATCGTAAAGTTTAAAAACACAGACAGGCTGAGTATCTCTGGCTAATACGTAAGCAAACATTTTCAAATTTTCTGTTTTGATCAACCATTTTGGCCGCTAGAGGGCGCCACATTATTTGATGTTTTACCTGGCTCGATCACGCAGTTAAATCTGTGAATAATGTCACAACTTTATATGACAGATAATGTTGAGCGCGGGGACACAAACCAGTTGATTGACAGCAAGAGGCGTAACAGTGGGCGGAGTCTTATCGCACCGACAATTTGACAGTGGTTTTCAATAAACGCTTACATAATTAGTTTATCGATCTAAATTGATTGTCACTAATTAGCTAAAACACTCAGCGGGATAGTAGCCTATAAACAGTGAAAGACTTTGTAAATTAGAATTCGGGATTTTCCGAGATCTTTTAGACAAAATCGGTCGGAAATTTGGATTCGCGATGTCTGGCGAATTTGGTGTGTATTTCTTACGGGTTTCATTCGCCAGTTCAGGTTACTTTTCGCCTATGGCGATTTGGTGAATGGCCTAGTAAGCCCATAAAAATTAACCATTGGTATTCATGAACAATCGTAAAGATGTGTTAATGCTCTGATCAATGAAATGTAAACCCCAAATTGTACTTTTGTTTTCAATCGCTGTCGTACAAATTCGTTACCTCAGCGGTTGACTCATAAAATATGTTACAATTTTAGCCGAGTATTTTCAAATAAAACTCAAAATGCTCCGTCGTATATGCAAGCGTCTAATAATTTGAATTGATAAAGCATGTCGTCTGAGAACAAGTTAAATGTCAACACTAAATTTCCTTCATAGGAGGGAGAACAGCCTAAAAAACAGCGGGTTAAAGTCAATACTTGTCAAAAAAAATAAACTAACATCTTGTGTGGTGTCACATATTAGTACTGTGAACAATTTAACGTTTTTGCAACAACGGTGTCGGACAAACACTGGTATAAATTGTCGTTGAAAGCAGTGGGAAAACCTGAAAAAAACTCTTGGGATAGTTTTGTTCTCAAAAAACTGTGGGAACCCTGTAATACACTAACTTTGTACAGACTAGTTCTCCTGCTACTGTGGCTGGCATTCAACAAATAGTGACCTATATCATTGCCATGTGCCGGTTGAATGAATGTTGAAAATGTGTTATGGTCCCCTGCATATTTAGCCAGTAGAGCATCCACAGACTCTTTCACCTCTTGTCTGCACCGTATTTTCAATACTATAACACTTAGAGATACCAAACTTGGTATGTGGATACATCTTGGGATAGCTGTGTGTCGCATACCAAAATAAGGCCACTGTGACTTTGACCTTGACCTGTGACCTCTGTCATAGAAAATGCTTGTCCAGAACATATTTTCAATACTATAACACTAAGTCTTAGAGATAGCAAACTAAGTATTTAGATACATCTTGGGATAGCGATGTGTCGCGTACCAGAATAAGGTAATTGTGACCTTGACCTGTTACCTCTGTCATAGAAAATGCTTGTCCGGACCATATTTTCAATACAATAACACTTAGAAATACCAAACTTGGTATGTTGATACACCTTGGGATAGCGGTGTGTCGCATACTAAAATAAGGTCACTGTGACCTCTGTCATACCCCAAACATTGTGAGAAGCATCAGTATGAAGTGGAACTGCGCATATACATGGAGTCATGGGGTATGCGTTTGCAAGGGTATTAATAACCTTCTGTGATAGTTATGGCTCCCCCACACAAAGTGTGGAGGGGAGCCTTATTGATTTTGTGCTGACTGTGTCACAAACGATGTCCGATCAATAACTAGAGAATGGTTGGACCTACGGTCCTCAAACTTAGAAGGATGGTTGATCATGACCATTAGATGACCCCTATTGATTTTGGGGTCACTAGGTCAAAGGTCAAGGTCGCGGTGACATTGACTATCAAAACGATTCCGATCAATAACTAGAGAATGGTTGGACCTAGGGTCTTCAAACTTAAAAGGATGGTTGGTCATGACCAGTAGATAACCCCTATTGATTGTTGGGTCACTAGGTCAAAGGTCAAGGTCGCGATGACATTGACTATCTTAATGATATCCGATCAATAACTACACAATAGTTGGACCTAGGGTCCTCAAACTTGAAGGGATGGTTGGTCATGACCAGTAGATGACCCGTATTGATTTTGGGGTCACTAGGTCAAAGATCAAGGTCATGGTGAAATTGACTATAAAATCGATGTTCACTAGGTCAAAGGTCAAGGTCGCGGTGACATTGACTATCAAACGATGTCTGATCAATAACTAGAGAATGGTTGGACCTAGAGTTCTCAAACTTGTAAGGATGGTTGGTCATGACCAGCATATGACCCCTATTGATTTTGGGGTCACTAGGTCAAAGGTCAACGATGTCCAATCAATAACTAGAGAATGGTTGGACCTAGGGTCCTCAAACTTGGAAGGATGGTTGGTAATGACCAGAACATGACCCCTATTGATATCAAAACGATCCCCGATCAATAACAAAACAATGTCCAATCAATAACTACAGAATGGTTGGACCTAGGGACCGTCCTCAAACTTGGAAGGATGGTTGACCAGTAAATGTCACTGATACAGATAGTAGATACAGTCACAGGGATATTGAATATCAAAACGATCTCAGATCAATGAGAACAATGGACCTAGAGTCGTCAATTATGTCTGTTCGGGCGAGTGGGGGTGTCACAGGATGACCTTAGTGGTTGGGCTAACTCAGGAAAGAATCAATGACGGTGAATGCATTTACATAAGTTTAATGCAACTTTTAAAATATGTTTAATATATATACAATTATCTAAAAAACCAAGCGAATACACAAATGAACTATGAAAAGAATGTTCTCCTGAACGTTTAAGACGTTCTTAGTATTGTTATAAATACTGAATGTCTAAGACACTGAAGTGTTGTTAAAGCTATAACAATGTTGATCTAGCGCGATAACTGTGATGCGCGAGAGCTCATGAAGATGATGATGCGCGAATTCAATGGATGATTGTCATCAAATGCCTTCTGTAAGGGTTGATGACGCGATGCAATGACAGTTAATCTCCACTGAGATTGTGAATGATATTCCTCCAGTGAGGACTGGTAACGGGCCCACCTTGTGTCCCGGGGGTTGTCGTTAGTAAAACCTGGCTGCGCAGGTACGGGGACCGTCTCCACCGCTTGTAACGTTATTCGTGGAAGCTTAGCTCCACTCCTGGATATCCAAACCTAGATGGCTTACTCCAACCCTGGATGGCTTATATCCTGGATGGCTTAGGCTGTAATTATACATACGTTTTAGATGTCGGTTGACAAACATAACAATCTTGCATAATTATCATTACCCAAACAAATCATTATTCAATCAATATATGTAAGCTGTACTAATGATTAGTAGCAATGTATACATATTCTACAACGCCATGTATACGCTATGTACGTCGCTGTTAATCAATGCCCTTAATACATGTAATATAAACATGATCAAATTACTCATATATTACACTCACTGAGTTATGCATGCACGCATTTATTCTTGTCACTCATCTCATTGTTAACTAATGTTAACAATCGTGTATTACAATCACTGAATTATACGCCAACGTTAATTAATGCACCTATTATCCACTGTTATCAAATTAATATTGTTTTACAATTAATGATCAATTACCATAATTACATCTAATAAAGTCACTTCAAATCATATGCTAGTCTAAAGTTATGTTTGAGAAACATCAATGCTAACCGGATGTCGTAACCGCCAAACAAGATGGCGCCGCCCACTGAATACAAATATACGATAAAAGTTTAATAAAACTACTAACCACATGTTGCCTGTGAAATTTGCCGTCCAATCTCTGTTCCAACAAAGTACTATCGATTATCCCGGCGATAGCTAGAAGACAATGGCATTTATAGCAAACATTACGCCCAAATCATTATTTCCCCCGTTCAGTTCGTGACAAACGTGGCTAAATCTACAGTATTGAATCAACACGAGAGGCCCCTTATACAATTTTGCCGTTTAAGGAAAATTTACCTATACGTTTACATGCATTAGCACAAAACTAAACTTATGACACGGCCTCTCTGGCGGCCACTTAAAATGTGCACGCTTTTACGTGTTACATGAATAGATCATGAATATGGTGAAATTGTTTCAACTCGAACAATAGATTTTGGGTGTAACCGATACAAGAGCTATATACGACCAGTACGCTCTACCCGTGACATTTTGTGACAACATCTCCCCACTTAAAGAAAGTGCTACACTTTTAAAATTCAACAAAATGATAATTAATATTTACACGTTAAGAAACTATTAATTCTTCTGAGCAAATGAGCGACAAAACGTACAAGCTGATCGCTCAATCGCTTAAGTATATAAATATTACTACCGAGGGATGCAACCTTCAGCCAGTACAACGACCGTCTTCCGGAAAACATCCACTGCAGTTATAACCCAACTATAATATGTAATTACAATTTGAACACTATTCTACAATTGTACACTACCCTGTCGTAACATATACTACTATTGTACAATACACTGCAATACACTATTATATTAAACCGGTCATTATGTGCGGCGACTTAAATAGTCTGCCCCAATATTGTCCTTTCCTCGGATCGCTTTAATTTTCATCCGGTAAGGCTGCAGAGTCAGTGCCCACCTCATTAACCTACTGTTAGCTACCTTTGCTTTATTCATATAAGCTAACGGTTGGTGGTCAGTCTCCAAGACAAATTCCTTACCAAAAACATATCGGTGGAATTTACTGACACCCCACACTACTGCAAGACATTCCCTTTCGATAACAGAGTAGTTACATTCCCGGGGTAATAGTTTCCGACTTGCGTAAGCCACGGGGAGACTACACCCATCTTGCTCTTGCAGTAGGACTGCACCCACCCCGATATCGGAGGCATCCGTTCTGAGGATAAACTCCTGGTCAAGTTCAGGTAATTTTAGTATTGGGGTTTTGACCAGACTCCCCTTTAAAGAGACAAAAGCTCGCTCCTGGCTTTCCCCCCAAGTTATCCTATTGGGTTGACCTTTCTTTGTCAGGTCTGACAAAGGTGCAGCTATAGCCGAAAAGTTTGGAATAAACTTCCTGTAAAAACCCGCCAACCCTAAAAATGACCTAACTTGTTTCTTTGTCTCGGGTCTTGGTGCTTCCTGAATTGCCTTAACCTTGTCGGGGTTGGGTTTCAATTTCTGGTCCCTCCCGACAACATGACCCAGACACTCTATATCTGCGTAACCCATGTGACACTTGCTAGGTTTTGCAGTCAGTTTAAACCGGCGTAGCCGTTCCAACAGATTACGTAGAGCCTTAATATGGTCTTCAAATGTTGTTGTAAACACCAGGATGTCATCTACAAAACTGTCTGTGTTGGACAAATCCTTCAGGACTTTCCTCATTAACCTACAGAATGTTGCTGGGGCGTTTACGAGACCAAAGGGCATGACCTTGAACTTAAAAAGTCCTTGCGAAGTTTCGAAGGAGGTCATCTCTTTAGCTCGGTCTGAAAGTGGGACTTGCCAATAACCTTTACTGAGGTCTAACTTGGAGAAATACGAATATCCCGCAAGTTTAGAGAATACCTCCTCAATATTAGGCATTGGCTCTGCATCAAAGATGGTACGTTTATTGAGCTGCCTAAAATCGATACAGAATCGAATTGACCCATCTTTCTTCTTAATAAGGACGACTGGGGATGAAAATGGGGCGTTTGAAGGTTCGATGACACCCAATTTCAACATGTCTTTCACCTCCTCATCAACAATTGATCGGGAGTGAAATGGAATGGGATACCCCTTAATTCTAATTGGTTCCCCTGATGTGAGTACAATATCATGTTGCACTCCATCTGTCTGCCCCGGGTTTTCGGACAAGACATCACTGAACTCCGAGAGTAAACTACCCATCTCTCGTTGCTGCTCTACACTAAGCATGCCCGATATGTCTACATCGGCTGCTCTCTCCCTACCTACACTAGTGGGAAAATACATGGGACTAGTGTCCTCACTACTGTCTTCCTCACTATCCTCAATAACTGCAACATTAACTACGGTTAACACCCCTTGTTGCACATTATCGGTTCTACTTATATACTCTTTCAGCATATTCGCATGAAAGGTCTTTAACTTTCCGTTTATCTCGATACGGTAATCCATAGTGTTCACTATCCCTCTAACGTAAAACGGACCTTTCCATTGTAATAACAACTTGTTATTGTCGGTCGGGAGTAACAGTAACACCTGGTCATCTATCTTAAACTTCCTAGCTCTAGCTTTTTGGTCATAGTACCGTTTATACTTGGTACTTGCCTTAACTAACTGACTTTGAGCTATCTTACAAGTCTCCTCTAGTTTCTCCTTCAGATCTAAAACATACTGATATGTAGTCTTAACCTCATCACTATCTACTTCACCTGCCCACATCTCTCTAAGAATCCTCATGGGACCTCTAACTGACCTACCGTACAATAACTCAAACGGTGAAAATCCTAAACTCTCTTGTGGAACCTCTCTAAATGCAAACAATAAAGCATTGAGATACTTGTCCCAATCTTTGGGTCTCTCGGTACACATACGCCGTAACATTTGCTTTAACGTCCCGTTAAATCGTTCGACTAACCCGTTACACATAGGGTGATATGGTGTTGTCATGATTTGACGCAAAGACAATAACCTGCTTACTTCAGCCATAAGTTCTGACGTAAACTGTGACCCACAATCAGTCAGCATTTCCTCTGGTACACCTAGCCTACTGAACATATCAACTAATGCCTCAGCTACTCTCTCAGTTTCAATTGAGGGCAATGCGACTGCCTCCGGATACCTAGTTGCATAGTCTACCATGGTTAAAATGTACCTATTTTTCCTATCCGACACTGGAAAAATTGGTTCAACTATGTCTACGGCTACCCTCTTAAATGGTGTATCTATCAGTGGCATCTGACCTAAATGTACTTTGGTCACTCGACCTTTTGGTACTGTCCTTTGGCATACATCGCAGGACCTACAATACCTAGTTACATCTCCACTAACGCCTGGCCAATAAAATTCTGCCAATACTCTATCTGACGTTTTCTTTACGCCTAAATGACCTCCCATAATCGACTCATGAGCTACCTTAAGCACTGTCGTTCTATACTGGGTAGGAACCACTAATTGGTGAAACTGTCTACTACCACTATCTTCAAATTCTCTGTACAATAACCTATTCTTATGTACAAACTTACAACTACCGGACCCTTTACACTTCTTCACTACACCATCCTTGGCCTTCACCTTACAAGGACCTAATGACTCGTCTTGAGTTTGTGCTTCTATAAACTCCGCTTTAGATATGTCACCTACGGCTGCAGGAACCTTTAATTTTCTATAAGCCTGAGCTTGCTTCTGAACCTGCGCTCTAGTCTCTACGGCATTACTTATGCTACTTCTAAAATCGGACATTACCGGAAGTGCTGAACCATCTATGTTCCCTATCGTTAAATCATACATCGGGTCATCCATACATAGTGCCTCTGTAGTCCCTTTAAAGAAAGGTGTATCTACATCTATTCTCGCTATTGGCACGTGCTCTACCGACTTATTTAGCAACATACACGGTGACTGTTTACCTACCAACTGGTCATCCGTAACTAAACTACGCCTAACTACCACACCTGTACAACCTGTATCCCTCATTACAATTACGTCCGTGCCATTCACTCTACCATCTGCCGTTGGAAGATTTGCATACGGAAAGAGACATGTTCCGATCTTCGTCATTACACCATCCGCTTTAACACAACAGCTACTACTCTCGGTTTTAATAACCGGACTATTACTACCTCTGCCTCTACCTCTACCTCGGTTTTGACCACCTCGACCTCTACCGAAATTCCATGGGTTGTTAAAACCTTGGTTCTGATTCCCTACATTGTTGTCCACTCTACTATTGTCACTAAAGTTGTCTACGACAGCGGACACTTTCACCGCTTTCCTACACTCATGTGAAGCATGATTCCCATTACAGTGACGACAACGAATAAAAGGTCTACCTATGTTACCACTATTGCTACCTCCTCTAGCACCCATCGAACTTCCTCCACCTCTATAGTTTCCACTCTGGCCTTTCTGTTTATGATCGTCCCCTTGCCTATCTCTAAAAGTTCTGTCTTTCGACACTACATTATGAGCTCCACCTCTAGCCTCGGCAAACTGATCTGCTTGTGTTGCCATTTCTCCTACACTAGCTAATTTTCTTTCTTTCAGAAATAAGAACAGATCTCTACTACAAACATTGAATAGCTGGTCTCGCAACAAGAAATCTATGAGGCCCTGATAAGTCTGCGCTACCTTCCCTAACTCTAACCACCTATCTAAGTAATTTCTAGACCGACTAATAAACTGAATAAATGACTCGCCTTTCTCAGGCAGACAAGCTCTAAATCGCTTTCTAAAACCTTCTTCAGTTAGCTCAAATCTCTTTAAAAGAGCATCCTTTAACTTGTCATAGTCAAGAGCATCTAAACTAGGTAATCTAGAAAATACATCTAAGGCCTTGCCTCTCAATAACGCACTTAAATGAACTGCCCACTTATCTTTGGTCCATTCCTGTAACTCAGCATAACGCTCGAACCGTAACAAGTAACTGTCCATGTTATCTTTGTCAGCATCAAAGTATGGTAACTTCGAACCTTTTAACTTCCCAGAATAACTATCTTTCCCTTCAGTTTTACTTTCCTTACTATGTGTCTTAGCTGCTTCCAACTCTAAAGCTAACTTATGATCAAACTCTTTTTGCTCCCTTTCCATTATCATCTTAGCCTTAGCTAGTCTACCATCTGTTTCGAACCTCTCATGTTCTAACTCTTGCTTCTCCCTTACTATTCTACTTTCATCATCTCGCTTCTCTTTAGCTAACCTGCCTTCTAATTCTAGTTTCTCTTTATCAGCATCTAGCTTCTCTTTAGCTAATCTACTTTCTAATTCCACCTTCTCTGTGGCTAGTCTACTTTCTTCATCTCGCTTCTCTTTAGCTAACCTACTTTCGAATTCTAGCTTCTCTTTAGCTATTCTACTTTCTTCATCTCTTTCCTGCTTTGCTAATTCTCTTTCCTTAAGTCTAAATTCCCTTTCCCTAGCCTGTTCGTCTTTAACAAAGGTTCTAAGCTCCTCTCCAGCATACCCTAACTCCTTACCCATTTCCGTAAGATCCTTTATGGACGTCATGTCTATAGACATTGTGAACTACACACTACGATAATTACGATACACACGTCACTAATAATTCTACTCAACTAACTACTAATGGTAAGTCACTGTGTCCTCAGTAAATACCTGGGCATCATCATAGGACAAGTTACATACACATTTGTACTAGCGCTAACTACTAACGGTTATGTATAGATAGTATCTAGCTTCCACAAAACATATACACTACATAAAATATCTATATTTGATATTGGACATAAACCTTAAACCATCATCAAAATGTGTATAACATGTACATGTATATTTACTTCTCCCATTAATAAAAGTATACTCGAGTGTCACAACATGAGTAGAACGTCTTGTTCGCCAACCTAATTGGATACTATATGTATATCAAGGGAGGTAAAACAAACACCCAAATTATTGAGCAAAAGTGCCTCAGACCCAATCGTGTAGACCACTGCGACCTCGCGCCAAGGAAAGAACGGACAAAACAACAGTTTGGACTCACCCTACCCTTGTCGTGTCTTGACTTGTCTTCCAAGCTGTGGCCGTGATCGTCGACAGTCGCCCTGATGGATCAGAGGGTGGTACACAATTCTAAAATAATAAGTAGAGATTTAGTATATCATAATAAATATCACTTATTGATTCTTTCCCTCCGTAGTCGCCCAAAATCCCACTTCTGACACCAGTTGTCACAGGATGACCTTAGTGGTTGGGCTAACTCAGGAAAGAATCAATGACGGTGAATGCATTTACATAAGTTTAATGCAACTTTTAAAATATGTTTAATATATATACAATTATCTAAAAAACCAAGCGAATACACAAATGAACTATGAAAAGAATGTTCTCCTGAACGTTTAAGACGTTCTTAGTATTGTTATAAATACTGAATGTCTAAGACACTGAAGTGTTGTTAAAGCTATAACAATGTTGATCTAGCGCGATAACTGTGATGCGCGAGAGCTCATGAAGATGATGATGCGCGAATTCAATGGATGATTGTCATCAAATGCCTTCTGTAAGGGTTGATGACGCGATGCAATGACAGTTAATCTCCACTGAGATTGTGAATGATATTCCTCCAGTGAGGACTGGTAACGGGCCCACCTTGTGTCCCGGGGGTTGTCGTTAGTAAAACCTGGCTGCGCAGGTACGGGGACCGTCTCCACCGCTTGTAACGTTATTCGTGGAAGCTTAGCTCCACTCCTGGATATCCAAACCTAGATGGCTTACTCCAACCCTGGATGGCTTATATCCTGGATGGCTTAGGCTGTAATTATACATACGTTTTAGATGTCGGTTGACAAACATAACAATCTTGCATAATTATCATTACCCAAACAAATCATTATTCAATCAATATATGTAAGCTGTACTAATGATTAGTAGCAATGTATACATATTCTACAACGCCATGTATACGCTATGTACGTCGCTGTTAATCAATGCCCTTAATACATGTAATATAAACATGATCAAATTACTCATATATTACACTCACTGAGTTATGCATGCACGCATTTATTCTTGTCACTCATCTCATTGTTAACTAATGTTAACAATCGTGTATTACAATCACTGAATTATACGCCAACGTTAATTAATGCACCTATTATCCACTGTTATCAAATTAATATTGTTTTACAATTAATGATCAATTACCATAATTACATCTAATAAAGTCACTTCAAATCATATGCTAGTCTAAAGTTATGTTTGAGAAACATCAATGCTAACCGGATGTCGTAACCGCCAAACAAGATGGCGCCGCCCACTGAATACAAATATACGATAAAAGTTTAATAAAACTACTAACCACATGTTGCCTGTGAAATTTGCCGTCCAATCTCTGTTCCAACAAAGTACTATCGATTATCCCGGCGATAGCTAGAAGACAATGGCATTTATAGCAAACATTACGCCCAAATCATTATTTCCCCCGTTCAGTTCGTGACAAACGTGGCTAAATCTACAGTATTGAATCAACACGAGAGGCCCCTTATACAATTTTGCCGTTTAAGGAAAATTTACCTATACGTTTACATGCATTAGCACAAAACTAAACTTATGACACGGCCTCTCTGGCGGCCACTTAAAATGTGCACGCTTTTACGTGTTACATGAATAGATCATGAATATGGTGAAATTGTTTCAACTCGAACAATAGATTTTGGGTGTAACCGATACAAGAGCTATATACGACCAGTACGCTCTACCCGTGACATTTTGTGACAGGGGGAGCCATACGTTTTTGTCCCATGGACAATAACAATTTTAGTTTTAGTTTGACATTCTTTTGATCTACATAATTATTAATTTCGCTTAGTTTTGTACACTCTTTTTGTGATGTCTGGGCGATCTCTGTAGTTTAAGGAAACACGCTTTTCTTTCGAGAAAAGAGATTCAAGTTCAAGTCTTGGCAGGGACCTGACACACTGAGTTGTACATACAAATATTTTTTCCCACATCAGTAATGTTGTTTTTGTACAGCATGAACTTAAAAATATGTACATTTGATAGTCATTCATCATATTATTACCGCATGTAAATTGTAATTATTCATACATATTCAGAGTGTTTTTATATAATTGTGCTTTAAAAATATTATTTATAGTCAAAAGAATACATATAGCCGGAATACATATTTATAGCCGAAATCACCTATAGCGAATTGTCGGTTTTAATGAAGGTCCTTTATGTCCAGCTCCTCCAGTCTTTGCTTTATATAAAAATAGCGAATATAGCACTTCCATGGTTATAGCAAAGCACTTAAATTGGACGTTTAGTTTCAAATAAAAAACTTTCTATCTTTATTTTGCTTTCCCATTTTGTTTCATGCCATTGCTACACCAAATAGAACTCGCTATTAATTTTACACAAACAAACCACACATGATGCTCTAATTCCAATGCAATGAATTAAAACAAATATATTCTACAATATTCATTCTTATTGCCGCTCGTCGTCATAGTATATGTTGTATACTATGACTTTTCTTGTTATAGTTATAACGTATTTTATATAATTCATAGTACCGGTTTTCTTACATTTGCAACTTATTGTATTGTAAATATACATATATACGTCTTTTTTGCCTAAAACAAATTAAAACAAAAATGACCGGACAACCTCGTGGGATTCTATGACTGCAACCCTGAAACCCTGAAAGCAAAGGTTGTAGCATGAACTTTCGTCCATCAGGTTTTCTGGTCGTACCCTAGATTCGTTTTCTCTTTTGCTACAATTGATTTGCATGTTCGGTACAATTCTGGATTAAATATTAATATATATTTATACAGTTTTACAATAACATATACATATACGTTTATCGTTTGCTAATTGCTCCGTATGTGGACTCTATTGTTAGATATTTGTTTCTAATTTAATATATGTTTATTTATGTTTACAATAACATATACATATACGTGTATCGTCGAAAATTTATCCGGATTTGGACTTTTTTGTTATATATTTCCTTTTGATGGGAATTACTTTTATTTACACAGTCTTGTCAATTTGAGCGCTGAAGACAAGATAATAGCGAGGGTGTGTACACGTAATATCGATTTAAGCTAACCATTGCCTACTGACCGTTCCAAGTCGGTAACCCTGTCTTCACCACTCTTGTGTTGTGTATTATCCTATTGATTGTACATTCAATTTTCTGTTTGTTTGTGATGCAGTGCGGACCTACGGTGTTATTGCGTTTGGTTGCTGTGATTTATTTTGGACCCTTTTTCTCATACGTAATTTTGAGAATATCCGCGAATACAGATACGCCGTTATACAGGTTTGAATACTCCATGGCGGGGATTTATCTATTTACACTGTCCCGTTTTATTGGGATGACAGTAGGGTGAGTGTGAGGTTTGGTGCACCCTAAAACCTGGTTTAAACCCCCACCGGCATTTTTTTGCCACTGACCGTTCCATGGCGGTAGCCCTATTGTCAACCGTTTTTGTGTTTGTGATGTCATATGCCTTTATTATTTGTTAACATTGCCATTCATGTTTGTCCTTTTGCGTGTTTTGGGATTTCCTGTACTCTGTGAAAGCTGCATTTCCTGTTCGACTTTTATACTTATTTTTGTTATTGGTAATATACATATTTAGACCGTGAGCCATACACTTTTTTGTTACCATCTCAAGGGACAAATTACTACTAGTACCATGTTATTGAGTACCTTGTAGAGAAACAAAAAATCCATGATAGCAGTGTGAACAGGGTAGCTGATTCCTGTTATTAGAGTTATCTCCCCCTTTTAAGCAAAACTCTTGTTTCTTTAAAAAAATCGTTTTCGCTGAAACTAGAAGAGCTACAGGTCTAATATTTTGCATGTATTATACATATAGGGTCCTCTACCAAGTATTTCTCAAATGGTGACCCCAGGGTCAAATATGGCCCAGCCCCGGGGGTAACATTTTTTCATACAGTTATATAGGAAATCTTTAAAAAATAAATGATTTTCTCTAAAACTGTAAGAGCTAGAAGTCCCATATTATGCAGGAAGCATAAGCTTATGATCCACTAGTAAGTTTTTTAAAATGTTGACTCTGGGGTCATATCTGGCTCCGCCCCAGGGGTCAACTATGGCCCGCTTCTGGGGTTAAAATTTTACAAAGAGTTATATAGGAAAGTCCATAAAAATATTCTTTTTCTGATACTAGTCCATAAACATATTCTTTTTCTGATACTACTAGAGCTAGAGGTCTAATACGATGCATGTAGCATAAGAGTATCGATCTCTACCAATTTATTTTGTTAAAATGGTGATCTAATGGTCAAATGTAGCTTAAGATTATTGTCCTGTACCAAATAATTTAAATTGTTCCCTTGAAGCAAGCCTGAAATCAAATTTGGCCCTATCCCGGGGGTCACACTATAACATTGAATTATATAGGAAAACATATTCAAACAGCTTCTCTGATACTTCAAAAGCTAAATAATAGTTCGCATGTACCATAAGATTATGATCCTCTACCTAGTTTGTTCAAATGGCGACAATGGGGTCAAATATGGCCACTACGAGGGTCACAGTTTTACAGATTTATATAAAGAAATTGTTGTTGCTTAAACCATGAGAGCACTTTGAGACAAGGCTAGTGGGTCTCTTGTTTATGGTTTGAAGTTGTACACTCTTCATAAAATCACTTCAAAAGTTTTAAGCGAACTGAAATATATAGAGAATGTGACTTTTGATAAGGTATTCCATTATGAAGACTTAACCATGTTTACGAATCGCATATTGAATAAACCACGAACTAAAATCACAAAGTAGACCACTGCATTTTCGACAAATTGCCAAAAAAAACTGAAAGAAAACAAAAAGGCATTTTACGGTTTAACTGTTGATTTTTAGGTGTTTGTTATACAAATTTTAAAATAACCCGCCAAATTACGACAAAATTACACTACAAAAACAGTTCATCTCATATAATAATGCATATATGTGTCGCTTAAAAGTATATGTTTATTCATGGGTTTTTGTAATATCCGTAATTGAATAAGTGTAAAATGAATTATCCTTTTTTTTTTTGTCTGTCTGGTTAAAGCTTTTTATATTGTATCTATAGAGTTTTGATTCTCAAACAATGTAAGTTATATATATACCTGGTGGTCAGTAGGTTTAGAAACGATGTACATATGTTGTAAAATGTGGCTGTTGTTGGCGGGATAGCTACTTTAACTGCAGTAGCACCTGTATGTCGGATATAGCGTTTACTCTATCTCGATGCACTGGGTACCGGTTCTTATCTGGAAGCGTTTAATTTTTTTTTATATCTTATATGTATGTTATATTGTCACATTAAGTTATATTATTTAAATCAGATAATATGTAATGAGTATTCTTAATTGTCCTGTTTTATCCCAAGGCATTAATTGCCAAGTTTATCAAAACAGCAACGACCTGGGCATATATAAGTTGTAACTCGACATACATAAACTTGGTGCTAACTTTCTAGATAAGAGAGACCGTTGTGAACCCAGCTTCTTGGATATAACCTTTATGACGGATTAACATTTTAGTTGTATGTACTTTAATGCAGTCATCCGGCTTGAGCGCATACAGCTTGTTGATGCAGTGGATAGAACGGGGGACTTTAAATTCAGAGGACCCTGGTTCAAGCCTCACCGGAGCCAGTGAATTTTGTCGGTGTGTTCTTGGTCAAGACACTTTTACCCTCGTCCGTCGGATGAGGACGTAAACCAGGCGGGTAAGAAGGTTCTAGGCACATTCTGCAAATTTTTATCTAGATGTTAATGAAGAGTGAGCCGGGTCGAGTGTTCATTCCTGTTGGCGCCATATAACATGTTTGTGTTAGTGCGCCGTAAAACCTCAGTTCAATTCATCTTCGTCGATCCTTTTTTCAGTAACACAAAAACGGTTCGTGCAAATGCATATACTACTTTTTTACATGTCATATGCAGAATTCTTCATTGTGTTGTATATGGGTGGGGTAATTCAGTGGTAAAAATCCTTAAAATATGCATAAATTGTAATTAAAAAGTATTAAAATAACTTTTAAGATTTTATGTTGCAATATGCAATGTTTAATTCATGTATTTATGTGTAATAACATAATCCAAATGTGTAATCATAATAAGTATTGCCATGACGCATACACCTAAAAAAGACTTTTGTTAAAAAACACACACGTTAAACCGCACATTTCCTTTATCTAGAATCCTTTGGACTATGTGTTGTCTGTGCAATATATGTATATATCAGAACATGTTAATACTATTTATGTTGCAGTTACTTTGAGGAAGGCTTATACTTCCAGTTTGGCGTGTGTCTCAACTTATCAGGCCTACTTATGAACACATATGTGCAATGTCATGAACATTGCTTAGTACTTAATTTCATCAATATATCATAACAATCCATTATTCATATTATAATATTATTTAAATCATGTAGAAAGGTTGTAAATTACTGATTCTTACAAGTTTACAAGTATATTGTAAAAATATTAACTAAACTAAATGCATAAAAATGTGTCAATAGTGGCTGGGGTAAATTGACTTCTAATTTGAAGCAAAATAGAGATTTTAAACTGAATTCAGTGCTAAAAAAGAGCTTATTTACGCTTTATGTAACTCAATGAATTGTAAACTTAAGTGCATCTTTAAAAAGTACATCAATAATTATTCACACAAGCATGACATTCAAAAATAAACATCAAACATTTTTTTTTTATATGAAAGGGCTACAATGATAACCTATTAATGTTCGATTTTTTTTATATAAGCTACCTGTTCCAGACTGCTATCATGGAAAAATGTAATCTATATACATTGCTCTTTCAAAAAGTGATGGTAGAATTTGTCCTTTGAGTCATGTCTGTCCATGATCTTTCTTGTCGTGCCCTTAATGGTTATTCTCTTACTGCTCTGGCTTCTGCAAAGTCATTGAGTACCTTCATTGTGGCGTTCTAGGCTATTGTTTTTTTGTATTATATTTACACGAGCATATTTGTGTTTTACTTATATTGCCTATTGATGCTGCCTTGTTGGTTAGAGATTAGATCATGGCGGGGATTTCTTTATTTACACTGTCCTGTTTTAATGGGATGACGGTAGGGTAAGTGTGAGGTTTGGTGCACCCTAGAACCGGTTTAAACCCCCAGTGGCCTACTTTGCCACTAACCGTTCCAAGTCGGTAGCCCTATTGTCAACACTTTTTGTGTTTGTGATGTCGTTTGCATTTATTATTGGTTTTGCCTTCTTGTTTGTCTGTTTGCGTGTTTGTTTCTGTGTTTTGTGGTTTACTGTCCTCGTTGAATGCTACTTTCCCTGTCCGAACTTTTTATATTTCTTTTGGTAACAATATCGAAAATTTTGGATCCTGGCTCAAGGCATAATTAAACAAAATTGAAAAATGATGTTTGTGGCGTTGTAAAACGTCTCCTCGTGCTACGAATTAGCAGTGTTATTTTACTGGTCCTTTGAGATCAATGAGCCCAATGTAGGTGGCTTTGAAGTAGAATACATCTTAAGCTGGTGATAGGGGGCGTGAGAGGTGCTGCTTCTTAAAGTTCTCCGGCCATGTTTTGTTCCATGAACATGTTTAAGTTTATTTAAATCGAAATCAATACACAACAATAGTTATTTACAATTCACACATAGCAATATATGTGACAAGCGAGAATAAGATTGTATTTGATGACGTGGAAAACTTTGAAGAGGTAAATGAATCCACAGGTCAATGTATTTATCAATTATCTGGCAATAGTTGTGCCGCTTTACAATTCAGATTTACCTCATTTCCCCGTGCGGTCACGCAGTGGTATAAGTAGTATCTACGTCATGCAAATAATACTTATTTTTACATACAACTTATATCGGTTTTCAATATATGTTTCTCTCCGAAACTATCAAGAACTGTTCATATGGTGTTTAAGAGTTAAATTTGTTAATTGATAATACTACAACAAGTGTGGCCATTCATCTCTTAAATTACCCTGGACGTATACCTGACACAGACCAAGGCGAACAGGATCGTACAGTGTATTACACATATCTCTTTTGTTTGTGTTTGTTGCTTCCAACCGATCCACTTTTCAATAGTTATTACTCTGCAAGACTTCCAAATTATAGGTTAACTTGTCGACAACAAAATGTGGCTAGACTGCACACATAACCACACACACAACTGAACTGCAATATATACTGTCCGTTGACTGACGCCGTGAACAGCCCGGATATTGAATCAAAGCCATTTCAATTGAATAATGCAAATAACTAGGGAAAAAAGGCTTATTGTATTGTAACTATATACGTATTCAGCAGTTTGGCATTCATATAACATACCAAATTTCAAGAATATCCGAAAACACAGACACGAATACAGGTTTTCTATCGCAAAAT
Organism: Cyrtodaria siliqua; assembly: GCA_037043455.1. Lineage (NCBI taxonomy): Eukaryota > Metazoa > Mollusca > Bivalvia > Adapedonta > Hiatellidae > Cyrtodaria > Cyrtodaria siliqua. The sequence goes on from JAWPHD010001066.1 coordinate 55,490, forward strand.
ACATAACCTCATTTGATATATTAGTTAGGTAATCTATATTCATTACCTTCTGTTCCAGTACCATGATATATAGGGTCCTAAAGAAACCACAGCGTCCGAACGCAATGGCATCGTAGGTCCGCACTGTACTGCAAACAAGGACTTGAAACTACAATTAAAGAGACACAAAACAACAGAAAGGGTGGTGAAGACAGGGTTACCGACTTGGAACGGTCAGTAGGCAATAAGACTTACTGGTTAGCTTGAATCGATTTTATATGCGCACAATCCTCGCTATTATCCTGTCTTCAGCGCCCAAATAGACAAGACAGTGTAAACAAAACTACATGGAAACATGGTACAAAAACCAACAGAAAGGGTGGTGAAGACAGGGTTACCGACTTGGAACGGTCAGTAGGCAACAAGGTCCACTGGTTAGCTTGAATCGATTTTATATGCGCACAATCCTCGCTATTATCCTGTCTTCAGCGCCCACATAGACAAGACAGTGTAAACAAAACTCAATCCCATCAAAAGGAAATCTCTAACAATAAATTCCACAGCAAGAGAACCCAACTAAAGATATACATACAAAATAATAAACATCTCAGGATGTATCCAGAATCGTACTGAACAACCATAGTAGTTGCAGCTAAAGAGAAGACCAATCTAGGGTACGACCAGAAAACCCGAGGGACGAAAGCTCATGCACCCACCTCCCTTAGTTGGGGTTCCAGTAGGTACAATCATAGAGTCCCAAGAGGTAGTCCAGTCATCGCACAAGTGAAAAGTGAAGCGTAATGACTGACTGTAGAGGGGTCAATCACTAAACATGCAGTGCGCTGTAAAACCAAGGGGTTATACCCATGTCATATACGCGTATAGTAAAGGTTGGGAATTTAAACAAGTTACAGAAACACACCAGCGAACACATTTTGTCGGTATGTGTCGTTAATGAGTGTAAGTGTTGATGAACCACACGTGACCCAGACTTTCATTCCCTTACCAAGAAGAACAAGATCGTTAACTGTATAACACAAATCATTGCTACTATCCACCAAGACTGCCTTAATATACGCCACATTGTCGACAACAATATTTACAACCATAGTCTTGCGAGACTGAACACACAACTTAACTGTAAAGAGATATATTTCATTGACTGGTGCCGTGAAATGTTCGGATGTTGAATCATAGACATCGTTATTTAAATTCACATGTGGGAAAACAAGAGTTTGAACTGGTGAAACTGTGATACTGGAAGTCACATTGGCTCTGAAGGCAATGTTTGGTGTCCAGGCATCGTCTGAAAGAGAATAACAATATTGAATATCAGCGAAAATATTTTTAAAGATGTATATCAATTGTATAAATCTATGTTAATAAACTAAAAAAGCAAGTACATATAATTTAATAAATACACTATTAATAACACTTGCCCAGGTGTTTTGAAAGACACTTATGATATTATACCTTCACGTATATCCGTTATACGTTTCAGCAAAACGCCATTGAACGTAACTGGTCATCTTGGTCTAGTCTATCAACCTTAACTCGGTAATCGGTTTCCAACTTATTTTGCAGGTCAACCTCCAACCTTATGTGTAAAGGGGTCGACCAAGTAAAATGGTACCAGGTACGCAGTGTAGTATACTGGTACCCGACAACGAACTCAGGATAGCAGGGTTAATCTTGGACGTGTGTAAAGAACTAACACGTTTAAAAGAAGTGCTTTTGCATACTTCTCTTGTATTATTTATTTATATTGTATACTGTAGATACAGAGTGTAAGGTGCGTAAATTGCAAGACATAGTAAGCAAATGGAAAATGACTATACTGTAAGTGTTATTTATTGGTATATGTTATGACAAAAATGAATAGGTTCACATACTAGTAACAAAAGCATGGGTCGATAAATAGTATATCTCTAATACAAATATATTGAACAAGAGGGCCAAAATGGCCCTGAATCGATCACCTGAGGACATTCGCAATGATGTAAAAAGTGTCCCCTCATAAATGTTGATTGAATATGTTTTAAGTCTTTTCTCATGTAAGTCTACGTAAGAACATAAACAATTTCTATATACAAACCACTATCAAGTTTGATAGTCCAGGCCTCCATTGGTTAGCGATCATTAAAGTAGCTGTCCCGCCAACAACAGCCACATTGTAAAACACATGTACACAATACGAGCTATGCATAAATTATACTTTACCTATTTTGAGAATCAAAACTCTATAGGCACAATATAAACGGCTTTAACCAGCCAGGCCAATCCTCAAAACTTGAGCGTCGAATTAAGAGTTACCAACTCATAAATCGTTTTACTCATATTCAATCACGGGTATTTTGAGAACCGTTTAAAAACAACACTTTTAATCGGCACATAAACATTATTATATGACCTGAACATCTGGCTAGAGTTTTGATAAACGGGTTTGTAGTGTATTTCTTCCGTTATTTGGAGGCTTAGTTCCTTTAATAATAATAAAGAACACGAGGGCCTGTGGATGCTCTCAGGACAAGCTAAAACGGCTCTTATATCAAGGGGTCTCATCTCGTTGGTTGGTTTAAACACCTCGATGGCCTACGCCCATCTCGATGTTTAAATCAACCAACTCGATGTGACCATGCTCTATCTATGACTATTACCTCATTCCAGACGTTAAATGAACAGTTTATTCATTCTTTTTTCCTTTTCAACGAAATACAAAAAAATAGCTGTTACAATTTTTATTTTTATTTGTTTTCCCTCCTCCTACGGCACTTCTCTGTCTCACTGGTTCCCAATGGGTAAATAAAATTATCTCTTCTATTTAAGAATAATTTTATGTTTGCAATGACCGTAAAAGTATAGATACTTTGTCAAAATAAAATCTAGACAGTAAAATGTTGTTCTGATACACAAAAGTCCCTTTATTCAGGTTCACGAAAAGAAGCATGCAGCTCAGTTCTCACTGACGACACATCATAACATATTATGTTAAAACTATGTGCTGTATTTTCATACATATTTTGGTCAGAACAAAATCGATATATTCGTGGTTGCACATTCAAATAAGGAACACATTTTCGTCGTTATTCGTTGGCAGGGTGCAAATATCACCACTCTTTGTGTTATGTAGGGTTCTTTTCACTGTATAGTTAATTTGCTCTTTGTTTGTGGTACAGTCCGGAACTACCGTACAATTGCGTTTGGGTGCTGTAATTTCTATAGGACAATTTTTTCGTTGTTATTATGTTTTATGCTACTGGAACACGAGAACATGTTTTAAATCAATTTCAATAAACATATCATTTCATTCCTATGGAAAACAACCTAATATATAGCTCACATCTGTACAATAGTATAGAGGTAAACATCTGTAAAAGAACTTTTAAATTCTAAATCAAATCTTAAACTAATTTATAATTCGACTAGTAGAGCTAAAAGAGATCTATTAACTGAATGCCTGGTTAATATTGTCTAGTGTAATTGTTTATCAACATCATGTCTGTTCGTTTAAACTTCGTTTGTATTTAGTATAGCATGTTCGTGATTATCTGGGCGTAATTGATATATCCTGTTATTCGTTCCACTCCTTAGAGCTTAAGTTAAGATACTGCACACGTGGACGAATAACAAATAAAACACCTAGTATCTGGTATGTTACGCAAAACGTTCCAAACGATAGTTTGGCTTAATTAAACTAATCTCGGCCTGCCAAGACCGTTTCATGTATATGTCTTACAGATATCTGATAGTAAAACACCACTTTTTCGTACGCCGGATTCAGGCAGATTTAGTAATAATCCATTAATGTGAATGTTGTGGACACATGAATTTTACCGTTCCCACCTCAACTTCACAGTGGCGATACCATATGCCTTTTCTAACGGGTATACAGCAAGGATAATCAACAAAGCGCTCGATCCATGGATGTGTTTGCTTCATAGTTTTCTTAGTATTTAACGAATTGTGTTCAACTAAAACACACATACCCCTACACAGTGAGCTATTTCCTCCAGTACTTTCTTCGATTAGCCTAAATGTAGTATAAATAGTACAAAATGTACAAGGTCATACGCTTTCTGTCATTTCTAAGACTTTTGTAGCGCTTATCTCAGAAAGTACTGGAGGAATATAAGTGTCGTTTGCGGTGGAGGAACAACCTTACCTTGCAGGGGTATGTGCGCTTTAGTTCAACCAAAATTAAGAAAGTTATGATGCAGAAAAATTCCTGAATACTGGGTCTTGTTGTTTTTGTTTTTTGTCGTGAACCCGATAAAAAAGAAAATAATGATTATAATCGTGGTCTGTGCATAGTAGTATGATAGTAAGATAAACGGTCATGATAGGTAAAAGATACTATTTGAGAAACAGTCATGATAGGTGAAAGATGATATTAGAGAAACAGTCATGCTAGGTAAAAGTTAATATTTGTTTAAAAAGACGTGTTTAAAATGTGTGTCCCTGATTATTCTTGGAGGAATTGTGGTTGATTTGCATAAATATGTCATAAAACTACAAATGTTATTCTAGAGTTTCCACACCACTTGCTTGACGCAGAGCAAGTTATCCAAATTAAAATTTAGTAGTTATTGGTAACCCATCGTGCAGCTTTACGTTGGACCATGTCGTATTTTATGCACGACATTAATTTGGGTGAATGGGCTTAAAACAGAGGAGACTATTCCAGTTAGGGCCTTACCATAATGTATGCGTGTGATCTTATATGTCGATGTTTTTTTTAAACATATGTGTGTCTACCAGCTCATGTCATTGCTAATGCTAAACACCAACGTAGTTTGCGTAGTCTATTGGCGGGAGTACCTGGCCATGTAGGGTATAGCAATGATGCAATACCTGGATTAAAATCCGGTCCCAATTGTTCTCATATTGTTGAATCCAGGTCAGTTTGGAGCGTGCTACTTTCTGTGCTTGTGTTAACAATTAACCTAAGAGACATATCATCTGCAAATAACTAAACTGCGAAATGATGTTTACTGGTAGGTTGTTGACATATATTAAATCCCTGTCTTGTGATACGCCTCCGGTGACTGGTACCTTTGTAGACGACTCAGTAACAACTGCTGATTCCACCCGATAAGGAAGATTTTGCTCCAGTAATAAGCCCCGTGTTGGTCAAGTTTGAAATTCAGCGAACATACCTTATCAAACGCGTTATTAAAGTTTGACGAACCAGTTGTCTTAGACTGTCTTAAAACGCATTTACAGTCTCCCCCACAAGGTACAAAATCAGCTCGGATCGGAGCCAGAGATAAAATCATGATACAGTTACAATCTTCCCAGGTAGCAGCCTTTTAATGACCCCTAACAAATTAACTGCAATAAAAGTAGCCAGTGCTAATGTGGAACAGCTGGCATCATTCTGCAGCAGAACATAAGATTGAGGATAAATTTACACATCATGAAATAAAACAATGTACTTGATGAAAATTCAGTTTATTTATTTTATATATAGTGTTACTAGCACAGACTTATTTAATACAAATGGAAATTGTATAAGTTGCTTTAAATTGAGAAAAAGATTGTTTTACTTACTAATAGTACACAACAACTTAGATTGTATTTTTAATAATTGTATTTTACTGTCCAATCTTTGACAGTTCTCAGGAATTATAACATTATCAAAAATAAGTACACTTTGTAGTAATATAGTATAAATCTATTGATGTACATAATGTTCATGCATATTTAGAAACCCTCATGATCACATCAATATTTATATACTTAAAAGATCTCATTTCACCACATCAATGTATATAACCCTCATTTAACCACATCAATATAATTATATACTCGAGGGCTTAAAAAAACATCAGAAACAACAGATTATACCAAAGTTTAAAGGGACACATGGCAATCCTTTTTTTTAAAACTCGCGGTGTCCCATTAGCTTTTCTTCATTACTTGCATTTTTTCAATTATTAATATTAATTATGAGAGGAGTATAAAGAAAACTGTTTTTGCAATTCACTAACTATTGATTATAACCTATGAAAATATAAAAAGATAAATTGAAAACTCAAAATTGCATTGAATTATATGCAAGCAGGTTTAAAGTCAAATGATTCTGAATTAATAAATTGAATCGCCAGTTTTAATGCTTGTTAAAAACTCAACAAGATTGCCATGTGTCCCTTTAATATCTTATATTAAAATCAGTTGTGGGTATAAATCATTTCATATTCACTTCATCAAATGAAACTCTCAAAATTGATTATTGAGAAAAACGTTTTTTAATAAGTGTTTTTGACAATTTAAAAGGTCGAGACCTTATTTTAACTGTTGCCTGTAAATGATATTGAAACTATATACACCAGGTGTTTTTAAGCTCATTGATTATGTTTGTTTGCTATTGTCACATTTTACAAACTATTCTGTATTCTATAGATATGACTTGTTGAAGTGTTAAATGTATGGAAGGTATAAAGCAATCACAAATAAAGTTACATGTATTAAATACACATACATGATCATGCTTTTTGGTTAGTAAAAAGACAATATGTCATACACTATGTATGATTCTATAACGTATATGCAGGGGTGGATCTAGGATTTTCGAATATTTTAGTATATGATCACATGTAAAACGCTCAATTTAATCATCTAATCAAGATTCTGGGTAAGTGAAAGAAGACAATGTGACACACACTATACATGTATCTATAAGGTATCTGCATGGGCGGATCTAAAATGTTCCATTTGTTGGAGGATATGAATTGATGTGTTAAAATAGCTATAACAATGTACTAATGAAGTTTGTGGGCAATTGTAACGAAACACAAGTCAACTATACATCAACTATCATGTATCTATGCCCTGTATATGTATCTACAGGGGGCATATATTAAGGATTTGCAATTTCCTTTTGGCGGGGCCTGGGGGTATTTTGAGGAAATGGGATGCGGGTCCTTTATCTTTACACGTCCCGTAACAATGACATGTTATGTTATATTGCATCTAAGTAATTGGTCATTTCATCGTATCGACTTTGGTGTTGATGTTAAGGGGTATTTTCTTCGTAATCCGCTTTGCGGTGTTGTGTCAAGCTGACGTTTTTTTGAAGAGGCTTTGACTGGTGCAAAACATGGCAATTCTTCAAAACTCTCAAAATGACTTTCCTTCCCAAAGTTATACTCTATCTCATTTGAAGAGTTTTTGATGTGTAGACTCATCATTATGTGAAAACTAAATATGAACGAAAAACACAAATGTACGCTTTATAACATCTTGTAAGTTTTTGTCAGAGATGTAACTATTCTCCTCAGACCTCTGGTTTCATAATCAAGGCTCAGTATCATCTCATAACACACTCAACTCTGTGGATGCTTATCAGTGAGCAGTAATAAAACATGGCTGGGCAAGGCATACACTGAAACATGGCTTGGTCTAACTAGCCTGGCCTCATTGGCCTGGCCTGGCCTGATCTTAAACTTGTTTACCTTACTTGTTATTGTTCCAGGTCATGTCCTTAGTCAGGTTTATCGCAATGAGGTGCATTCACAAAAATGTTTGAATCTTAAATAACTATAATTGGTTGTATTGAAGTAGAACTGATTATGAGATGTCAATGGTACTAATAATGAGAAACGTGTAAATAAAGAAACATAATAATAGTGTGCAAATGGTAAAACAGTAATAGTTAGGATATATTCATATTATTTGAAAAATAAAGTGAATTAATGTTTGAAACTAATTAAAGGCTTACATGAATGATAAATTAGTGACAGGATAAATTATTTTATAACAATAGATAATATGATTAAAAAAATAAGTTATGGAATGACAATGTTTTTGGAAAGGTGAGTTGGTTTATGGATGGTTAAATACAATTGTATGGGTATTGGGTTGATAGATAGGTGGATGGATAGTCGAATGAGTGATTGGGTGGTTCCGTTTTGGTAGGGTGGAAATGTGGGAGGGTAGCTGGATGGTAGGGTGGGTAGTGGGATGTGGGATACGCTATAAATATATACTCTGAACAAATTGAATTGTAAATAATTGTATTATATTTGAATATTGTTTTAATGGAGATTTTGTTATTTAGTGTTATTATGCCAACAAAAAGGATATGTTTTAAATGATATATGTGCTTGTTGCATTAAGATACTTGTTTAAAAATTATATATGTTTCCATTAATACATGCGTTTTTTGCTATTTCACATTAATAACAAGAGGCCCAAGAGGGCCTGTTGACGCTCTACTGGCTAACACGGCTCTTATAACATCAATGAAGCAATTGACTGCCATTTACGTTTTTTTGAAAGTTTCGGGCAAAAAACAGCTTTTTAACTAAATCAAGGGCCATAACTAAAGAATCTGGTAAAGTTTGGTAAAGATCAGACGAAAAATGAAGGCCCTACCGTATTAACGAGGCAAAATATAGCATTTTTAACTAAATCAAGAGCCGTAACTCCTCTGTTACTGGTGCGACTGGTCCAACATAGAGATAAAAAATTAAAAAAAATAAAAAGATAAAAAATAATGAAAAATAAAAAGAAAAATTAAAAAAAAATAATAATAATAAAATAATAATGAATAAAAATAAAAAAAAATAAAAAAATAAAAATCTAAAAAAAATAAAATATTAAAAAAAATAAACAAATCAAATAAATAAAAAAATAAATAAAAATAATAATAATAATATAAAACAAGAAATGTAACAGTAAGTGACAAATACCCCCGAAGTAACCTATAAGTGTGACCTTGACCTTGGAGCAATATAAAATCAACAGATATATTTAAAAATAATTTAAAAAAAAAAGAAAAAATCAAACAAACAATAAAAATCAAGTGAAATAAAATTTTAAAAAAATTAAAAAAAAAAAAATTAAAAAATAAAAATTTAAAATTTAAAAAAAAATAAAAAAAATATTTAAAAAAAAATAAAAATAAATAAATTAAAAATTGTTTTTTTTTTTTTCACGAGACGGCGTCTTGTTGTGGTGAGCAATTGTGCGAAGTTATTTGAAAATCCGTTGATTATTGTCCGAGTTGTCTGGGGGAATAACAGTACTGGTAATTTTTATGATAGCAATGAAGCAGAGACGATTGTATAGACGAACGGATTTTGAAATTTGATCTCTAAGTGTGACCTTCACCTTGGAGCCACGGACCTGGATTTTATGCGCGACACGTCGTCTTGTTGTGGTGAGCAATTGTGCGAAGTTATTTGAAAATCCATCCATTATTGTCAGAGTTATGAAGCGGACACGAGTGTACAGACGAACGGATTTTGACCTTTGATCTCTAAGTGTGACCTTGACCTTGGAGCCACGGACCTGGATTTTAAGCGCGACACTTTGTCTTGTTGTGGTGAGCAATTGTGCAAAGTTATTTGAAAATCCATTCATTATTGTCAGAGTTATGAAGCGGACACGAGTGTACAGACGAACGGATTTTGACCTTTGATCTCTAAGTGTGACAATGACCTTGGAGCCACGGACCTGGATTTTGTGCGCGACACGTCGTCTTGTTGTGGTGAGCAATTGTGCGAAGTTGTTTGAAAATCCATCCATTATTGTCAGAGTTATGAAGCGGACACGAATGTACAGACGAACGGACAGACAGTGCGATTACTATATGCCACCCTTCGGGGGCATAAAAAGAAAGTCATAAAATCTGCTAAAGTTTGGCAAAGATCAGATGCAAAATGAATGCCTTATCGTATGACGAGGCAAACTATAGCATTTTTAACAAAATCAAGGGCCATAACTCCGCTGTTACTGGTTCGATCTGGCTGGTTTTCAAACTTGCCCAAACTTTCATAAACATTAACAATCTGATAAAGTTTGGTAAAGATCGGATGAAAAATGAAGGCCCTATCGTCTTAACGAGGCAAAATATAGCATTTTGAACTAAATCAAGGGCCATAACTCCGCTGTTACTAGTCCGATATGAATGGTTTTCGAACTTGTCTGAGCTTTCATTGATATTAACAATCTGATAAAGTTTGGTAAAGATCGGATGAACAATGAAGCCCCTATCGTCTTAACGAGGCGAAATATATTTTAACTAAATCAAGGGCCATAACTCCGCTGTTACTGGCTTGATATGGCTAGTTTTCGAACTTGTTCGAGCTTTTAACGACATTAACAATCTGATAAAATTTGGTAAAGATCGGATGAACAATGAAGCCTCTATCGTCTTAACGAGGCAAAATATAGCATATTTAACTAAATCAAGGGCCATAACTCCGCTGTTACTGGTCCGATATGGCTAGTTTTCAAACTTGTTCGAGCTTTCGACGACATTAACAATCTGATAAAATTTGGTAAAGATCGGATGAACAATGAAGCCCCTATCGTCTTAACGAGGCAAAATATAGCATTTTTAACTAAATCAAGGGCCATAACTCCGCTGTTACTATTTCGATATGGCTGGTTTTCAAAATTATTCGAGCTTTTAATAACATTACCAATCTGAAAAAGATTGGTAAAGATCGGATGAACAATGAAGCCTCTATCGTCTTAACGATGCAAAATATAGCATTTTTAACTAAATCAAGGGCCATAACTCCGCTGTTACTTGTTCGATATAGCTGATTTTCGAACTTGTCCGAGCTTTTATTAATATTAACAATGTGGTAAAGTTTGGTAAAGATAGGATGAAAAATGAAGGCCCTATCGTCTTAACGAGGCAAAATATAGCAATATAGCATTTTTAACTAAATCAAGGACCATAACTCCGCTGTTACTTGTCCGATCTGGCTGGTTTTCGAACTCATCCGAGCTTTCATTGATATTAACAACCTGTTAAAGCTTGGTAAAAATCGGATGAAAAATGAAGGCCCTATCGTCTTAACGAGCCAAAAGTTAACGCCGACGACGGACGACGGACAACGGACGACGGACGGACGACGGACAACTCGGCATCCCATAGATCTAAAAACAAGTTTTCATTATATCTTAAACTGTTGCATTTTACCATCATAAATCAAAAACGTGTTGTTTCAACATGATAACTACCAATTTAAATGTCTGAATGACCCTCACAAGGTGCACAGTTCCTAACATAATCAGTACAGCTGCATTGTCCCATGAGACATGTGCTAACCTTAATGTGAGCCACTGACCTCCTAGAAACAACATAAATGAACTTTGATACTCAAACATTAACCCCAGTTTTGAGGCATTGACCCTTTGGTCTGACCTAAACAAGTCCCAAGGGACCAACTAATCTTAGGCCAGGACAGGCTAGTTAGGCCAAGCCATGTTTCAGTGTAAGCCGCTGGGCAATGCTGTCCAGGCAATTTATCATGGTCATTAACAAGTGTTTATCTGGACAACCTGCTGGGGGAATAACAGTACTGGTAATTTTTATGATAGCAATGAATTTCTGGGGTTTTCGGTCTGATCTGTACCTTGTACGTAGGACTGTTTATATTGAGTTTGTACGTTATCTGATGTCAGATGCACAGGTGAGGTTGGGTGGGAGAGGGTGTAATTTGAAGTGATCCAAAGAAGCATAGCTTCTTTGGTAAGTTTTGTATACGAGAAATCCCCGTTGTATGTGATCCTTTATCCTTATTAGACTATTTCCCAGATTAGCTTTAAGTGATCCGAGTGACGTCAATAAAAATGTTTGAAAAAAAAGAAAGAGCTATCATCTGCATTGTATTGAAATTAGTATGTTATACTTCTAGAAAGACTGTTATCAAACAGTTTCCACAATAGCCCAGTGGGAGTGCTTAGAACCAATGTGACGTGTACGAGCTCGAGACGCGGAAGAAGCAGAATGGTGTGTGTGTGTTTTGTTTAAGAGAACTTTGGAATTTCTAACTTGATATGCCATGATATTGTTGGGAAAAGTGTTATATATATTATATCGTGTCCTCAAAGTTGGAAGTTTAAATCACACATAAATCTACTGTTTGGTTACACACTTTTATTATCTACGTTTATAACACTATTTCTATTTATAGAACTCAATGATAATTTCAAACACAATTTTATCAATGATAATGAAGAATAATAAAATCCAATCTAAGTCCTAAATAACATCCAAAATCCTAACTAAAAACTCCCTACCTAAAAACTGCCTCAAAGCATGCGTGCGGCCCTTTTTATAGGGCTTTAATCTTATGAATATTAATGAGTTAGCATGTAGGCCATTGCTAAGCTTTAACCTAGATACTGCATCCCAGTGAACTTTCAACAGTGAACTTCTGCCATCAACAGTCATAAATCATTTAGCAGGCATGCCCCGTGCTATGACAGTCATAACTTATTTAGCAGGCATGCCTGTGCTATGTAAATGATACTTAGCATGCACCGAGGAACCTATATCTGATACATTGAATACAAAACTAATCATGGCTAATACAGTATCTAATCAAACTAATACAGTATGTAAAACTCATAACACAAATCATAACACAAATCATAACACACTCCCACCACTGCATTATGCTCCACCGTGAGCATTATTAGGGTCAATGTACTCAAATCATGAATGAAATGTAGTGGCACATGTCGGCTAATTTACGGCATACACTGAAACATGGCTTGGCCTAATTAGCCTGTCCTGGCCTGTCCTGGCCTGGCCTAAGATAAATTGGACCCTTGGGGCTAGTTTAGGTCAGGCCAAGGAGTCATGGGTTCAAAACTGGGGTTAATGTTTGCTATTCAAGGTCATTTATGTTATTTCTACACGGTCAGTGGCTCACGTTAAGGTTAGCACCTCTCTCATGGGACAATGCAGCTGTACGGAGTATGTTAGGAATTGTACACCTTGTGAGGGTCATTCAGAAATAATAATTTGATAGTTATCATGTTGAAGCAACACATTTTTGTCTTCGTATGATAAAATGCAACCAGTTTATGATGTAATGGAAACATGTTTTTATTAATGTAAAATAGACAATTTGAAGCAACACATTTTTGTCTTCATATGATAAAATGCAACCAGTTTATGATGTAATGGAAACATGATTTTATTAATGTGAAATAGACAATTGACATGAAATAATGGAAACAATTATAATTTCTAAGCAAGTAACTTCAAGCGCTTAATGCAACAATCACATTATTATAGCATTTAAAACATATTCCTTTTTGTTGTTGGCATAATTACAGTGCGTTTTATATTTTGAACTTTGAACAAGTTCGCATGAACCAATGCGTATGAAGTTGCAATCCTCAGGAACAAGCAACCACACAATACAATTATAACACAATACAAACATATTTAGTTCATATACACATATATACATGTATATATATATATATATTGGCTCATACAATTGTGTTTATTTTTATTTTTATACATTATATCTGTTTATTCATGAACCCGCATATGGCTGGCTTATTGCAATCTGAATCATGAAACTTAAAACTATTAAAATGAATTATTATTTTTCAACAAATGTGCACATGCGTATTTTAGTTTTTTTAAGAAAATACAAGCGGATTTGCTTATATACGCATCTTCTGTTTTATAATGCATTATACTTATATGCATGTATAACAGTCTATTAAACCATCAAATGTGAGTGACGGGGAAGCACGGTAGTGTTGCAGATTAATGGGCAATTATCGCAGTATGTGGTCATTATTGGCCATGCACTTGTCGGCAAAGTTGATACACACAAGAAGTACTGTATTTATCTGCATAAAAAGTGTAGAAGAGATAATGAGTTAACGTATGGTTTTATATTTAAAATCAACATACAATTGTATGTTAGCATATAGCTATAAAGTCCATGATGCTAGTTTATGCAGCTAATAAATGCAAAGTAAATCAAGATTTTCCCTCAATAAATGCCTTTTTTGTTGTCGTTGTTTTTAGCTTAAAGAGACATCTCTAGTTTAAAGAGTCATCTCGCTAGCTTAACGGGACATCTCTCTAGCTTAAAGGGACATATCTCTAGCTTATAGAGACATCTTTCTGACATCTAAAGAGACATCTCTCTAGCTCAAAAGGACATCTCTCTAGCTTAAAGAGACATCTCTCCAGCTAAAAGGGACATCTCTATAGCTTAAAGAGACATCTTTCTAGATTAAAGAGACATCTCTCTAGTTTAAAGAGACATCTCTCTAGCTTAAAGAGACATCTCCCTAGCTTAAAGGGACATCTCTCTAGCTTAAAGGGACATCTCTCTAGCTTAAAGAGACATCTCTCTAGTTTAAAGAGACATCTCTCTAGCTTAAAAGGACATCTCTCAAGCTTAAAGAGACATTTATCTAGCTTAAAGGGACATCTCTCTAGCTTAAAGAGACATCTTTCTAGTTTACAGAGACATCTCTCTAGTTTAAAGAGACATCTCTATAGCTTAAAGAGATACCTCTCTAGCTTAAAGGGACATCTCTGTAGCTTAAAGAGACATCTTTCTAGATTAAAGAGACATCTCTAGTTTAAAGAAAAATCACTATAGTTTAAAGAGACATCTCTCTAGTTTAAAGAGTCATCTCTCTAATTTAATCTATAGCTAAAAGAGACATCTTTCTAGATTAAAGAGACATCTCTCTAGTTTAAAGAGACATCTCTCTAATTTAATCTATAGCTTAAAGAGACATCTTGCTAGATTAAAGAGGCATCTCTCTAGTTTAAAGAGACATCTCTCTAGCTTAAAGAGACATCTCCATAGCTTAAAGGGACATCTCTCTAGCTTAAAGGGACATCTCTAGCTTAAAGAGACATCTCTCTAGTTTAAAGAGACATCTCTCTAGCTTAAAAGGACATCTCTCAAGCTTAAAGAGACATCTCTCAAGCTTAAAAGGACATCTCTATAGCTTAAAGAGACATCTCTCTAGCTTAAAGAGACATCTCCCTAGCTTAAAGGGACATCTCTCTAGCTTAAAGGGACATCTCTCTAGCTTAAAGAGACATCTCTCTAGTTTAAAGAGACATCTCTCTAGCTTAAAAGGACATCTCTCAAGCTTAAAGAGACATTTATCTAGCTTAAAGGGACATCTCTCTAGCTTAAAGAGACATCTTTCTAGTTTACAGAGACATCTCTCTAGTTTAAAGAGACATCTCTATAGCTTAAAGAGATACCTCTCTAGCTTAAAGGGACATCTCTGTAGCTTAAAGAGACATCTTTCTAGATTAAAGAGACATCTCTAGTTTAAAGAAAAATCACTATAGTTTAAAGAGACATCTCTCTAGTTTAAAGAGTCATCTCTCTAATTTAATCTATAGCTAAAAGAGACATCTTTCTAGATTAAAGAGACATCTCTCTAGTTTAAAGAGACATCTCTCTAATTTAATCTATAGCTTAAAGAGACATCTTGCTAGATTAAAGAGGCATCTCTCTAGTTTAAAGAGACATCTCTCTAGCTTAAAGAGACATCTCCATAGCTTAAAGGGACATCTCTCTAGCTTAAAGGGACATCTCTAGCTTAAAGAGACATCTCTCTAGTTTAAAGAGACATCTCTCTAGCTTAAAAGGACATCTCTCAAGCTTAAAGAGACATCTCTCAAGCTTAAAAGGACATCTCTATAGCTTAAAGAGACATCTTTATAGTTTACAGAGACATCTCTCTAGTTTAAAGAGACATCTCTATAGCTTAAAGAGATACCTCTCTAGTTTAAAGGGACATTTCTCTAGCTTAAAGAGACATTTTTCCAGAATATAGAGACATCTCTAGTCTAAAGAGAAATCACTATAGTTTAAAGAGACATCTCTCTAATTTAAAGAGGCATATTTCTAGCTTAAAGGGACATCTCTGTAGCTTAAAGAGACATCTCGCTTGTTTAAAGAGAAATCACTCTAGTTGAAAGAGACATCTATCTAGTTTAAAGAGACATCTCTCTAGTTAAAAGAGACATTTTTCTAGCTGAAAGGGATATCTCTGTAGCTTAAAGAGACATCTTTCTAGTTTACAGAGACATCTCTCTAGCTTAAAGAGACATCTCTCTAGTTTAAAGCAAAATCACTCTAGTTTAAAGAGACATCTCTCTAGTTTAAAGAGAGACATCTTTCTAGCTGAAAGAGACATCTCTGTAGCTTAACGAGACATCACTGTAGTTTAAAGAGAAATCACTATAGTTTACATAGACATCTCTCTAGATTAAAGAGACATCTATCTAGCATGAAGGGACATCTCTCTAGCTTAAGAGACGTCTTTCTAGTTTAAAGGGTCATCTCTCTAGCTTAAAGAGACATCTTTCTAGTTTACAGAGACATCTCTCTAGTTTAAAGAGACATCTCTATAGCTTAAAGAGATATCTCTCTAGCTTAAAGAGTCATCTCTAATTTAAAGAGGCATATTCTAGCTTAAAGGGACATCTCTGTAGCTTAAAGAGACATCTCTCTAGTTTAAAGAGAAATCACTCTAGTTTAAAGAGACATCTCTCTAGTTTAAAGAGACATCTCTTTAGTTTAAAGAGACATCTTTCAAGCTGAAAGGGACATCTCTGTAGCTTAAAGAGACATCTTTCTAGTTTACAGAGACATCTCTCTATCTCTCTAGCTTGAAGGGACATCTCTCTAGCTTAAAGAGACGTCTTTCTAGTTCAAAGAGACATCTCTCTAGTTTAAACAGACATCTCTCTAGTTTAAAGAGGCATCTCTCTACTTTAAAGAGACATCTTTCTAGCTGAAAGGGACATCTCTGTAGTTTAAAGAGACATCTCTCTAGCTTAAAGAGACATCTCTCTAGTTTAAAGAGAAATCACTCTAGTTTAAAGAGACATCTCTCTAGTTTAAGGAGCCATTTTTCTAGCTTAAAGAGACATCTCTGTTTCTTAAAGAGACATCTTTCTAGTTAACAGAGACATCTCTCTAGCTTAAAGAGACATTTCTCTAACTTAAAGAGACATATCTCTAGAGTTTAAAGAGACATCTCTCTATCTTAAAGAGACATCTCTCTAGTTTAAAGAGACATCTCTCTAGCTTAAAGAGACATCTTTGCATAAATCGCATAAACCGCTTGGCTGATTTAAACTAAACTTCACATGGATGATCCTGAGGTCATTGCTGTCAAATTTATACGAATTAGGACAATGCGACATCCAAGATGGCCGCCATTACCATATATGGTCAAAACAGCTTATTATCAAGAACCACTGAACATATTTTGAGAGTTTTTCTTCATTAATGATCGCCAAGACTATATAAAGTGTACAAATGAAGTTCCCAGGGTCAACAAAACAGATTTTTTGAACAACTTATCGGTAAAACACTTTTTTTTCTCTGAAACCCCAAGGCACATAGCTCTCATATATTACATGTAGCATCAGCTTTTGATCTTCTATCAAGTTTGTTCAAATGGTGACCCTGGGGTCAAACCTGGCCCGCCCCAGGGTTACAATGTTTTGCATAGACATATAATCAACAGTTGCTCCCAACAAGGGTAGAGACAAGTAAATGTTGCATTTTGTTGACTTAAAAAATATTATTTTACTGAAAATCATAAATTGGCTCAGTGGTGCCATTGGTAGACCAGAGCGGCAGACCCTGTTCTAAAATAGTTTTGAAATATGGAATCTTGTAGACAAAACAAAACTCATTTTTTCTCTCATTACTATCAACATAACATGATATAATTTTTCCCTAAACAGTTATTTAATTAAAGATTCCATAGTTTTCTAAAAGAAAACAATATATGCAAAATCACTCTGAAATAAAGTTTAAATGTACATGCTTTAGAATAATAAAGAACTCGGATTTAATAGTGGTTTGATGATCCCAGCAATCATTCATTATTGTAACTTGTTTACAATTCTAGGGAGCTGACCCTGATCTGACCAGACAGAACCCATTAATGTCCCATCACCTTGAACTACATTTAGAGTTACAAGGTGATTATAATTCGGCCAAATAGTTATCTGGTAAAGCAATATGATAGCAACAGGACACGCTTTTAAACATTTAAATATTTTCATTGTTTAAGGCTCTTCAAGCAAATCACAGCTATCTAATATTGACCTTCGTTTTTAAGGTCGACTAGTATTCTAACTTTCATGTGCTGTTTAACATTTGCCACCAACACGTTGCATAAACCAATGGTTATTACTACTTTTCATCGTGTCTTGGTCATGTGAAAATCTATTTAAATAAGACACAAAGGTCATTATATCCCACATTAATCTTATTTTTAAATATGGTTCGCATAATTTACTTTTATGACTAAACAATGAAGGCCAAACTAACCAAATTTTGTAAAATGAGTTGTGCACCTTGAAAATTGTCACCGAAGGACCATTTTCAAAGATTTTAGATATGGAAACCTTGAAATTCAGTTTTTAATGTCAGAATATAAAATTGCCCATTGTTGAGGTAAAAGGACAGCTATGCTAAGGTTTGACCTGATAGCTCTTATAGTTTTCACGTAATCAATGTGGTTCGGGAAAACAAATTCAAAGTGAAATAAAAAAGATCATATCAACCAACATCTGTTGATATCAGTTGCTATCATAATTAAAAGCACATTTGAATGTGAACACTGCCTCTATTAAAATACCACATGCTCTTAGACTATACACCATTTGAGTTCCCAAGTGTATTGTGTTTTTGTTTATTGAAAATGCACCTGTATTTGTTTGTCCCATTAGTGGTCTCTTAATAAATATTTGACTAAAGTTCATTTCATCTGCCCATCTATATGCATCAGTCATTATATCCATGATATAATCCCATTTATATATACAATAAAAAGTATGTATTACCAACCCCTTAGGTAATATATGCAATCAAATACTATATAGAGTATATTACACTACACATCCTACCATCCAGCAACCCATCCACCCTACCAAAATGGAACCACTCACCCTTTCAACCATCCATCCACCTATCCATTTGCCCACTACCTATTCAATTTTATTTACCATCCATCCACCATCTCACCTTTCCAAAAATATTGAACCAACATATCCTTAACTTATTTATTGAATCATTATCATTGCATTAATATATTGTTGTATATCCTGCCATTCATTTATAAACAACTCAATCGTATTATCAATTTTAAACATTAATTTATTTTATTATTCATATCATCCTTATATATTATTGTATGCCCATTTGCACAAGTTTATGTTCCTTCCTTCTACACGTTAAGCACTGACATAGCATAACCAATGCTAATTCAATGCAATCAAATATAGTTATCTGAAGTTTAGACCTTTGTGAATGCCCCTCATTGTGAAGTTGGTCAATCGACCTGACTAAGGACAATGACCTGGAACAATAACAATTAAGGTAAACAAGTTTTAGGCCAGGCCAGGCCAGGCCAATGAGGCCAGGCTAGTTAGGCCAAGCCATGTTTCAGTGTATGCCCTAATTTACAGGGTCATTGCAATCTTGGCCATACAGCACATAATTATTATGTTCCAATGAAATTCCAATTAAAGATCGTGCCTGTCAGATACAAACCAATTTACATGCGGCTGATAAGCAGATAACATTTCAAAACAGAATTAATGCACATTCAGTACCAAGGGAGAATATTTGAGTAAAGTACTTCACGGCATCTTAGCAGCATGCTGACCTGAGTTTAAGGTCAAAGCAGCTCTAATAGGATCCTAAACGATGCAAATGCATTTCAATTTAGTGCAAGACAGATGAATAATTTTAAACCAGCATAAATGGTATGGAACTGAACAAAACCCTGGCAAAGGAATTGATAGAAAACAAAATTAAAAATAGATGTATATATATATATGGTTAACTATTCTGAATATAACAAACATACCGCATTGCTAATCCATTTTGGATGAATTTGGTTTATATTGACAACTTAGCACCCCATGAAGAACAACCACGTAGCTTAGAGATATTAATAACCAATGTGTTCAATAGTTGTTAATTTGTAAGTATTGCTATATTATATAATTATAAACCTATATAGTACCATGAATCTCAAAATTCATTTTGTCATTTAAATTAGGATGTTATATATTAAAGAAAATATTAATCAACAATATAAACAAGATTTGTCATAAAATCTGTTTCAATTAACTGTCTGCAGAACCTAACATCTAGTGTTTGTTTTGTTGTAAAATATATTATCATTTGTTATTAAATTCATTGTCTTGCAGAGTTTTTTAAACAGATAAATACAGCACTTTTTCTTAACTTTAATTTTCATCAAACACATAGGACCAATAATTACTAAATCTGATAACTGCCCATTAATCTGAAATGCTAGAATGCTTCAATTCTACTTGAAATTGTGGGGTTAATCCTGAATTAGACAGTTGTAAAAACTAATATTAATTCACATTACTATTAAATTTAACTATGGTATGAAGAACAATACAAATATTAACATTACTATAAAAAAAAAAATTGTTTAAAATATTTTTTATAAGGTAAGCTAATGACATCTTCATAAAAAAAAACATAAAACAACATCTCATCAAAATACATTATGCACAAGTTCAATTATTTTCAACACATTAATTTGTAATTTTGAGTTTGTTTAAATTCCAATAAATTAGTGATGTTCATTTTGTTCACCGTCCTAGTTCATTCTTCTCAACTCATCAGTTATCAAACTTAAACTATTTCCAGTTAACTATCATACATATTAAGTCCTATACATCTGCATCAATAAGTGTACAGTGGCAAAACTATTTACTTTCAATAATCACTAATTAAAAGTTACTAGTCAAATGTTAATTATAGTAAAGCCAAATGTTTCATGATAGAACTATTGACATCGGCTTGTGATGTTTCAAAAGGAGTGATCGTAAACGATTACATTTAAAAAAATGAATATATGAAAGAATAAAATAAAATACATTACTATTCTAATCCATAAACATCAATGTTTTATATAAACGTTCATATCTTCAATTGTCAATGTTCCACCAAGTGTCAATATTGTGTCATGACAACGTCACAGCTTGATACACTACTGCAAGAGAGTTGCTCGAACGAAAGTTAATGCTGCGGCTACATTTCCACCATCATTTGCAGGGGCAAAAGTTAATATTGATAATCTCCACCAGAAACTGTCAGGATATCTCGTCTTTCGTGCACCACCAATATAGGTATCGTGTTGTCGCTATGTATAACCTCAACCACCAATGGCAGAGACCTGTCCCATGCTGTATTGAACCCCTGGGTGACACAGGAGTTCTGTTGTAGGACAATTCCAACGCAGAACCTACTCTTGGGTAACACAAGAGTAATGCAGAAAGTTCCTGGGTGATACAGGAGTTCTGCTGTAGAACAATTCCAACGCAGAACCTACTCTTGGGTAACACAAGAGTAATGCAGGAAGTTCCTGGGTGACACAGGAGTTCTGCTGTAGAACAATTTCAACGCAGAATCTACTCTTGGGTAACACAAGAGTAATGCAGGAAGCCTTCCAGCGTTGTAATGAACCCCTGGGTGACACAGGAGTTCTGTTGTAAGTAATTCCATAGTCGAATAATCGTGGTAAATCCGTTTAATAATTCCATATTCGAATAATTACGGTAAATCCGTTTAATAATTCCATATTCGAATAATCACGGTAAATCCGTTTAATAATTCCGTATTCGAATAATCACGGTAAATCTGTTTAATAATTTTCGTATTCGAATAATCACGGTAAATCCGTTTAATAATTCCATATTCGAATAATAGCGGTAAATCCTTTTAATAATTCCATATTCGAAATAAGGAAATGATTCCAAAGCAGCTTATTGTTAAACTTTAAACTAACACTATTTTGCCAGATGCTCCAATTCTAACAAAACCAGAAAATTAATCCACAGAACTATATCCAACTTTATAAATATAATTCTTATATCCAAAACCAGAGAATTATTATTCCTAATAAAAGTAGGCGTTCTGTTGGTGTTTCTTTTTCCTCCTTCAAATAATCCCCCACCGTTGTAAAATACTATTGGCAATATAACTCACTCATTTTGAACCATTGAAGATTACCATTTAGGTTAATTTTAATCACTGACATCCAGAATTGCTTTATTTAACACAGACATAGCGTGTAAAATTTCAGGACTGCTAAACTTTATCTTTTGTAACGAATCAATTGTATCCTTCAATCCTCAAAATCCTTTGAAATTTTTTGTGGTCATTCTACTTTAAAATCTAGTCGAAGAATGACTATTTCTGTCTCTCTAATTTCAATTCACTCCCAGTCTGCCACCCAAGCACGTACTTAAATTCCATGGCAGTTGAAAACATAAACAATGCCTTCCTGACACAGCGTCAATGTCAATTAAAGATCTAATTGACCATAAACAAATCTGTTCCAAACAATTTGGGTTGGTTGACCAATAAAAATGTTGTAAAAACAAAGTCCAGACATTTTAATAGGAGTGCTATTAATATTAATTGCCCTAACATAGCTGCAGAGGTGATGGCACCTAAGCCTAAGTAGAGCTACATATCTACAAGACATTATTTCGTCTGTTCTACAGTTTTACGTTGAATTAACTTCTTGACTCAATAAAGAAAATGTCTCGTCCTTGGCCTCCAAGGAAACATAGACCTGACTGATATAACCTTAGTTCACAAACTAAGTACGCTCAGTAACAACACATTGTCACTGTATCTCATACGACAATAACTTTACAAATCAATTCTACAATTTCAAAAGACCATCCTGTGCCCACAAACGAATATACAAGATGCAACGGCTATCAAGGTTCCATGTGTTTTGGTTATGGTAGTTCAACTCAGAAATAATCTACGTGATTCAGTCCTTGATTACCGATTACAAAACTAAACCTAACATCCTGCCAACGATACACTACAATTAAACATATCAGGTGATAATGTCACACTCATATCCATCGTCTCCAATGAAACTGCAACAAGATTCCCAATAATGTCCAATCAACGACCACTGTCAAAACCTGACAAAAACAAAAAGTGTATGCATCTTCTAAATTTCGTTTAAACTGACTGATCAGATGTCCACCATTTGACAATCATCTTCTCCAAGACACAGTTGACAGTACTCCAACAGAAACAGCAGTTCAAACAAAATGTTCATCAAAGAAAAATTCATTTGTGAAAACAGAATCCTCTCAGAAGATTTGACCCCTTCGATCTAGTCTATGATGAATATAATATTTGGAAGTACACAAACAAATTATAAATGGGTAGTCCGTTGTTCACTAATCGTAGTTCAAAGTTCGTTTAAATAGAGTTATATTTACGGGTTTGGCACACGTATTAATGAACAATAAACAATTTCCATTTGTGTCTCTTGTAATCATAATGTGTATCATAAAACCCACCATAAACCTCATCAAAAGTTCCTAGTTCTAAACTGTGACCCGTGTTTAAATCCATTTTCTGCAAAAATCCACCATCAGTGCAAATATAAGTTGCCTTTGTGTCAAACAAACATTCCGAAAACATACTCAAACATATCAGCAGTAACATATTGTCCTTCTTGTTGATTGTTACTGTTCTGTTCTAAGACGTGTACAAGTTCGAATCGCACCTCGCTGCCACCAGTGTTGGGAAAAGTGTTATATATATTATATAACTGTCGTGTCCTCAAAGTTGGAAGTTTAAATCACACATAAATCCACTGTTTGGTTACACACTTTTATTTTCTACGTTTATAACACTATTTCTATTTATAAAACTCAATGATAATTTCAAACACAATTTTAACAATGATAATGAAGAATAATAAAATCCAATCTAAGTCCTAAATAACATCCAAAATCCTAACTAAAAACTCCCTACCTAAAAACTGCCTCAATGCATGCGTGCGGCCCTTTTTATAGGGCTTTAGTCTTATGAATATTAATGAGTTAGCATGTAGGCCATTGCTAAGCTTTAACCTAGATACTGCATCCCAGTGAACTTTCAACAGTGAACTTCTGCCATCAACAGTCATAAATCATTTAGCAGGCATGCCTGTGCTATGTAAATGATACTAAGCATGCACCGAGGAACCTATATCTGATACATTGAATACAAAACTAATCATGGCTAATACAGTATCTAATCAAACTTATACAGTATGTAAAACTCATAACACAAATCATAACACAAATCATAACAATATAAACAAAATCTGCGAGATTTATATTATAAAACCAGTACGGACCTTATAATGACCGATTGTCAGGCAAGAAAAAGGTAGTAAAGCTTCATTTTAATGATTACTTGAAACGTGCATGATCCCACTGATGATATTAGGTATACATTTCAAAGCGTCGACGATCGTTCTTTGGCTGTATAATAATTCATTGGAAACTAGCAAAGTTTGTTTAAACAAAAAATGATGCCAGTAAGTGACAAATGTCCCCCGAATATGACCTTTGCCCTCCAAGTGTTACCTTGACTTTTGAGGTCATTGTGATTAACTTGTGTGTGCAGTTTCAGGGAAATCTCTTCAATACTTTCAAAGTTATGACTAAGACATGATTGTTTCGATTGACAAACGGACGAATAAACTAACGGACGGACAGTGCGATTACTATATGCCCCCTGTTTATTGTTCATCTTCTTATATGCACGTGTATGTGTTTAAAGCTTTTTAAGGGATAATGATCGTAACTTTTAGCTTATAAAACACAAAATAATTACGTTGACAAACATAACACACCAACCATTTTTGGTATATTTACTATATAAAACCAAGAGTGTTTGACGGAATTTAATAGAGGTATAAAAAAAGTACCGCTTCGTGGGGTTGAACTGGTAACCCACACTAAAATTACCCTCGCGGGTAATAATAATCGAACTTCGCAATAGTCGAGCTCGCTCCAAACTGAGCTTAACAGGTCAAATGTATTACGTAAGACATACTATATACAAAACCTAATGAACTAATGGATGTGATGTGATCAGCAGAAAATGTAAATAACGTGGGTCCCACATTGTTTACAAATAATAAATAAAACTTTTTTTCAAACTCACGAATGTATTACTACAGACTTAACTGGGTCTATGCTGATGTGTTCATGTATATATTTCACTGAATACAAATCAGACAGTTATCTGGCTAAGCTCAATATCTGCTTACTTACGGACAGTGTCCCTTCAAACAGATGTTTTCTTTTAATTTGCGAAGAATTAGCGTGTATCATGAACAGCCTTTGGAAAAAAAAACTTGGAAAATATTATGGAAAAAATAGAAACAACTTCATCTGTTTATAAATTAGTTCAGATTGTGTACAAGAAATTAATCAATTTACTATCACCGCAAATGCTCGTTACAGCTCTATCATCAATAACCTATTTTTTGTACCGATACCTTATATATTTAGCCTAAATAAGGGCACAGTTTGAGCTCAAAAAGTATTCGAGATTCGAGCTGTAATATAGAGTACTCCGGATTCAGGCCTTAGTTTAGCTGGTATTCCGGAGGGTGGGGGAGGGGGGAGGGTCATCCCCTCATATCTTATTTTTCACACACAAAGTCGACGTTTTCATGACGTCATGTTGTAAATTTAAATGTATTTCAATGATTACAATGAATGCAACTAGTGTTGATGCTTTTATATAAAAGAACTTATACCGTGCACTGGGTAGTAAAGGATCACAATGGTTAAAAGCGTAAATTTAAAACTAAAGGAAACTTTCAAGACAGTTTCTTACTAGATTCTGCTCTCTCAGCAATATGCTAACCACAATTATTATGAACTATGCGTTATACTTGTGTAAGTTAACTGTTGAAAATCTGCGAGTTTGCCTGTTTACGGAATCAATGTCCCTAAAAGATTAAAACTCCAAATCATGCATTTTTGAGATGATCAGGCCTGAGCATTTTACACGAAAGTGTATTAAAAAACATCTGTTTTTTTTTTCCATTTCATTTTAACTGTATTGTTTCTTCATTTAAAAAACGTACATTCTACAGGCAATAACGGATCACTTTTCGTAATAGTTGCAACACTAAGTGGGTAATTATTCAAGGAGATATGTGCCGAATCTTTCCGCTTATGTATAATTGTATGCTTATATGTATGGAAATTTCATAAAAAACAAATGCATACGAGCTGAATAAATGAAATGTAAACATAAACTGATCCGCTACTACCGATGATCCGCTACTACCGCAAGTACTGTAATTACTTATAATATTGGACAACCATTCAGTACTACAATGTTTCCATAAACATCATTATTAACGACGTACAATGTACATAACGTTATAACTTATTTCTTCCGTAGTACTGGCGGCCTTTTCGTTGCAGTGCCGTAGCCAGACCTTAAGTAACACCCCCACACTACTCCCCACCCCACACTACAGCAACATGGCAGTAAGGTTATATATACGGGGTTTTTACCTAGGTTATCGACCAAAGAACACTGAGGCAAGCGCCTCGGTTCTCTTTAGCGTGGCTACATCACTGCTTTGTACAATCGTTCTAATTTCGTTTAAACAGTTTGACCGTTCCAAGGCGGTAGCCCTATTGTCAACCCTTTTGTGTTTGTGATGTCGTTTGCATTCATTATTACTTTTGCCTTCTTGTTTGTCTGTTTGCGTGTTTGTTTCTGTGTTTGTGGTTGACTGTCCTCCTTGAATACTGTCCTCCTTGAATGCTACTTTCCCTGTCCGATATTTTTATATTTCTTTACAAACGCGTTAATAAAATGTTAAAGAACACAATTCAATATAATTCGACTTTGTATCTTACGAAATAAAGCAGGCACGCGTGTCACCATGACATATATGTTGATCTACGCTTGTGTCAAATGAAGCTTTGTCAGTTTTTAAGGTTATACCAGCAACAAATAGGTCAACAATCCTGAACAACTGACCCCTAATGTAATAGTGGTATTTTATTGGTTCTTGTCCTATGGGATCAACGCGTCTATTATAGGTGGTTTTGAAGTAAAATACCGCTTAGGCCCGTGCTGGGAAGCGTGAGAGGTGTTGCTTCTCACATTACATCTCATGAACAGACTCAATAAAACCTAGTCTGCTACTGTATTCTCTTGGTTGTGTTTGTTGCTTCTAAGGGATATCCCTTATCAGTATTTATTGGATTAAATTTAATATCTATACTGCAGCATGTCATTTGTAACGTAATGCACATTTTCTGTATGTACGTTGCATGGATCGTAGGTGTTATAGAAAGCATTTCAATGTGCCGTTTTTATAACTTTGCCGCTGAGCAAAATGTCACCAGACACAGCTTTATAATGGTCGTTTTGAAATAGACAATTTCCTCATGGCTTAGCTTAAACATGCGTGAATCCGAGGGATGGGTTAAAAATGTATGTGTTTCGCCCTGAAAAAGACCCCAACTACAGTACGCTCATCTCCTTAAAATGGGGAAAAACGCGCTTAATATATTCTACGCCCATCCTAAAAAGGAGGATACATATTTATTTTGTTCGACTGTCAGTGTTACGCCCAAACCTAATCTCAAATCCTTGATCCAAATAGGGATGTTATTGTTGTACATGTTGTTTGTTGCCGACTGACTATTGATTGTTCTCATTACTGCACACTGACAGCTTGATGCTACTTGTTTTCAAAAACTGCCACAGTATTACACGAATTCATTGTTACAACGATTCTAGAACGTCGCATGTCGTAACAAAGTGACGTCGGATTCCTCACGCCATCACTATGTTCTAGAAGCACGGTATGACTGAGTCCATCTTTCCCAATCTGTATTACATTGTGAGACTTGTTTCCGCAGACGATGACATCATCGCTGACGTCAACACACAAACCCCGCGCCTCCACAAGTTCGGGTACATTAAAGGTTGAGAGTAGAATTCCATGTATGTCAAGAGTTATCACGCCTTTATATAAATCTGCAATGTGGAGTTTAGATCCGTCTTCACTTACGGCAATGTGCATCGGATGTGGCGTCAACTGTTTTCCAGATGGAGATTTCATAAATGAACGTAAACGGGTACCTGAAAGACATATGGACAATGACGGAAATCACTCCTGTATCTCGTTTTGGTATGAACCCATCACCCATTACAAGGACGTAAGACGCATGTACTTCAGAAATCTGAAGACATTTATAATTTAACAAAAAAAACTAATACAGAGCGACCAAATAAACATGCATGTTTATCAAGGTCGAAATTAGAATTAGGCACGTGGATTGTTAAAGGAGATTTTTCATTTTGCAACAACAGCCATAGACTAGTACCTTAACAATGCGTAGCGACAGAAATTTTGAAAGGCATCAACATCGTGACCTGGTTTCTCTGAGGATGAGTGTTTTATATTTCCCTATAGATGGAAATTTCAGCTGTATAAAAATGTATTTTATTGTGAAGCAAATATTTAATCTCTATATGCATTACTATGACAATATTTAATCTATATATACATTACTATTACAAGATTTAATCTATATATACATTAATATGACAATATTTAATCTATATATACATTACTATTACAATATTTAATCTATATATACATTACTATTACAATATTTAATCTATATATACATTAATATGACAATATTTAATCTCTATATACATTACTATGACAATATTTAATCTCTATATACATTACTATTACAATATGTAATCTATATATACATTAATATGACAATATTTAATCTCTATATACATTAATATGACAATATTTAATCTCTATATACATTAATATAACAATATTTAATCTCTATATACATTACTATGACAATATTTGATCTATATATACATTACTATTACAATATTTAACCTATATATACATTACTATGACAATATTTAATCTCTATATACATTACTATGACAATATTTGATCTATATATACATTACTATTACAATATTTAACCTATATATACATTAATATGACAATATTTAATCTCTATATACATTACTATGACAATATTTAAACTATATATACATTACTATTACAATATTTAATCTATATATACATTACTATGACAATATTTATATATACATTACTATTACAATATTTGATCTATATATACATTACTATTACTATATTTAATCTATATATACATTACTATGACAATATTTATTACTATGACAATATTTATTACTATGACAATATTTAATCTATATTTATTCATTACTATGACAATATGTAAACTCTATATGCATTACTATGACAATATTTAATCTCTATATACATTACTATGACAATATTTAATCTATATATACATTACTATGACAATATTTATTACTATGACAATATTTAATCTATATATACATTACTATGACAATATGTAATCTCTATATACATTTCTATGACAATATTTAATATATATATACATTAATTTGACAATATTTAATCTCTATATACAGTACTATTACAATATTTACTCTATATATACATTACTATGACAATATTTAATCTATATATACATTACTATGACAATATTTAATCTATATATACATTACTATGACAATATTTAATCTATAAATACATTAATATGACAATATTTAATCTATATATACATTACTATGACAATATGTAATCTCTGTATACATTACTATGACAATATTTAATCTATAAATACATTACACTATGACACTATTTAATCTATATATACATCTCTATGACAATATTTAATATGTATATACATTACTATTACAATATTTAATCTGTAAATACATTACTATGACAATATTTAATCTATATATACATTACTATGACAATATTTAATCTATACATACATTACTATTACAATATTTAATCTATATATACATTGCTATGACAATATTTAATCTCTATATACATTACTATGACAATATTTAATCTATATATACATTACTATGACAATATTTAATCTCTATATACATTACTATGACAATATTTATTCTATACATACATTACTATGACAATATTTAATCTATATATACATTACTATGACAATATTTAATCTATATATACATTACTATGACAATATTTAATCTATATATACATTACTATGACAATATTTAATCTATATATACATTACTATAACTTTTATAGCATCCTAAATGGGAAACTCGACAATCTTGGAGTATCTATAAGTAAATAAAAGGTAATACAATTTGGGAGTTTTGAAGTATTCTTCATTATTTTACTATAGGGTAAGGCTGTATCATCAAAATATATTAATATGAAGATTTATTTTACTTTGATCTATTCCGATAATTAGTAATATTGATTTACAAATATAAAAAGGACGACGCTAGTTTTAAAAATAAAATCACGATTGTCGTTTGTCCCTTGAACAATAAAATGTTTAACAAAAAATCCGACTTTACCTGACAAATTGTAAACCCTAACGTGTCCGAGTCCTTCACCGGAATATGATCCTCCGCCGCAAGAGACGTACAGCTCATCGTACAGATGACTATAGGCCACTCCGCGACAATATTCACCGACGTCAATAACTTTAGTTTTAACGATAGTGTCATTCAGTTTTATCAGTTGTACAATCTTGTCTCTTTCCATTGTCACAGCAATCTCTGCATCATTAATACTGCAGATTGCAAATGGTTCATTGCACACCATGTCTACTCCTGCATCAGTATTAATGCTAGACAAGTCTAAGGAATTGACGACGTTAAAGGATTCATCTAAAAACTTCAGTTTCTTGTTATCATAGTCGGCTAAAACAATTGCACCATCCTTCAGCTGCAGTGACCCTTTGACGTCGCATACTTCTACATCATCGTCGGTCGCAATATTAATATCTCCGGCTAAATATAATTTCTCGTAACTATGTGGACGGACAGAGAAGTCACCGAGTGTCCTCAGGCTGTTTGCAAATATCATAATCTTTGGGTATATTGTAAACCGATTAATTTCTGTTTTAGCATTTTGAGACGACTTATTACAAAACGAGTTGCCTTCTTTAATCAGCACCTTTCCGTTCTGAAACCGGACAAACTTCATCTTGTCAGAAATACTGCCTGTATTAAGCTGTTTCACACATGCCTCTAACTTTGTCATCATACCATCAACACATTTTACCTCTGATTCTACTGTATCGTCGATGTCAATGCAGTTTGTATTGATTTCATCTACTGTTCGTCTTTCTAATTCGTCAAACGTGTCATTAAGTCGTTTGCGGAAATCTCTCACGCTGGCTAATGCTTCGGCAGTATTTTTCCTACTTCTAGCTTGATGTTTTCGACGATCATCTTTAATCGATTTCAAACTTGTGGAGATGCTCTCCATGGATTGGATAATCTCGTCACACGTGTCTGTAGTTACATCAGCGGCTGCATCGGCAATATCCATTACGCATACACACGAACTGCAAGAGTTACAAACAAGACATTTGAAGCAGTACACTTATAAAACAAGGAACTATATATACCCTTGGAAATAAATGTCTTTTAACTTAAAGGAGTTTGCTATTTAAACGCGCGACGTACATCAAATGAGGTTTGGTGCACCGTAGAACCTGGTGTGAACCCCAATGAGGTTTGGTGCACCGTAGAACCTGGTTTGAACCCCAATGATGTTTGGTGCACCGTAGAACCTGGTGTGAACCCCAATGAGGTTTGGTGCACCGTAGAACCTGGTTTGAACCCCAATGAGGTTTGGTGCACCGTAGAACCTGGTGTGAACCCCAATGAGGTTTGGTGCACCGTAGAACCTGGTGTGAACCCCAATGAGGTTTGGTGCACCGTAGAACCTGGTTTGAACCCCAATGAGGTTTGGTGCACCGTAGAACCTGGTGTGAACCCCAATGAGGTTTGGTGCACCGTAGAACCTGGTGTGAACCCCAATGATGTTTGGTGCACCGTAGAACCTGGTGTGAACCCCAATGAGGTTTGGTGCACCGTAGAACCTGGTGTGAACCCCAATGAGGTTTGGTGCACCGTAGAACCTGGTGTGAACCCCAATGGGCGTTGTGCCACTGACTAGCCCTATTGTCAAACCCGTTTGTGTTTGTGATGTCACATGCATTGCTTATTAACAGTATAATTGTTTGTTTTAATGCGTGTTTTTGGTTGACTGTGTTCTGTGAAAGCTACGTTTCCTGTAAGCGACTTTTATACCTACTTTCATAGTGCCAGAAAAATTCCCTAGAAGTTAACGTATCCGACTTCCTTGCGTATGTTTAGATTACTCTGCCCCGCGTTCGGTCACACGGACGGGCGACCGTCAGAGCACTCTACCCAAAGCATCAATGCATTTTGGTTTACAAGATCACCGTCTGAACTGAGTTAGAAGTTCCATTGTGGTCGACCAATAAAATCTCGCTATTGACAAAAGAAGCATGGCGTTACCAATTTCGACGACCGTCTTCACGTCATGGTAAAATAAACGCTTTAATTTCCTGTGGTGTATTACGAAATTAACGTGGTGTATTACGGGAGTACGGGAGTTACGTAAAGACATATGTTGTAACAAGACATGTATTCATCTAAACCTATAGTGTGTACCGTTTATGGCGCAAGTTGAAGACGACTATAATTTTCATATTTAGATACCCACCATGGTATATATTGGTGGTATATATAGAAATGGAAAAAAGTATTAAGGGGACACACAACAATATTGATAATATAAACTTAAAGAGTGCCATGTAACCTTACAACACAGTAGAAAAACAAGTTGAGAGGAATTTACATACCTGTGTTCAATTGCTGAGCACTTATTGCAACAAAGTAAGTCGTGATTCCGACAGTATTTGTCCAGAATTATGTCCGGATGTCGTGTACAATTCTCCTCGAACTGGACTTCGCTGGCAGTGGAAGAAATCCATTCTGGCATTTCATTGTTACCGATTAGCTGATGGCCTTTGTTTGCATTAGATTTTATATGATTTCTCAGGCAAGGTTTACACACATTCTCGTTACAGTCAATACAGAATTTAATAGCGTCCACAGTGTTACCTTCCCTGAGACATGGCGTGCACACAATGACGGCTGGCGTTGTCATTGTTCATCAAACGTACATGTCATTGTCTTTTAACACTTATAATTATTTAATTATTGATTCCTCGATATTTATTTTTATCTAAATTGCTTTCTTGTAAATAAAATTTGATATGAAACAAAAAGTTACTTAACGCTGATACTACTTATTTCCCTAATGTGCTTTCTTTTAAATAAAATTTTACATGAAACAAAAACGTTATTCATTGAATATACTTTTGTTTTTGTTTGACAATATAGTGTGCATTGTTCTTGATTACACGCTTTTATATCAATTTCCTAATGATCAACTTTTTTACAAGTGTTGATTTCAAACTGATCACTTACACTATTGGACGTGTGCCAATAATAGGTAAAAGAAACTATCCCGCCAAATAACGGCAAAATTACACTACAAAACCGTGTATCAAAGCTCAATCCAGATGTTCAAGTCATATAATAATGTATATGTGCCGGTTAAAAGTATAGTTTTTTTCATTGGTTTTTAGAATTTAGTATAGCCTTAAAGCATCATATGAATTAATATTAATGATTTATACAACAAGTAGAAAGTCGTCGAGTTTTCCAGAACAAACTATTAACAATAATTTTAAATCAGACAGGCCATGATACCTTGTTTAGGGCAAATTCACATTGAACATGCGAAACACTTTAAGATGGTTTCATTCGTATTTTAATCGACACTCATACGTCTTCCAGATCGCCTCCACTCCCTTTAATGGCCATATGTTGCTAATTTTTGTTTTTGACTCTTTGGTCAAGGAAAACTGCGCAAATCTTAGTTAGGGTCTATTTTCAGAGAAGGAATGTAACATTAATGCACCAGTCACTAACTGTATTAAATGCTTTCAGAGAATGAATGTTGCATCAATGCACAGTCACTAACTGTATTACATGTTTTCAGAGAAGGAATGTTACATTAATGCACCAGTCACTAACTGTATTAAATGTTTTCAGAGAAGGAATGTTACATTTATGCACAGTCACTAACTGTATTAAATGCTTTCAGAGAAGGAATGTTACATTAATGCACCAGTCACTAACTGTATTAAATGTTTTCAGAGAAGGAATGTTACATTAATGCACCAGTCACTAACTGTATTAAATGCATTCAGAGAACGAATGTTGCATCAATGCACAGTCAATAACTGTATTAAATGCTTTCAGAGAAGGAATGTTACATTAATGCACCAGTCACTAACTGTATTAAATGTTTTCAGAGAAGGAATGTTACATTAATGCACCAGTCACTAACTGTATTAAATGTTTTCAGAGAAGGAATGTTACATTTATGCACAGTCACTAACTGTATTAAATGCTTTCAGAGAAGGAATGTTACATTAATGCACCAGTCACTAACTGTATTAAATGTTTTCAGAGAAGGAATGTTACATTAATGCACCAGTCACTAACTGTATTAAATGCATTCAGAGAACGAATGTTGCATCAATGCACAGTCAATAACTGTATTAAATGCTTTCAGAGAAGGAATGTTACATTAATGCTCCAGTCACTAACTGTATTAAATGCTTTCAGAGAGGAATGTTACATTAATGCACCAGTCACTAACGGTATTAAATGTTTTCAGAGAAGGAATGTTACATTTATGCACAGTCACTAACTGTATTAAATGCTTTCAGAGAAGGAATGTTACATTAATGCACCAGTCACTAACTGTATTAAATGTTTTCAGAGAAGGAATGTTACATTAATGCACCAGTCACTAACTGTATTAAATGCATTCAGAGAACGAATGTTGCATCAATGCACAGTCAATAACTGTATTAAATGCTTTCAGAGAAGGAATGTTACATTAATGCACCAGTCACTAACTGTATTAAATGCTTTCAGAGAGGAATGTTACATTAATGCACCAGTCACTAACGGTATTAAATGTTTTCAGAGAAGGAATGTTACATTAATGCACCAGTCACTAACTGTATTAAATGTTTTCAGAGAAGGAATGTTACATTAATGCACCAGTCACTTACTGTATTAAATGTTTTCAGAGAAGGAACGTTACATTAATGCACCAGTCACTAACTATTAAATGCTTTCAGAGAAGGAATGTTACATTAATGCAGCAGTCACTAACTATATTTAATGTTTTCAGACAAGGAATGTTACATTAATGCACCAGTCACTATCTGTAGTAAATGATTTCAGAGAAGGAATGTTACATT
Organism: Cyrtodaria siliqua; assembly: GCA_037043455.1. Lineage (NCBI taxonomy): Eukaryota > Metazoa > Mollusca > Bivalvia > Adapedonta > Hiatellidae > Cyrtodaria > Cyrtodaria siliqua. The sequence goes on from JAWPHD010001066.1 coordinate 90,375, forward strand.
AATGCACAGTCACTAACTGTATTAAATGTTTTCAGAGAAGGAATGCTACATTAATGCACAGTCACTAACTGTATTAAATGTTTTCAGAGAAGGAATGTTACATTAATGCACCAGTCACTTACTGTATTAAATGTTTTCAGAGAAGGAATGTTACATCAATTGTCCAGTCACTAACTGTATTAAATGTTTTCAGAGAAGGAATGTTACATTAATGCACAGTCACTAACTGTATTAAATGTTTTCAGAGAAGGAATGTTACATTAATGCACCAGTCACTAACTGTATCAAATGCTTTCGGAGAAGGAATGTTACATTAATGCACCAGTCACTAACTGTATTAAATGTTTTCAGAGAAGGAATGTTACATTAATGCACAGTCACTAACTGTATTAAATGTTTTCGGAGAAGGAATGTTACATTAATGCACCAGTCACTAACTGTATTAAACACTTTCAGAGAAGGAATGTTACATTAATGCACTAGTCACTAATTGTATTAAATGTTTTCAGAGAAGGAATGTTACATTAATACACAGTCACTAACTGTATTAACTGTTTTTGGAGAAGGAATGTTACATTAATGCACCAGTCACTAACTGTATTAACTGTTTTCAGAGAAGGAATGTTACATTAATGCACAGTCACTAACTGTATTAAATGCTTTCAGAGAAGGAATGTTACTTTAATGCACTAGTCACTAACTGTATTAAATGCTTTTAGAGAAGGAATTTTACATTAATGCACCAGTCACTAACTGTATTAAATGTTTTCAGAGAAGGAATGTTACATTAATGCACCAGTCACTAACTATTAAATGCTTTCAGAGAAGGAATGTTTCATTAATGCACCAGTTACTATGGTCACTAACTGTATTAAATGTTTTCAGAGAAGGAATGTTACATTAATGCGCCAGTAACTAACTGTATTAAATGTTTTCAGAGTAGGAATGTTACATTAATGCACCAGTCACTAACTGTATTAAATGCTTTCAGAGAAGGAATGTTACATTAATGCACCAGTCACTAACTGTATTAAATGTTTTCAGAGAAGGAATGTTACATTAATGCACAGTCACTAACTGTATTAAATGCTTTCAGAGAAGGAATGTTACATTAATGCAGCAGTCACTAACTGTATTAAATGTTTTCAGGCAAGGAATGTTACATTTATGCACCAGTCACTAACTGTAGTAAATGATTTCAGAGAAGGAATGTTACATTAATGCACAGTCACTAACTGTATTAAATGTTTTCAGAGAAGGAATGCTACATTAATGCACAGTCACTAACTGTATTGAATGTTTTCAGAGAAGGAATGTTACATTAATGCACCAGTCACTAACTGTATTAAATGTTTTCAGAGAAGGAATGTTACATCAATTGTCCAGTCACTAACTGTATTAAATGTTTTCAGAGAAGGAATGTTACATTAATGCACCAATCACTGACTGTAGTAAATGCTTTCGGAGAAGGAATGTTACATTAATGCACCAGTCACTAACTGTATTAAATGTTTTCAGAGAAAGAATATTACATTAATGCACCAGTCACTTACTGTATTAAATGTTTTCAGAGAAGGAATGATACATTAATACACAGTCACTAACTGTATTAACTGTTTTTGGAGAAGGGATGTTACATTAATGCACCAGTCACTAACTGTATTAACTGATTTCAGAGAAGGAATGTTACATTAATGCACAGTCACTAACTGTATTAAATGCTTTCAGAGAAGGAATGTTACTTTAATGCACTAGTCACTAGCTGTATTAAATGCTTTTAGAGAAGGAATTTTACATTAATGCACCAGTCACTAACTGTATTAATTGTTTTCAGAGAAGGAATGTTACATTAATGCACCAGTCACTAACTGTATTAAATGTTTTCAGAGAAGGAATGTTACATTAATGCACCAGTCACCAACTATTAAATGCTTTCAGAGAAGGAATGTGACATTAATGCACCAGTCACCATGGTCACTAACTGTATTAAATGTTTTCAGAGAAGGAATGTTACATTAATGCACCAGTCACTAACTGTATTAAATGTTTTCAGAGAAGGAATGTTACATTAATGCACCAGTCACTAACTGTATTAAATGCTTTCAGAGAAGGAATGTTACATTAATGCACCAGTCATTAACTGTATTAAATGCTTTCGGAGAAGGAATGTTACATTAATGCACCAGTCACTAACTGTATTAAAAGCTTTCGGAGAAGGAATGTTGCATTAATGCACCAGTCATTAACTGTATTAAAAGTTTTCAGAGAAGGAATGTTACATTAATGCACCAGTCACTAACTGTATTAAATGATTTTCTCGTCAAATTCATGAAGTAGTTTGCTAATTCATAATTTTCTATTGCAGAGATGTTGAGATTTTTAACTTCAGTAGGTGATAAAATTTGTGTTACTCATTTTTTATCCTTTGGTTCTATAGTTAAATCTTTAGCAGAGTAAAAACATGATAATTTTCAAGATTTTGATTTTGAAAGATACATATATAGAATCAATTTGCATGAATGTGCATGAACTATGCAGGGTTTTAAAAGAATCACACTGTAGATACCTTAATTTTAACAGTAAACTTGGTTGAAAATCAAGGATAAAGACCGAGTTCATCACCTACCAGAATGTATTGGTAGGTCTTATTTCTGCATGGTCACCGATTGGTCAGTTTTTTTGATGATGCTCTATCAAAATTATGAATTTGTTAGAAAGCATCGATTCTTACCAACGATTCTACCCAGGAAGAATGGGGTGGTCAACCTCTACCACAAAAATAAATCGACCATCATATATGGCCTAATATGTGCTAAAATGCGTAAAACACCATCTCAACGAACATTAAAAACAAAGCTAATTATTGCATTTATTTTGTTTGAAGTGGCCAGACAGACCCAATGGTCCAGGTGTATAATTTATAATGCTTTGTTCTATGTTACTTTGTACATGTCACTATAATACACAGCGGTTATAGACGTGCAGACATAACGGTTCGCGAGGGGTTGAGCCCTGTTAGTGATATAGCTGATTGGGAAGTTCTTCCTTAATTTCATACTTATTGGAGGTAGCTGACCTTACATGCGTAAAATACATTATTTCATTCATATCATTTCCTTCTTTTTTAACGGAGGGAACTGGTGTGGTCCGGTGGATTGTGTGCTGGACTTGAAAGCGGAGGACACTGGTTAAAGTCTCACCGGCGCCACTGATTTTCGTCGGTGTGTTCTTGGACAAGATTTTCCCATTGCCTCTCCCGTCGGATGTAGACATAAACCGGGTGATGCCGTGTATTGCAGCCAAGTACGTTAAACTATTTGTTTAGTAAGAGGAGGGCTTCTAATTCTACCACATAACTGGCCACCTTCAACAAGTTGAAGGTTATTGCCAGTGGAGGAATGATTTATATTGTTGGGCCCTGCTTTATTAAACATCTTATGATGTCTTAAATTTTAAAATTGTTCACTGTTTTCACCTAAGCATTCAATGCAGACAATTATGTGTACACGTAGTGCAGAAATATCACATGTAATACATTGTATAAAGAAATGAAATGAAATGACGTTTATTTGAAAAGTGTAATTTACAGCGAAGCATTTAAGAAATTGATTTACGAGAGAGAATGTCAACATTTTCATGATCAAATCTGAAACTTCCCATTTTGGAACGCGATTAAAACCCTTAGCAATGAAATAATACTGCCCAAATTCTACCAACGTTCACTTTAACCATTTAGCAACAAGCCTACACAGTAATATTAAAATAAAATACATCCTGAATTTAATAAAAGTTCCTACCAATTTAACGAATGGCAGGAAATCTGCGAACTGTTATGTGTGAACTGACTCGCATCGAGGTAGCAGGTTTTACATATGAGTAATAATAGCAAAATTATAAACACAGCTGTCAGTGTTTTGTTATGTACTCTGGGAAGATAACAAAAGAAAACACATATTAAGCGAATATTAATGATTTTATTGATCTATTAACATGGAATGTTTAATTACAAGCACAAATACATAACAATTAAAACCGTTGACTGTATTTTTTTAAATATAACAATTTATCACATAACTTGCAGTGTGGGAGTGTAAGAAAGCCGTGATAATTATATTGTTCATATTACACTAGTGAAATATATGTGCAAATGAATGTCGAATCATTGTTCGGTCTTTTCCGTTCAGCACGGAGTACACTGAAATTGTCTGGTCGATTTCCGTTACCATTAAAAATACCAGATTACGGAAATCGCCGAGGTAGTTCCCTTTTTCAGAGTCATACTGCTAAAATAAATGTTGGTTGTGAGGCTTTTTTGGAGTTACGTGATAAACAGAATCTCCCATTCGTGCCTATTTAATATTGAATTTATTTAACTTGTTAGATAAAATTGATATGATTCTTGGCACAGCCTCACATCATATAAGTTTATCCAACTTGTTTAAAAAATTCAATATTAAACAGGCACTCAAGTTAGATCCTCTATATGTTTGTATTGGTTTACAAAGTAATCCCACATATGTATACTCGAGTAAGATCCTCTGTATGTTTGTATTGGTTTACAAAGTAATCGCACATATGTATACTCGAGTAAGATCCTCTGTATGTTTGTATTGGTTTACAAAGTAATCCCACATATGTATACTCGAGTAAGATCCTCTGTATGTTTGTATTGGTTTACAAAGTAATCCCACATATGTATACTCAAGTAAGATCCTCTGTATGTTTGTATTGGTTTACAAAGTAATCCCACATATGTATACTCGAGTAAGATCCTCTGTATGTTTGTATTGGTTTACAAAGTAATCCTACATATGTATACTCGAGTAAGATCCTCTGTATGTTTGTATTGGTTTACAAAGTAATCCCACATATGTATACTCGAGTAAGATCCTCTGTATGTTTGTATTGGTTTACAAAGTAATCCTACATATGTATACTCGAGTAAGATCCTCTACATGTTTGTATTGGTTTACAAAGTAATCCCACATATGTATACTCGAGTAAGATCCTCTGTATGTTTGTATTGGTTTACAAAGTAATCCCACATATGTATACTCGAGTAAGATCCTCTGTATGTTTGTATTGGTTTACAAAGTAATCCCACATATGTATACTCAAGTAAGATCCTCTGTATGTTTGTATTGGTTTACAAAGTAATCCCACATATGTATACTCGAGTAAGATCCTCTGTATGTTTGTATTGGTTTACAAAGTAATCGCACATATGTATACTCGAGTAAGATCCTCTGTATGTTTGTATTGGTTTACAAAGTAATCCCACATATGTATACTCGAGTAAGATCCTCTGTATGTTTGTATTGGTTTACAAAGTAATCCCACATATGTATACTCAAGTAAGATCCTCTGTATGTTTGTATTGGTTTACAAAGTAATCCCACATATGTATACTCAAGTAAGATCCTCTGTATGTTTGTATTGGTTTACAAAGTAATCCTACATATGTATACTCGAGTAAGATCCTCTGTATGTTTGTATTGGTTTACAAAGTAATCCCACATATGTATACTCGAGTAAGATCCTCTGTATGTTTGTATTGGTTTACAAAGTAATCCCACATATGTATACTCGAGTAAGATCCTCTGTATGTTTGTATTGGTTTACAAAGTAATCCCACATATGTATACTCGAGTAAGATCCTCTGTATGTTTGTATTGGTTTACAAAGTAATCCCACATATGTATACTCGAGTAAGATCCTCTGTATGTTTGTATTGGTTTACAAAGTAATCCCACATATGTATACTCGAGTAAGATCCTCTGTATGTTTGTATTGGTTTACAAAGTAATCCCACATATGTATACTCGAGTAAGATCCTCTGTATGTTTGTATTGGTTTACAAAGTAATCCCACATATGTATACTCGAGTAAGATCCTCTGTATGTTTGTATTGGTTTACAAAGTAATCCTACATATGTATACTCGAGTAAGATCCTCTGTATGTTTGTATTGGTTTACAAAGTAATCCCACATATGTATACTCGAGTAAGATCCTCTGTATGTTTGTATTGGTTTACAAAGTAATCCTACATATGTATACTCGAGTAAGATCCTCTGTATGTTTGTATTGGTTTACAAAGTAATCCCACATATGTATACTCAAGTAAGATCCTCTGTATGTTTGTATTGGTTTACAAAGTAATCCCACATATGTATACTCGAGTAAGATCCTCTGTATGTTTGTATTGGTTTACAAAGTAATCCCACATATGTATACTCGAGTAAGATCCTCTGTATGTTTGTATTGGTTTACAAAGTAATCCTACATATGTATACTCGAGTAAGATCCTCTGTATGTTTGTATTGGTTTACAAAGTAATCCCACATATGTATACTCGAGTAAGATCCTCTGTATGTTTGTATTGGTTTACAAAGTAATCCTACATATGTATACTCGAGTAAGATCCTCTGTATGTTTGTATTGGTTTACAAAGTAATCCCACATATGTATACTCGAGTAAGATCCTCTGTATGTTTGTATTGGTTTACAAAGTAATCCCACATATGTATACTCGAGTAAGATCCTCTGTATGTTTGTATTGGTTTACAAAGTAATCCCACATATGTATACTCGAGTAAGATCCTCTGTATGTTTGTATTGGTTTACAAAGTAATCCTACATATGTATACTCGAGTAAGATCCTCTGTATGTTTGTATTGGTTTACAAAGTAATCCCACATATGTATACTCGAGTAAGATCCTCTGTATGTTTGTATTGGTTTACAAAGTAATCCTACATATGTATACTCGAGTAAGATCCTCTGTATGTTTGTATTGGTTTACAAAGTAATCCCACATATGTATACTCGAGTAAGATCCTCTGTATGTTTGTATTGGTTTACAAAGTAATCCTACATATGTATACTCGAGTAAGATCCTCTGTATGTTTGTATTGGTTTACAAAGTAATCCTACATATGTATACTCGAGTAAGATCCTCTGTATGTTTGTATTGGTTTACAAAGTAATCCCACATATGTATACTCGAGTAAGATCCTCTGTATGTTTGTATTGGTTTACAAAGTAATCCTACATATGTATACTCGAGTAAGATCCTCTGTATGTTTGTATTGGTTTACAAAGTAATCCAACATATGTATCGAATTTCCGCTAAAACAATGAACATACAACTGTCAATAATAGTTTTAGAATCCCCTGATGAAGAAAATAAACCATAGTGTTGTTTTTTATAAACTAGAAGTGTTGTTTTTTATAAACTAGAAGGGTGTTCTATATATTTACACAAAAATTGGAGTCACCATAATAGCGTTTCATAAGCATGAGAGAGTCGCCAAGTTCCCTCTCCCAGTCAAAGAATCTAATAGTATTTTATTATTAAGAAAATTAAAGATGTCTGCCAAATATTAAGAAAATTAAAGATGTCTGCCAAAAAAAAAAACATGGACGTTTAGCTGTTAGTGATTACAAACATAATTACAATGATGCACTCCAAGAGTCGCGCAATATTGTTACGCGGAAGAACTCCTGCATATATCCCAATACAGATCTAATAACCTATAAATATTCTTACCATAATAGCATACACAATCAATCGCAAAAAAAGTTACACTTTAGTGATACACATTGTTTAAAAACTGCCAAACTTGTTTAATTAAAGGGACACAAGGTAATCTTGATTTTTTCCAAAAATTGGCAGCGTCTCTTTAGTTTTTCTACATAACCAACCCGGCTTTTTCAAATAAAAATTATAACTTTTTCAATATTTCAAAGCAATATTTTGCATGTTACTATTTGTTGATAATACTGCACCAATATTAATTATTTTGAATAATGGAAGACAATTTGAAAAGTGCCAAATGTCATCGTTTATTTAAATACATGTATATGCAAGGAGTTTTATAGTCAAAATGATAGCAGATTAATAAATCAAGGTGTAATTTTACACTTGATAAATACTTCAGATTGCTGTGTGTCCTTTTCATTATAAATTTAAGTATATATAAATGTATGGATTTCAAAGTGTAAGCTTTTAAGCAAAACTGTTTACAAATGCAAAATTAGCACAATACACAACTTTCTAACCATCTCATTATTTAAGATGTCCAGGGGTTTATATACAAATAGAGTCAGATCTATACCAGGTGGACAGGACTTGCAGATCATTGATACCTACATGGCCACAGGTCCGCGATAATGTATTTTAAAAGTGACACATGGCAAATCTGTTTTGTTTTTTTAAAACTCACAGCGTCCCGTTATAGTTTTCCTACCTAACTTGCATTGTTCAATCATTAATATTAATTACAAGAATAGTATAAGGCAAATTGTTGTTTCAAATTTCTAATTGTTGATTATATTGCCCCAATAGTATATTTAAACCTATGGTCGAATAACCAAGAAAAAATTTAAAAGTTCAAAATCTTATTTAATATGTGCAAGAAAGTTTAAAGTTAAAATGATACTGGATTAATAAAACAAGCTGCTAACTGTAATTCCTGATCAACACTAGAAGACTGCCATATATCTCTTAAATCTTCTAATACCAAGTTTTGACTTTGCACAATATAAACCAGTGATTTAAGAAGTCTCCATATAAACCCATTAGATTAACTAGAACTGGATAAATGAAATTAACCTTTTTTCAGAGATTGTACAAAATACTCGTACATATATCATTCTCAAAACCTAGTTTATAAAAATGTCAAAATTATCAATATTAATGAAGTTATTTAGCGGCTTCACACTTTTTTAATTATATATTTAACGCGAACATAAACAGAAATGAATTTGTATTGTGCAGGTGTTTTCTCCAATATAAAACGATGCCAAATGGTAAACGAAAAGTGAGGTCACGGCGCTGTGGGAGTACACGATTGGAAATAAAACATCATCAAAAGTCAAATAGTACTTGGTATTTCTATAACCTATGCTTGATAAACATTTTATGTGATTAGTAATATAAGAAAAACTATTTTAAATATACATGCAACAAAATATAAGACAACATAATATGGTACGCGATCTGTCTATGTTGTACTACATGACAAGGGTTCTCAATAATATGTATATACCACACATTAAAGGGACATACAGCAATTTTGACTTTTTAAAACACCTTGCATCTAGTTTTTACACATTACTAATTGTTGATTGTATCTCACCTATCTATGGTAGAATGTGCCGCACTGATCTATGGTAGACTGTACCAAACATATCTATGGTAAACTGTTCCACACTGATCTATGGTAGATTGTACCAGACTGATCTATGGTAGATTGTACTGTACTAATCTAAGGTAGATTGTACCAAACAGATCTATGGTAGATTGTACCATACCAATCTATGATAGATTGTACCATACTGATCTATGGTTGACTGTATTGACCCGATCTATGGTAGACTGCACCACACCAATCTATGGCAGATTGTACTGTAACGATCTATGTACCCTACCAATCTAGGTAGATTGTATTGCCCAATCTATAGTAGATTATACTGCACCGACCTATGGTAGTACCGCACCGATCTATGGTAGATTGTATCGCACCAATGTATGGTAGATTGTATCGCACCAATCTAAGGTAGATTGTATCGCACCGATGTATGGTAGATTGCTACACCTCCAAATTGCATTTCTTTTTAATTCATTATATGCAAGCAGGTTTAAAATCAAACTGGATTAATAAATCTAGGTGCTTATTTTAGTAGTTGCTAATACTTCAAGATTGCTGTGTGTCCCTTTAATTTTGGAATATATTAACAATTCAGAAAAGAACTGCTCCTAAAATACATGAATTTGTAAATAAGTAAGATGAATATATTTGAGCAGTCTAGCCAGTTATCTTATATTTACCAGTATACTAGTTTACACTCGTACAATGTCATCTAATTTGGATATCAAACACTTTAAAAACAAAACAAACAACTTTCAGATCTGTAACAGTGTCCATAAATGTTATGTAAAATATGATTAAACAGACACATATGACAAATTCATCAGACCTATACATGAATAAAAACAAGAACAAAGCCATAAAAAGCTAAACAACTATTCACACTTTTACAACCAGCATATTTTGAACCCCAATTTGTTACCATTTTGAACCCCAATTTGTTAAAGAGGCACTACCTATATCTACGTGACTTTTAATGTAAAATATTAAATACTCAATATTACTGCATTTATATGTATACAAAGCTATTTTATGAGTATTCTAACAAGAAACATGGTTCGTATTCCAGTTCTGTAAATTATTAATTATGATCAAAACAATATCTTGAATAAAATGCTGACATGCCGTTTATTCCTGCCGGAGAACTACGAGTTTTTACGATTTTCTCGGACATGCGCAATGCGATTCAACAAACTATTCCGGGCAGTTCCGATAGTAAACGAATCGATCGGAACTCTTCGCCAATCCGACGAGGCAGTTCCGATTGTAAATGAATAAGATCGGAAAATCTCCGCAATCGGCTTGTCTAAAACAATTACGAATACAATTTCAAAAATCTGATCTTTTCAATCCTGTTTTTCCCCAGCAAAACGCATATTACATGGGGTGAAATTATTGCCATTTACCTTTATCATTGTCCTCTTTATAATTAAGTAAAGTTTATATCAATTGGTGGACAAAAAGACATAGGTAGAGCCTCTATTAAACTTATGAACTATACTGAAAGGAAAAAGAAACGCAGGGTGCGTATTTCTGCTATATATTGTATTTTAATATGCTACTGCTAATCGAATGGTACAGGGCGACATTAGGCCTGTCCTTTTAGAAAGAAGGTTTAAACAGCAATATATGCAATATATAGCGGAAATACGCACCCTGTGGTTCTTTTTTCTTTCAGTATACATTTACTAGTGTGGACATTTGACAGAGGGACATAGAAAGGCTATTTCACTGTATGGATGTAATGCATGCAACTGCAAATTATGAAATTAGTATTCATGCTTGAAATTCCATTTTAATAAACAAACTAGAAGGATGTTTCCACGGAACACTTGTGTCGCCTGCCGTGAGCTTGTTTCAGTAAGTACACTCTAACTATAAACTTGGATAATTGATAAGGAAGAACAGCATACTGTTTGATGACCATATGTCAATATTTTGCCAAGTTATGAGCTAGGTTAGGTTGCAGGTTAAAGTGTTATGAAAAGGTGCATAACTCTACCAAAATGAAAGTTATTGGACAAGTTTAACAACATTCCTTTGGTTAAGACGAAAATGTGTGTGAAGTTTCATGAACACAGGTCAAATACTTTTCAAGTTATGGCCAGTTATGAGCTTGGTTAGGTTGCAGGTTAAAGTTTTATGAAATGGGGCATAACTCTGCTGAAATGAATTAAGACTTATTGGTCATGGGTAAAAATATACCGTGTGGTAAGATGAATATGTGTGTGAAGTTTCATGAACATATGTCAAATACTTTTCAAGTTATGGCCAAGGTTAGGTTGCAGGTTAAAGTGCGACGAACGACAGATGACGGACGACAGACAAAGTGATCCCTAAGTGTCTGCCATGCTATGCAGGTGACACAACAAAATAGTCTGTATAAGTGATCACTATGTAAAGGTAGTCTGTTTATTCAATACTTGTAAAATAAAATCTGAGTCAAAAATAAAATATCATGAGTAACTAATACATTTAATTTGAGGAAAAAGGACTTTTGAGTTTCATAAAAAGTCATTACAAAGCTGAATACAGGGTTCACAATACACGAGATTCTCTGATTAATCATAAATTCTTGGTTTGCTGCGCTCCCACCTACTCAATAAAAAAGAGACCTACCCAAAATGTGTTATTGCAATTCTTTTACCTTTTTTTTTGTTGCTATTTTAAGACTATATTTCCTTTATGGTAATTTCTTATGGTTTTATTGTCTTTGGAAAAGAAAAAAAAATCACCTACCTACCCAACTAAAACTTCTCAAATCAGAGCACAGCAAATCAAAATTATTTTAAGGATGGCCTTAAGTGTACGTTGTGGCTAAATACATGAGGAACTGCAAACTTAAATTACAAAAATATCTCAAAGAAAACTAAAATTAAAATAACGATTTCATTTGTTTATATAAAATACCCAATCAACCGATGATAAAACAACACACTGGTAACTCATCATTTATGCCAAGCTGTTTTCTTTCATACATAAATATTATTTCCAGCATTCACATATCAATGCATTTATCTTAGGCAAAGATGTTTATGCAAACATAATTATCTACTGAAGGACGTCTATTAAACGTTCCTGACTGAAGCGAAAAAGAAACGCAACTCGGGAATTTCTCTATACCGGTATATTGTATATACTGCACACTTAAGTCCACATAATATTAAAAAACAAATCCCAATATGTTTTGTAAAAAAAAAGCTGCAGTTAGTTAAAGGACACAACTAACAGTTTATTAAATCATTTTAGAATTAAATTATAATTAGAATGTTTGTGTTTCTGGGTTTCAAGAACCCCATTACTCAATGTCCAGTAAAACCTCAGTGTGTTCTGAGAATGTAATGAGCTTTAAATTAACTGGTTTCATTGGTCCAGTTTTTAGTACTGAACCAATCAGAATGCTTCATTCATATTTTCATTTGGTTGCTTCTATCATGACATCACTTTCTAGTATTATGACATCACACCCTGGTATTATGACATCATTCACGTCATGCTATTATGACATCACATCATGCTATTATGATGCAACTCAATGTGTTTTCAAAACTGAATGAGCATTTTAATTGCTGTGAGAAACAGATTAAGACGGTTTGTATCACTCATTGATTAATGAGTTTCATGAAACCAAGAATCACAAAATTCTAAAAATAAAATCATTTTAAAATGATTTAATAGACTGTTAACTGAACTTGTAGACTGTTAACTGTGAATTTGTAGACGTTTTAATCACAGTACACTTTGCAACAAGAAATTCATAAATGCTGAAGTTCCTCTTCGAAAAATTGAGCCATTTCAATACTGTATTTAAAGTAAAGAGTTTGCAAAATTTTGCAACATGCTTGAGCCAAATGCGTACTCTGTCAATAATGAAACTTTGATAGAATACTATATGCTGTCAGTGCTCAAGAAATAGGATAGCCCGACGCCCGGGGCTCCTCGAAATCCATTCCGGGCCTGTCTCATTTTGCAGACAAGGAGCCCGTCGGGCCTGTCTAAAAAAAAAAAATTAAAAAAAAAAAAAATCCCCAAAAACATCAGTTTTACTGGATCTCAAGCTCAAGTTCCTCAAGACAAAATACTCCCATGTGTATTGTGAACTGTGAAAACACTTGCAATAAAGTAATTAAAATAATTGAAACAATGAGAAGTTTGAATATTTTGCCTGGCTTCGTGTCGGCAGTTTGTCACAACTTTGAGGTCGACAATTGTTGACATAAAACTCATTATTCTGCTATTAGGGTTGTGTTTTCTTTCCTTTGTGATAAGAAATACCGTTTTTGTCATTAAAAACACACTAATGCAGGAAAAAAACCCATTATTGATGGTATTTCGATTGAATGTTTGTGAAATGTTCGGGCCGTGAAAGTGCGGTGTCATAGTAGTTCGGATGGTACATAATTTCGGATATATTATTATTAATTTTTTTTTTTTACTTTTTTTTTTTACATAATTAAATAAGAAAAATTGTCCTTTACAAATAAATGTTGGTGGAAAGAAAAATATATATACTGTATATGTATAAATACAGATATAAAGTATATTTCTATTCATTATTTAAGGTGTAAGGAGTTCCTGGAATCCTACTTTTAAATGAATTCTAGTCTATGCTCCTAATTCTTTACTTGGAGAAAGTGGTGACAAAAATAAAAAATATAGCCAGAGGAGGCTCTGATAGTCTCATAAAACCTGATTAAAAATTTGGCTCCAAGTTTAGCTCCAGTTTCACCAAGTCGGCTCTGATTATTATCGTTTGGCAAAAGTGCTAGTACTCTCCTTTGCATTGGTTATAAATTACTATGTGATATTCTATTCTAACATATTTTAAACGAAATGGTAAATAAGTCCGCTGACCAGGGAGCATAAAGTGGTAGCAAAAAGAAAAATATAGTCAGAGGAGGTCCTGAGCTTGATTAATACATATGTAACAAAATTAATGTGTGCTATAAAAGCGAATAAAGACACATTTCCAATAAGAAAAAAATATTGGACCTTTCCATTTTAAATCAGGGCCTGTCCATTTCAAATCATGGCCTGTCCATTTCAAATCGGGGCCTGTCCATTTTCAGAAGCAACAAGCCCTGGGCCTGTCTCTTAAAATAATTTTCTTTGAGCACTGGCTGTTGTATGTGTTGTTTTAGTTTGTTGTTTTTTCCGAAAGGAAAGGTCTTACGTAGCCATGTTTAATTCGATTAACAGCAGCATATTGTACATACAATATATAGTGCAAATTCCGTTTCTTTTCCATTGAATTTCTTTTTCGTTTTAGTATATATATCATAACAATGTGTGCTGACAAATCAGATCTTTCTGAGAGTAGATATTAATCACGACTAAATGGTGAAAATTTAGATAATTTAAAAAATAAACAACATCTTTCTGAACAATATTTAGATACCAGGGGCAGATACAGGATTTCAGATTGATTGAGCGGGGAGGTGGGGAAGCAAAGTGAGTTTAGTGGAGCGCAACTATTTTAAATCTCTGATTTTAGGTGTGGGGGTGCAACTTTCAAAAAAAACTATACTTCTGAATCCGCCCCTGGATAACTGTGTTTAAACAGTGAAGTAAGGACACTTAAAGGTGTAAATATAAGCCTGTACTCAGAACTCTACATGGAAGACAAAAAACATGTTCACTCTACAATGCACTTTTCTCCCATTTTCTAAAATTATTAATTGAATATCTCATTGTCATTCTCCTAAATCGAAATAAAACAAGAGGCCCAAGTGGCATGTGGACGCTCTACTTGCTAAAACTGCTTTTATATCAAGGGTTGTCGTCATAAAATTCCCATCAGTACTTCTTTTAAAACACTGCAAAAAAACCCATAAAACAACAACACCCACAACAGAAACTTAAACCCTTGATCCATGCTAACAATGTAAACAAGTGGCCCTAGTTCTAAATTGGTATGGTTATTTAGGGTATCGAGGTTTTGACCGCCAGTAGAAGGGCCTCTTTATGCAGGCGGTCAAAACTTATTTTATACAGTTGTTGTGCCTCGAGTCCCTAAATAATCATACTAAATTAGAACTAGGGGTTGTTTTTAGTAAAATCAGATGTCTCCCCTACAGGAGAAAGGGCCCTAAATCCGCCAACAATTATTAAACTGGAACATGAAGATATGTGCAACTAGGTTTGGTAATGGTCATCTCTACCAAGTTACATGGAAATCCAGGCAGCGGATTAGGAGAAGTAGTCGAGACAAAGCTTATGTATTAAAAACCTTTAAAAGGCCGTAACTCCATGAACAATCATTCAACTGGAACAAGACAATGATATACGCAACCAAGTTTGGTTGAAAGCCGAATGGTGGTTGAGGTGAACTAGTCCAGACAAAGTTTGTGTATTAAAACATTTTAAAGAGCCACAACTCCACCAAATATCATTCAATCAGAACACAACAATGATATGCGCAACTAGGCTTGGTACTGATCATTCCTGCATAGTTTCACTGAAATCCAACCAGAGGTTTGGGAAAACTAGTCCGTATAAAGTTTGTGTATAAGGTGGTGCACTAACCGTGTCAAAAATCAATAAACCTGAACATGGCAAAGACTTGCGCAACTAGATTTGGTACTGATCATCCCCGCAGTATTTCTCTGAAATCTGGCCAGTTTGGTAAAGATAGGATGCAAAATGGAGGCGCTAGGGTGGTGACAAGACAGAATATAATTTTTTCATTAATTTAAGGGCAATAACTGCGCTGTTACTGGTCCGATCTGGCTGGTTTTCATAAGCGTCCAAGCTTTCGTTGATATTAATAACCTGGTAAAGTTTGGTTAAGATCAGATGAGAAATGAAGGTGCTAGAGTGCTGATATCAAAAAGTTAACAGACGACGGACGACAGATAAAAGACCATGGCATAAGCCCTACTAAGGCCAAGATCTAAAAATAGCTTCCACCCACTCAAACTTTTTGATATTTTACCCTCCTTCTACGGCACCTTCTCTGTCTCGCTGGTTCATAAAACAAATAATAAAAAATTCGGCCTAAAGTTATCTGGATTCTACAGAGAATAATGTAACAGACTCAAACATGTCAAAGTAAAACTTATCAGAAACATGTAAATGTGGTATTAATACAGGCCATGCTTAAGGAGCCAGTTGATGTAATCTGCAAACACATAATTAGTATATATATATTGTGTTGACTACCAAACCATGGGTAGCCAGGTCAGATTGTTTCTTTGTAACACTTTTATCATCATATTTATGGTAAGTACCTGTATAGAGTAATTTATTATTTTAGAAGATGTTTAAAACTTCTCATTTCATATCGTATATCTCAATATACTGTTTTAAAATTCCTCGCACATTCTACCTGTATCCCTTTCAAGTCACATCAAGTTAAGTTCTTTAGGTTTAGTACATGTAAAATCGAGCCTTTGTCCTATAGTCTAAACGCATCAGGATCCATTAACCCTTAGCCCGCTATGAATGTATAAGGAACTGTCATTTCTTTGAATTTGGACCATTCCATTTATGTTACAAAGGGGTGTTTTGGTTAAATGACTGATGAGCAGCCTGACAGTGTAAACCCTGAGTTAATCGCAGGTTGATCTGGGTTTGCACTGGCTGCAAAGGCTGTTGTAGTCGCCCTTAGCAGGCTTAGAGTTAATAAATACCCGACATTTAGTGTTTGAGGTTGCTTCTAGATGATATGAAGGAAATGAAATCTCATTTTACGTTCTCTTTCTCATCTTAAATAATTGCCAAGGTGAATATAGTGCGCTACATGTCAGCTATTGGTATTAATCCGTCCCTACAAGGCCATCCTTGAAGAAGCGTGTTTGCTGTTTCTCGACCAAGGATTTAAAGATGGATATGTAGGTGTGTTTTTTCTAAATACACAGAAAAAACACATCAAAAGATGGAAAAGATTTTAAAGATAGCAAACTTTTTTTTTAATGGTTAAGTTGAAAGGTGTCTTTATGTCATTTTCTGCACATGTTAGGCTATACATGACTGTCGATTTTGTTTAAGAGGTGGAGGCAGACCACCCACATTTTCCTGGTTAGAACCAGTACTGTATACCTCCCACCATCCCTAAGAATAGACACGTTCTCACTTACAAGTCAAGCTCCCTGTGAGATTTGAATCCACAGCGGTGAGAGGCGAAAAGGTTTGAAACGCAGCATCTTTATCATCTCGGTCACAGATGCGCTATTTAGAGTTTCTATAAAGTTTTGGGTAGGGTTCTTTAAAATCAGTAGGTTACGGGAAACAGCAAACCAGAAATTTGTATAAATTGGCCCACTTGAAAGTAACACAAATATCACATATTGACAAACAATGCAATGTTACAAATATTATAGCTGCTTAAGTAAATATCTTGATACAGAACAAGCTATTTTGAAGTTCTTGCTGAGTACAAGAGACAACTGTTTTAAACTGTATTAATATGTTACAGTTTAAGATCTTTTTAAGATATAATAGCCACAAAAAAATAATACCATTCTCACAAGAAAAAGGTAAATTCATTTTAAAGGGACAAATCACATTTTTGAATTTTTTTAAGACTCACAGCATCCCATTTCTTTTTTTTTAACAAAAAATATCATTATAAATAATTATTTGGATAGTTCAAACTTAAATTATTTTTGCATATGAGAATGGTTAATTATTTTTTGTTTTCTCCAACTTGCTCCATAACTACATACGTGGTGCTGCCTTAATTCTATTAAGGGCTGGGAAAGCTTATAATAGCAGGAGTTTGTAACGGATATTCCGACATTAAAACACGTTTAAAAACTCTTTTTACTGAAAAAATGTCATAACTTGGTTAAAATTACCTTTTAAATGTCCTTAATTTTACAATATGCAAACTCTTTAAGCCGAAATTAAGGTTTTATTTCATACCCCAGCCAACCCCGTTTTCGCTTCTTTGAGAAGGGGTTCGATGGGGTATGAAAGTTGATCCTCGAACCACGTAATGAGCAGTTATTACATCTCTTTAACCATGATAGTATAAACTGCTACGGTTATGGTGTAAAATTTCACTAAGGAGCAATTTTTCTTTGAACAAAATGTTGCAAATAAAATACCCTTTGCTGAATTAAATATCTAGATAAAACATAATTTTGTAGAACCTTCAAGCCAGGTATTTTGGAATAGAACTGATGGCTGCTCTTTTAATATCTTTATATCTGCGAGTATGATGTATCTTTTTTACAACCACGTGATGTAAACAAAACGCCATCCTGAAAGCAGACATGTTTAATTATCATATTACAGTAAAGAGGAATCATGTATAATGGTAAAATCCAACTGGTAAAATTAGGCGGCGTTTTAGTTGTTACTTGAAATTCTCTATTGCTATAGTCATAAATTATAGGGAAAAAAGTAAACTAGAAATGTGGCCATAGGACACAGTCCGCTACTGCTTCACATTACTACTGTTTATTAGTTCAACAGCACATTATCAAATGCAACTGGAATGTAATCAAAGTGCACAAAATGCTAATGAAATGCACACCAATTGATAAACGAATTATGCGCTGAATTAAACTGTGACGGAGCATTTTTTAAACAGAATTCTGTTACATTTATAAATACATTCGAATCCATTTATGAAGGAGGCGTCCATGGCCGAGTGGTTAAGAATCTCTATGTAACTAAGCTATCAAGTCGGCTTGTGAAACGTCAGTGATTCTACCTATGTGCCCGCCCATGGACGAAAATTGCCAGGAGGGTGACCTTTGGTCTTCCTTCACCAACAGAAGCCGGAAAGTCGCCATATGACCTTAACTGTTGGTGCGACTGTACTATTCAATTCAAGGCCAGACATTTGTTGTATTACCACTGCATTTATTTATAAACGTAACAGTTTAAACAAGAAATGCCACCAGTAAGTGACAAATGTCCCCGAAAATGTCATTTGACCTTTGACCTCCAAGTGTGACCTTGACCACATCTTCTCATTATGGTTAACATTTGTGCAAAGTTTCATGCAAATACTTTCTGAACTTTTAAAGTTATGGAAGTGACATGTTTAAGAACGAAAGAACGGACGGAAGGAGTACTTAGAACAAATTCCATATTCGGTCTGTGAATGAATATGGCACCTTTATGCACTTTCTTACCTTTACTAAACCTGGTAATGCTGTCCAGAAGTCATAGTTTGGGATGATTTCTTTACCCTGGGCTCCTCTGGCAAATTTCAGGAACAGAATACCAGCAATGAAGTAAACGGCAAGGAGGACGAATAATCTAAAATCAAAAATCACAACTGAATGAGTGTATTTAAACAAGTGAGAGATTGACAAGTGTAAATGTAAAACCAGTCAGAGACTGACGATCAGAGATTGACGAGTGTAAATGTAAAACCAGTCAGAGACTGACGATCAGAGATTGACGAGTGTAAATGTAATAGCAGTCAAAGATTGAAAAGTGTTAATGTACACCTGTGAGAGATTGACAAATGTAAATGTTACACCAGTGAGAGATTGAAAAGTGTAAATGTTACATCAGTGAGAGATTGACAAGTGTAAATGTTACACCAGTCAGAGATGGCCAAGTGTAAATGTTACACAAGTCAGAGATTGACAAGTGTAAACATTACACCAGTGAGAGATTAACAAGTGTAAATATTACACCAGTGAGAGATTGTCAACTGTCACAGACTGACAAGTGTAAACATTACATCAGTAAGAGATTGACAAGTGTAAATGCTACACCATACACCAGTCAGAGATTGAAAAGTGTAAATGTTACACCAGTCAGAGATTGACAAGTGTACATCTTACACCAGACAGAGATTGACAAGTGTAAATGTTACACCAGTAAGAGATTGACAAGTGTAAATGTTACACCAGTGAGAGACTGACAAGTGTAAAAGTTAAACCAGTCAGAGTCTGACAATTGTAAAAGTTAAACCAGTCAGAGATTTACAAGTTTAAGTGTTACACCAGTGAGAGATTGACTGTAAGTGTTATACCAGTGAGAGATTGACAAGTGTAAATGTTACACCAGTCTGAGATTGACAAGTGTAAATGTTACACCAGTCAGAGATGGCCAAGTGTAAATGTTACACAAGTCAGAGATTGACAAGTGTAAACATTACATCAGTGAGAGATTAACAAGTGTAAATATTACACCAGTGAGAGATTGCCAACTGTCACAGATTGACAAGTGTAAACATTACATCAGTAAGAGATTGACAAGTGTAAATGCTACACCATACACCAGTCAGAGATTGAAAAGTGTAAATGCTACACCAGTCAGAGACTGACAAGTGTAAATGTTACATCAGTGAGAGATTGACAAGTGTAAAAGTTAAACCAGTCTGAGATTGACAATTGTAAAAGTTAAACCAGTCAGAGACCGACAATTGTAAATGTTACACCAGTCAGAGATTGACACGTGTACATCTTACACCAGGCAGAGATTGACAAGTGTAATCATTACACCAGTGAGAGATTAACATGTGTAAATGTTACACCAGTGAGAGATTGACAAGTGTAAATGTTACACCAGTGAGAGAGCTACAAGTGCAAATGTTACACCAGTGAGAGATTGACAAGTGTAAATGTTACACCAGTGAGAGATTGACAGGTGTAAATGTTACACCAGTGAGAGATTGACAAGTGTAAAAGTTATCTCAGTGAGAGATTGACAAGTGTAAATGTTACACCAGTGAAAGATTGACAAGTGTAAAAGTTATCTCAGTGAGAGAGCTACAAGTGCAAATGTTACACCAGTGAGATATTGACATGTGTAAATGTTACACCAGTGAGAGACTGACAAGTGTAAAAGTTAAACCAGTCAGAGTCTGACAATTGTAAAAGTTAAACCAGTCAGAGATTTACAAGTTTAAGTGTTACACCAGTGAGAGATTGACTGTAAGTGTTATACCAGTGAGAGATTGACAAGTGTAAATGTTACACCAGTCTGAGATTGACAAGTGTAAATGTTACACCAGTCAGAGATGGCCAAGTGTAAATGTTACACAAGTCAGAGATTGACAAGTGTAAACATTACATCAGTGAGAGATTAACAAGTGTAAATATTACACCAGTGAGAGATTGCCAACTGTCACAGATTGACAAGTGTAAACATTACATCAGTAAGAGATTGACAAGTGTAAATGCTACACCATACACCAGTCAGAGATTGAAAAGTGTAAATGCTACACCAGTCAGAGACTGACAAGTGTAAATGTTACATCAGTGAGAGATTGACAAGTGTAAAAGTTAAACCAGTCTGAGATTGACAATTGTAAAAGTTAAACCAGTCAGAGACCGACAATTGTAAATGTTACACCAGTCAGAGATTGACACGTGTACATCTTACACCAGGCAGAGATTGACAAGTGTAATCATTACACCAGTGAGAGATTAACATGTGTAAATGTTACACCAGTGAGAGATTGACAAGTGTAAATGTTACACCAGTGAGAGAGCTACAAGTGCAAATGTTACACCAGTGAGAGATTGACAAGTGTAAATGTTACACCAGTGAGAGATTGACAGGTGTAAATGTTACACCAGTGAGAGATTGACAAGTGTAAAAGTTATCTCAGTGAGAGATTGACAAGTGTAAATGTTACACCAGTGAAAGATTGACAAGTGTAAAAGTTATCTCAGTGAGAGAGCTACAAGTGCAAATGTTACACCAGTGAGATATTGACATGTGTAAATGTTACACCAGTGAGAGATAGACAAGTGTAAATGTTACACCAGTGAGAGATTGACAAGTGTAAATGTTACACCAGTGAAATATTGACATGTGTAAATGTTACACCAGTGAGAGATAGACAAGTGTAAATGTTACACCAGTCACAGATTGACAAGTGTAAACGTTACATCAGTAAGCACGGGTGTAAAATATTTTCAAGGGCTACTTGACCTGTAGGTCTTCCAGTTGAAAAAAGTCACTCGACCTTACCAACTTTTAAGTTGACCTTATACTTTTTCATATTATTAATGGATTTTATATATAAAAAGTGTTAATATATAGACTATTAGTATTGTTTACTACTTTTAAACTATATGTCAATTAACAGTGTACAGAACAAGTGTATACTTTTGTTCACTTGTAGATTAACTGTATAAAACCAATTTATTAATTTAATAATCTTTTTTAATTGAACTATGTTTTTATTAGTGGTCCATATAAAACACTGCATGGTTTTATGAACCCAAATTTGAAAGTTTTGCAGAGTTGAATTACTGAATTGTTTATATCCTGTATTTTTTACCTTTCTACTAAGCCGCACCTATGTTTTACTATTAAAGGAATGAAAAAGTATAACGTTTTGTCAATGGTGCATACGGCAGACTTGATAAATCTCCCTTTTACCTCTCTTTGCCTATTGTTCTATCATATACAGCTTGTTGCTGCTTACGTTTTTCTACCATTTGTTTTGAACGAGTCTCATCTTCGCCCAATGTTTTTTTCCTCAAAATAGCGATGTAATATCTCATTGTTTTGGTTGAGAGTCGAACGAGTCGCCTTGTTTTTTTAAATTTTAACAGGAAAATCAATGGTGTAGACATAAATATTTCACATGCTGACTCATATATGACGTAAACATAAATATCCGAGTAATCCAAATTTCATGCGCACCTGCCAGATTGGTTTACGTGAAGTTTATTCAGTAAACTTTCGATGTTAACATTACAATAATACAGTCTGTTAACCTAGTTACCAACATGCGCTTGTTTTGAAACTGAAAAGATCAATCTTTTTATCTTCACCACAATAAAACTGATTGACCGATCGGTCTAGTATTTATGATTTTTGACTCGACCTCCGTGACGTTCTGGTCGCCATGGCGAGTGGTCGAGTGATATTTTACACCCTTGGTAAGAGATTGACAAGTGTAAATGCTACACCATACACCAGTCAGAGATTGAAAAGTGTATATCCTACACCAGTGAGAGACTGACAAGTGTAAAATATATATGATTCTTGGGGGTTCTGGGCCACAACCAAAATCACCCCAAATAATCTAAAACCACCACATAAAATTTTCAGTAAAACTGAAAATTATAGTCAATTTAACTGGTTATTTAGCATGTTACAGGCGCTAAATAACCCAAGATTTTAAGATTGAATTGTGAAAATGTTTTAAATTTGGATGTTTAAATTTTATTATAAAATAGAGGTTAAACATCAAAACTTAGGTTAACAAACTTTTTTAAAAAGATGGTACTGAAGAACATAAAGGAAGACTGCAAACGAAAACGATAAAAGTAGAGAAAATAAAAACAAAAGAAACAAGCAGCAAACCATGCTAGTATGTCTTTTTTTTTTACACCTGCTACAAGTGTAGTATAAAAGTTTCATCTACCAAAGATATTTTTATCTACATGAAAGAATAAGCCGTAAAAGCATGGAACTCAAAAATAACCCATGAATCTATTTCCTTAGCATACTGATAACCAAACAATCTTTTAGCCATGATTATCATACAGAATTGCTACAAGCAATTCTACAAGCAAAATAAGTCCCATATAGCCCAAAATACACACAGATGATGTTAAACAATTACAAAACATGCCAAAATATATACAGACTATACTCAAACGATACCCAGACGATGTCAAAATATATACAGACGATGCTAAACAATCTTCAACTACACACATAAGTTTCCAAACAGTCTTCAACTACACACAGAAGTTTCCAAACAGTCTTCAACTACACACAGAAGTTTCCAAACAGTCTTCAACTACACACAGAAGTTTCCAAACAGTCTTCAACTACACACAGAAGATTCCAAACAGTCATCAACTGCATACAAAAGATTTCAAACAGTTTTTAACTGCATACAGACAATACCAAAATTGGTTGTGTTCTGATATTATTTTAAAATAGTATTAAAATATATCATAATATAAAAACATGGAAAACAAAAGAGGATACTTGGCACAAGAACAAATAGAAGAACTTTGTGGACTACGTGGACAAATATCTGCGAACCAAGCGATTAAAAGATATAGAATTGGAAACGATAAACTAAGGATGATATGGAACCCTTGTATTACAAGGGAGGACAGTATTACAAGGGAGGACATTACAAGAGAGGATGAAAAACCGGCAGACGAACTTATACCACAAGACAACATAGCACGTAAAATATTAAAAGAGATAGCTACACCAGAAGATGTGGTGTATAATCTGGAAACCATAGCAGAAGAAAGTCGCAAACAGACGCAACTTCTCTCCCGTCTGTTGGAAAAACAAGGAGAAGAAAAAGATGACATAGATTTGTTGCTGGAACAGCAGGAAGATGATGCTTTGGAAGACGAACAAGAAGAAGAAAAGAAACAAACATATTCCATGCAAGAGATAGGAAAAACGGTAGATGGTTTTAAAAATGTTGCATACATATATATGGGTATAATGACAGCTATATCAGTTTTGGGGATAACATGGAAAAATGTAAAGACACCTAAACTACAGACAACAGCTCCAGTAGAGACGACTAGGTCAACAGCTCCAGTAGAGATGACTAGGCCAAGTTTGTTTAAGAAACCTCGTGACCCATTTGATTTTTAATACAACTCAACCTTCTGTAACACTACAGGTGTTTGTACGTAATACAAGTGTTATATTTGAGTTCCATGCTTTTACGGCTTATTCTTTCATGTAGATAAAAATAACTTTGGTAGATGAAACTTTTATACTACACTTGTAGCAGGTGTAAAAAAAAAAAGACATACCAGCATGGTTTGCTGCTTGTTTCTTTTGTTTTTATTTTCTCTACTTTTATCGTTTTCGTTTGCAGTCTTCCTTTATGTTCTTCAGTACCATCTTTTTAAAAAAGTTTGTTAACCTAAGTTTTGATGTTGAACCTCTATTTTATAATAAAATTTAAACATCCAAATTTAAAACATTTTCACAATTCAATCTTAAAATCTTGGGTTATTTAGCGCCTGTAACATGCTAAATAACCAGTTAAATTGACTATAATTTTCAGTTTTACTGAAAATTTTATGTGGTGGTTTTAGATTATTTGGGGTGATTTTGGTTGTGGCCCAGAACCCCCAAGAATCATATATATGTAAATGTTACACCAGTCAGAGATTGGCAAGTGTAAATGTTACACCAGTCAGAGATTGCCAAGTGTAAATGTTACACCAGTCAAAGATTGAAAAAGTGTAAATATTACACCAGTGAGAGATTGACAAGTGTAAATGCTACACCAGTCAGAGATTGCCAAGTGTAAATGTTACACCAGTCAAAGATTGAAAAAGTGTAAATATTACACCAGTGAGAGATTGACAAGTGTAAATGCTACACCAGTCAGAGATTGCCAAGTGTAAATGTTACACCAGTCAAAGATTGAAAAAGTGTAAATATTACACCAGTAAGAGATTAACAAGTGTAAATGTTACACCAGTGAGAGATTGACAGGTGTAAATGTTACACCAGTCAAATATTTAAAAAGTGTAAATGTTACACCAGTGAGAGATAGACAAGTGTACATCTTACACCAGTGAGAGATTGACAAGTGTACATCTTGCACCAGTGAGAGATTGACAAGTGTACATCTTACACCAGTGAGAGATTGACAAGTGTAAACATTACACCAGTGAGAGATTGACAAGTGTACATCTTACACCAGTGAGAGATTGACAAGTGTAAACATTACACCAGTGAGAGATTGACAAGTGTAAACATTACACCAGTGAGAGATTGACAAGTGTAAACATTACACCAGTGAGAGATAGACAAGTGTACATCTTACACCAGTGAGAGATTGACAAGTGTAAATGTTACACCAGTGAAAGATTGACAAGTGTAAACATTACACCAGTGAGAGATTGACAAGTGTAAACATTACACCAGTGAGAGATTAACAAGTGTAAACATTACACCAGTGAGAGATTGACAAGTGTACATCTTACACCAGTGAGAGATTGACAAGTGTAAACATTACACCAGTGAGAGATTGACAAGTGTAAACATTACACCAGTGAGAGATTAACAAGTGTACATCTTACACCAGTTAGAGATTGACAAGTGTAAATGTTACACGAGTCAAATATTGAAAAAGTGTAAATATTACACCAGTGAGAGATTAACAAGTGTAAATGTTACACCAGTGAGAGATTGACAGGTGTAAATGTTACACCAGTCAAATATTTAAAAAGTGTAAATGTTACACCAGTGAGAGATAGACAAGTGTACATCTTACACCAGTGAGAGATTGACAAGTGTAAACATTACACCAGTGAGAGATTGACAAGTGTAAACATTACACCAGTGAGAGATTAACAAGTGTACATCTTACACCAGTGAGAGATTGACAAGTGTAAATGTTACACCAGTGAGAGATTGACAAGTGTAAACATTACACCAGTGAGAGATTGACAAGTGTACATCTTACACCAGTGAGAGATTGACAAGTGTAAATGTTACACCAGTGAGAGATTGACAAGTGTAAACATTACACCAGTGAGAGATAGACAAGTGTACACCTTACACCAGTGAGAGATTGACAAGTGTAAACATTACACCAGTGAGATATTGACAAGTGTAAACATTACACCAGTGAGAGATTAACAAGTGTACATCTTACACCAGTGAGAGATTGACAAGTGTAAATGTTACACCAGTGAGAGATTGACAAGTGTAAACATTACACCAGTGAGAGATTGACAAGTGTACATCTTACACCAGTGAGAGATTGACAAGTGTAAATGCTACACCAGTCAGAGATTGCCAAGTGTAAATGTTACACCAGTCAAAGATTGAAAAAGTGTAAATATTACACCAGTGAGAGATTAACAAGTGTAAATGTTACACCAGTGAGAGATTGACAGGTGTAAATGTTACACCAGTCAAATATTTAAAAAGTGTAAATGTTACACCAGTGAGAGATAGACAAGTGTACATCTTACACCAGTGAGAGATTGACAAGTGTACATCTTACACCAGTGAGAGATTGACAAGTGTAAACATTACACCAGTGAGAGACTGACAAGTGTAAACATTACACCAGTGAAAGATTGACAAGTGTAAACATTACACCAGTGAGAGATTGACAAGTGTACATCTTACACCAGTGAGAGATTAACAAGTGTAAATGTTACACCAGTGAGAGATTGACAAGTGTAAACATTACACCAGTGAGAGATTGACAAGTGTACATCTTACACCAGTGAGAGATTGACAAGTGTAAACATTACACCAGTGAGAGATTGACAAGTGTAAACATTACACCAGTGAGAGATAGACAAGTGTACATCTTACACCAGTGAGAGATTGACAAGTGTAAACATTACACCAGTGAGAGATAGACAAGTGTACATCTTACACCAGTGAGAGATTGACAAGTGTAAATGTTACACCAGTGAGAGATTGACAAGTGTAAACATTACACCAGTGAGAGATTGACAAGTGTAAACATTACACCAGTGAGAGATTAACAAGTGTAAATATTACACCAGTGAGAGACTGACAAGTGTAAACATTACACCAGTGAGAGATTGACAAGTGTAAACATTACACCAGTGAGAGATTGACAAGTGTAAATATTACACCAGTGAGAGATTGACAAGTGTACATCTTACACCAGTGAGAAATTGACAAGTGTAAACATTACACCAGTGAGAGATTGACAAGTGTAAACATTACACCAGTGAGAGATAGACAAGTGTACATCTTACACCAGTGAGAGATTGACAAGTGTAAACATTACACCAGTGAGAGATA
Organism: Cyrtodaria siliqua; assembly: GCA_037043455.1. Taxonomy (NCBI): domain Eukaryota; kingdom Metazoa; phylum Mollusca; class Bivalvia; order Adapedonta; family Hiatellidae; genus Cyrtodaria; species Cyrtodaria siliqua. Next base: position 118,199 of record JAWPHD010001066.1, read on the forward strand.
GACAAGTGTACATCTTACACCAGTGAGAGATTGACAAGTGTAAACATTACACCAGTGAGAGATAGACAAGTGTACATCTTACACCAGTGAGAGATTGACAAGTGTAAACATTACACCAGTGAGAGATAGACAAGTGTACATCTTACACCAGTGAGAGATTGACAAGTGTAAACATTACACCAGTGAGAGATTGACAAGTGTACATGTTACACCAGTGAGAGATTGACAAGTGTAAACATTACACCAGTGAGAGATTGACAAGTGTAAACATTACACCAGTGAGAGATAGACAAGTGTACATCTTACACCAGTGAGAGATTGACAAGTGTAAACATTACACCAGTGAGAGATTGACAAGTGTAAACATTACACCAGTGAGAGATTGACAAGTGTAAACATTACACCAGTGAGAGATAGACAAGTGTACATCTTACACCAGTGAGAGATTGACAAGTGTAAACATTACACCAGTGAGAGATTGACAAGTGTAAACATTACACCAGTGAGAGAAAGACAAGTGTACATCTTACACCAGTGAGAGATTGACAAGTGTAAACATTACACCAGTGAGAGATTGACAAGTGTAAACATTACACCAGTGAGAGATAGACAAGTGTACATCTTACACCAGTGAGAGATTGACAAGTGTAAACATTACACCAGTGAGAGATTGACAAGTGTAAACATTACACCAGTGAGAGATTGACAAGTGTAAACATTACACCAGTGAGAGATAGACAAGTGTACATCTTACACCAGTGAGAGATTGACAAGTGTAAATGTTACACCAGTGAAAGATTGACAAGTGTAAACATTACACCAGTGAGAGAAAGACAAGTGTAAACATTACACCAGTGAGAGATTAACAAGTGTACATCTTACACCAGTGAGAAATAGACAAGTGTACATCTTACACCAGTGAGAGATTGACAAGTGTACATCTTACACCAGTGAGAGATTGACAAGTGTAAACATTACACCAGTGAGAGACTGACAAGTGTAAACATTACACCAGTGAGAGATTGACAAGTGTAAACATTACACCAGTGAGAGATTGACAAGTGTACATCTTACACCAGTGAGAGATTAACAAGTGTAAATGTTACACCAGTGAGAGATTGACAAGTGTAAACATTACACCAGTGAGAGATTGACAAGTGTACATCTTACACCAGTGAGAGATTGACAAGTGTAAACATTACACCAGTGAGAGATTGACAAGTGTAAACATTACACCAGTGAGAGATAGACAAGTGTACATCTTACACCAGTGAGAGATTGACAAGTGTAAACATTACACCAGTGAGAGATAGACAAGTGTACATCTTACACCAGTGAGAGATTGACAAGTGTAAATGTTACACCAGTGAGAGATTGACAAGTGTAAACATTACACCAGTGAGAGATTGACAAGTGTAAACATTACACCAGTGAGAGATTAACAAGTGTAAATATTACACCAGTGAGAGACTGACAAGTGTAAACATTACACCAGTGAGAGATTGACAAGTGTAAACATTACACCAGTGAGAGATTGACAAGTGTAAATATTACACCAGTGAGAGATTGACAAGTGTACATCTTACACCAGTGAGAAATTGACAAGTGTAAACATTACACCAGTGAGAGATTGACAAGTGTAAACATTACACCAGTGAGAGATAGACAAGTGTACATCTTACACCAGTGAGAGATTGACAAGTGTAAACATTACACCAGTGAGAGATAGACAAGTGTACATCTTACACCAGTGAGAGATTGACAAGTGTAAACATTACACCAGTGAGAGATAGACAAGTGTACATCTTACACCAGTGAGAGATTGACAAGTGTAAACATTACACCAGTGAGAGATAGACAAGTGTACATCTTACACCAGTGAGAGATTGACAAGTGTAAACATTACACCAGTGAGAGATTGACAAGTGTAAACATTACACCAGTGAGAGATTGACAAGTGTAAACATTACACCAGTGAGAGATTGACAAGTGTAAACATTACACCAGTGAGAGATTGACAAGTGTAAATATTACACCAGTGAGAGATTGACAAGTGTACATCTTACACCAGTGAGAGATTGACAAGTGTAAACATTACACCAATGAGAGATTGACAAGTGTAAACATTACACCAGTGAGAGATAGACAAGTGTACATCTTACACCAGTGAGAGATTGACAAGTGTAAACATTACACCAGTGAGAGATAGACAAGTGTACATCTTACACCAGTGAGAGATAGACAAGTGTACATGTTACACCAGTGAGAGATTGACAAGTGTAAACATTACACCAGTGAGAGATTGACAAGTGTAAACATTACACCAGTGAGAGATAGACAAGTGTACATCTTACACCAGTGAGAGATTGACAAGTGTAAACATTACACCAGTGAGAGATTGACAAGTGTAAACATTACACCAGTGAGAGATTGACAAGTGTAAACATTACACCAGTGAGAGATAGACAAGTGTACATCTTACACCAGTGAGAGATTGACAAGTGTAAACATTACACCAGTGAGAGATTGACAAGTGTAAACATTACACCAGTGAGAGAAAGACAAGTGTACATCTTACACCAGTGAGAGATTGACAAGTGTAAACATTACACCAGTGAGAGATTGACAAGTGTAAACATTACACCAGTGAGAGATAGACAAGTGTACATCTTACACCAGTGAGAGATTGACAAGTGTAAACATTACACCAGTGAGAGATTGACAAGTGTAAACATTACACCAGTGAGAGATTGACAAGTGTAAACATTACACCAGTGAGAGATAGACAAGTGTACATCTTACACCAGTGAGAGATTGACAAGTGTAAATGTTACACCAGTGAAAGATTGACAAGTGTAAACATTACACCAGTGAGAGATTGACAAGTGTAAACATTACACCAGTGAGAGATTAACAAGTGTACATCTTACACCAGTGAGAGATTGACAAGTGTACATCTTACACCAGTGAGAGATTGACAAGTGTAAATGTTACACCAGTGAGAGATTAACAAGTGTAAATGTTACACCAGTGAGAGATTGACAAGTGTAAACATTACACCAGTGAGAGATTAACAAGTGTAAATGTTACACCAGTGAGAGATTGACAAGTGTAAATGTTACACCAGTGAGAGATTGACAAGTATAATGTTACAGGAGTAAGTGATTGAAAAGTATGAATTTAAACAAGTCAGTGACTGACAACTGCATACTTAACAATCAATGAGATTATTTTTTCATGTAATACATTTATTTGAGGGCCGTTCAAATATTATGTGTACATTTGTTTTAAATATTTATTACACTTCTATAAATTAAGTAAATTAAATTATATAGAAATAAAGGTTTACATTTTCACTTTCATAACAATAAATATTATAAAATTATTTGAAACAGATTTCAAGAAATACAAGTTTTTATAACGACCTTACGTTATAAATGATGAAAAATGCTAGAAATAAGACGTAATTGTTATTTAATCAGATTATTGTATTATTCATGGTTTGCATTATATAAATATTTGACAGCGTTTTGAATCATCATGTTTTATATCACAGCTTCGGAAAGAGATCATATGAATTTGATCGAGATTAGCATAAGTATTTAGAAAACAAATAGCATAGTCATTCCAAAAAAACATGTTTATTGAAAACATATCGGTATTCTTACTTTATTAACATATATATTTTGAAGAAAAAATGTTAAGATTTTAAAATTTTATGTTTTTGCGTTTCATTTTTGTATTAAACTTTTTGTTTTATTAAAAGTTCCTATTCTTTAATATTTTATTAAGATTTTAGTGTGCCGTGATTTATTCTGATGTAGTCAATTTCAAAGCAAGGAAGTGTTCGTCTACTTATTTATATCTATTATAGTTCTCAATGTTCAATATTCATAAAATTTCGTAATTGTAATTTTGGAATACCTTTGACAATGCTACTTTAGTTTTTTGTATTTTTGCCAACGATTTTGCTTTTATTTAGCAATTCCCGAAATGCAGTTATGAAGTACAGACGTCAAATTTTGGACTCTTCCATAGATGGGTTTCTCAACCTATTATATCATTCATTACAACGTAACTAGACATGGTATCGATTTTTAGTCGAAAAAGTCCACGTATTATTTGAACAGCCCTCGTATATATATATATATTTATATAAATTCAAACATATAATCTTGCCTATAACTGCTGCGGGTTCACATCCCACTAGGAGCTCAACTTGTACGTAAGAAAGAGTTAATCCTTACGGATAACGAGAGGTAGATGCTACTGGTTCTACCCAGGAAAAGTGGGTGGTCTGCCTCCATCATAAAAAAATCAAGTCATATAATATAGCCGCAAATGTGACGAAAATGATGTAAACCACCAATCCATCATCATACTTACACAATTAGTAGAACTGATCCTGTGCTTAGTCCAGAAGGTTTGGGTTGGGGAGCAGGTATAGCATGCAGACAAGCATACTTTGTCTGGAGATCAAAATTCTGCAGATAAAAATGAAATAGTTCTGAGTTTAATGTACAAGACAAGACTTACCTATTCAAATGAATGGAAAATGGTTTAAGGGACAAATGTATGGAAATCTTGACAAACTTTTACTCAAAATTATTTTTTAGCTAGAAATGTGTCTGTGGACTTGAATGCCTAAGCTGAAATAGTCACCATTATAAACAAGATTAACTTAATCTTCATTACAAATTTGTAAAGGATATACCCCACTTTTTTTTTTTAATTCAAGTTTACAAACATATAACAAATATAATACAAGTATAAAAATACATACGCAAAGAAATTAACGTCAATTTCAAGTCATGTATTAATATACATGTATAACTCTATTTGAAGGGAAGTAACAATCGAATATTTATTGAGTATAAAGATGACGCTTTAAGGAGGTTGGCTGGGAAAGGACGTAGTGATGAGATTTTTTTAAAATTCATATTTAAAGCTTCTTTGGTATAATGTAGATTCAAAATGATCAAGAAAAGGCTAAATCACCACACTTTTTTTCCCACTAGACGTCATTGAAGAAGGCACATATTTCTAACTTCAAAATTTCACTAAAAAGAGGAAAAATATAGTCATTCAACATTTTCACAATTGTTTTCATAACATTACGTTTATTGAAAAACAACAATCAATTTTCGATTGCATATATAAATATCTTTCAAATCATACAAAAACAATTGTAATCCTCATTCATCTTTTTACTTTAAAAAGCAAATATATATGGACAGTACACCACCCACTTTTATTTTTACCGAAAAATTAATTCAAGGTAAAAAATTATGTTCTAATGTTCAACTTTTTTTAAAACTTGTATATGTCAAGGTCCTATGACATTTCTTTCAAAACAAGTAAAAAAATATATAGGTCACCAGGCTTCTAATGTTTTTTTTATTAAAAATTCTTTAAATTACAACCATTTTTCAATGTAAAATACTGTACACACAATATTGACATGGAGATCAAAAATAAAATTAGCTCAGTATCTACTTTTATATATGTATTCCACTACTGAAAAACAAAAATCTGATTTATTCTATAGCAAAAGGATAAATTCTACTCAGAGCTACCCATACCCCCTATTTTGTTGATAACAAAAAATGATCACAAATGATGGAAAAAATATGGGAAAAAAAATTTGCCTAAAAGTTGGTATGTTACCATCTTAAATCCTACTCTATATCCATATCTACTAGAATGGAAAAAATGAAACAATTCTGTTGTCAAATAAAACTATGACTTAAAAAATAAAATGTTTAGACTTGAAGATGTCAAAACTTGCCCAGCCAACATCCTTAAGCTCCCTTATTCAGCTGTATAACTAACGACTGAATTCTGTTACCATAACAAACACAATTATGGCCATATCATCAAAACAAAATTGTGTGCAAAATCTCCATATGCTCCTCTACCTATGTGCCAAGTTTTATGACAATATCTTTTATAGTTTTGAAGTTATAGCATAATACTATTTTGAGTGCACCGACTGTTGTTTTTTTTTACTATTTTGTTGACATAGCAACCAAAATTTTGGCCATATCAACAAAATTAAATAACATGCATAATCTCGTTATGCCCCTCTATCATATGTAAAAAGTTTCATGAAAATAGCTTTTATACCTTTTAAGTTATCGCAGGATCCAGTTTTCCGGACGGACTGACATTTATTTTTACTATTTTGTTGCCATACTGATAAGCAGGTATTTATTTAAATACCCAATTAAAAATGCCAAAATATCCAATTAAAACAAGAGGTCAATGACCTTGAAGCTCTACTGATCGATTTTGATTTCAGGAAGTAGTCGCTACAAACTGTTTTTTTGAAAATCTATTTTTAGCTGTGGTGGCCATCTTGAATTTCCGGCCGACCTGAAATTTTGCTAGGATCAATTAGTTTAAACTTGTTTATTTTACATCGATTGTAACGAAAGCTCTATGAACTTATTTGAATCACTCTCGATGTCTTCCTGGGTAGAACCAGTACTAAGGAATGCAGATAAAGTGTCTTGCTCAGGGACACAACGCATATGGCAATGACGGGAATCGACCCACATCAAGAGCAACATTCCTGTGAAGTTTCATGAAAATCCGTCAAGTAGTTTCAGAGGAGTAGTCGCTACATGTTTTCATTATATAACTCTATGTAAACAAAGATGGCCACTGACAGCCATGTTTAACATTGAATCAAAATAATGTTCGACTCGGATAACCATCATGTCATGCTGATCATTTTAGAAAAAGTCCCATATCAATATCTCTTATAGTTTTCAAGAAGTAGTCGCTCCAAATTTTTTTTTAAAATCTATTTTTAACTGTGGCGGCCATCTTGAATTTCCGGCCGACCTGAAATTTTTCTAGGATCAACTAGACATCAAGAGCAACATTCCTGTGAAGTTTCATGAACATCCGTCAAGTAGTTTCAGAGGAGTAGTCGCTACAAGTTTTTACTATATAACTCTATGTAACCAAAGATGGCCACTGGCAGCCATGTTTAACGTCGAATCAAAATAATTTTCCACAAGGATCTACATCATGTCATGCTGATCATTTTAGAAAAAGTCCCATATCAATATCACTTATAGTTTTCAAGAAGTAGTCGCTACAAACTTATTTTTTAAAAATCTATTTTTAGCTGTGACGGCCATCTTGAATTTCCGGCCGACCTGAAATTTTTCTAGGATCAATAAGACATCAAGAGCAACATTCCTCTAACGTTTCATGACAATCCGCCAAGTAGTTTCAGAGGAGTAGTCGCTACAAGTTTTTACTATATAACTCAATGTAAACAAAGATGGCCGCTGGCAGCCATGTTTAACGTCGAATCAAAACGATTTTCGACAAGGATCAACATCATGTCATGCTGATCATTTTAGAAAAAGTCCCATATCAATATCACTTATAGTTTTCAAGAAGTAGTCGCTACAAACTTGTATTTTGAAAATCTATTTTTAGCCATGGCGGCCATCTTGAATTTCCGGCCGTCCTGAAATTTTGCTAGGATCATTTAGACATCAAGAGCAACATTTTTGTGAAGTTTCATGAAAATCCGTCAAGTAGTTTCAGAGGAGTAGTCGCTACAAGTTTTCATTATATAACTCAATGTAAACAAAGATGGCCGCTGGCAGCCACGTTTAACGTCGAATCAAAACGATTTTTGATAAGGACCAACATCATGTCATGCTGATCATTTTAGAAAAAGTCCCATTTCAATATCACTTATAGTTTTCAAGAAGTAGTCGCTACAAACTTGCATGAAAATCTATTTTTAGCCATGGCGGCCATCTTGAATTTCCGGCCGACCTGAAATTTTGCTAGGATCAATTAGACATCAAGAGCAACATTTCTGTGAAGTTTCATGAAAATCCATCAAGTGGTTTCAGAGGAGTAGTCGCTACAAGTTTTCATTATATAACTCTGTGTAAACAAAGATGGCCGCTGGCAGCCATGTTTATCGTCAAATCAAAACGATTTTCGACAAGGACCAACATCATGTCATGCTGATCATTTCAGAAAAAGTCCCATATCAATATCACTTATAGTTTTCAAGAAGTAGTCGCTACAAACTTGTATTTAAAAAATCTATTTTTAGCTTTGGCGGCCATCTTGGATTTCACATCAACATGAATTTTTGCTAGGATCAACTAGACTTCATGGGCAACATTTTTGTAAAGTTTTATGAATATCCATCCAGTAGTTTCAGAGGAGTAGTCGCTACAAATAAAAGTTAACGGACAGACGGACGGACGGACAGACGGACGGACGGACGCCGCACCACGGCATAAGCTCTGCTGATCTCTGATCAGTAGAGCTAATAAAAAGCATGGGTATCAATAAGTAATCGAAGTTGTCAAATAATAAAACAACCAATGCAAATTGAGCAATATATGGGCTGTTGAAGGGACACCCAATCACCTTGTATAAAGACTGTTGTAAAAGAAGTTGATTTTGTGTATACAATATTAGTGGAATGCCACCCCAGAACAATGTCACAAACTTTTGTTGTTTTATTTTACCGTATTGAAAATCACCTAATACTCAATTAAATAAATACCGATGGGTAAATACCCAAATGCTCAAAAAGCTTATCTCAGCTCTGGCCATAGCAACCACAATTTTGGCCATATCAACAAAATTAAATAACATGCATAATCTCGTTATGCCCCTCTATCATATGTAAAAAGTTTCATGAAAATAGCTTTTATACCTTTTAAGTTATCGCAGGATCCAGTTTTCTGGACGGACTGACATTTATTTTTACTTTTTTGTTGCCATACTGATAAGCAGGTATTTATTTAAATACCCAATTAAAAATGCCAAAATATCCAATTAAAATAAAAAGCATGGGTATCAATAAGTAATCGAAGTTGTCAAATAATAAAACAACCAATGCAAATTGAGCAATATATGGGCTGTTGAAGGGACACCCAGTCACCTTGTATAAAGCCTGTTGTAAAAGAAGTTGATTTTGTGTATCCAATATTAGTAAAATGCCACCCCAGAACAATATCACAAACTTTTATTGTTTTATTTTACCAAATTGAAAATCACGAAATACCCAATTAAATAAATACCGATGGGTAAATACCCAAATGATCAAAAAGCTTATCTCAGCTCTGGCCATAGCAACCACAATTTTGACCATATCAACAAAAGTAAATAACGTGCATAATCTCGTTATGCCTCTCTACCATATGTAAAAAGTTTGATGAAAATATCTTTTATATTTTTTAAGTTATTGCAGGATCCCATTTTCAGGATGGACTGACTGTTGGTTTTTTTAAACTATTTTGTTGCCATAGCAACCACAATTTTAGCATATCAACACAATTAAATAACGTGCATAATCATTTTATGCCCCTCTTCCATATGTAAAAAGTTTCATGAAAATATCTTTTATACTTTTTAAGTTATCGCAGGATCCAGTTTTCTGGGCTTGATGAGAATCTAGCAATTTTTTATTGTGACCTCATTTCATTTGTTTTTTCTCGGGTGGTGGTGATGATGGGGATGGTTGTGGGGTGGGGGCAAAACATATTGATAAATTGATCAAACAAAACAACACAGAGATAAGTAAAAGAAAAGGGTGGTGATGATGGGTTGGGTGGATGGTTGGGGGATGGGCGGTGTGGGGTGAGGCAGGGGCGCATCACTGATATAGGTAATAGTGGGGAGGAGGGAGCCCAAGCCCCAATATGGGTAAAGTATGAATAAGATGTATAACACTATAATAAATCCCGAACTAAAATTATAGATATATACAACAGTTTACACGCAAACCTTGATCTACTTTATTGCAGTTTATGGGCCATCACAATCTGAGTTCCATGGGAGCCCAGAATTTGTAGAAGACAAAATTACTTACGCAACCCTTTAAAACATACTATAAGGAAACCAATTCTAGAATTTAGTTGAGCTAGGACAAGAAATGTTAGAGAACTAAGCTTACATGCAAAATTTGTAGACACATTTTAAGGGCTATCAGAATTTGGTTTCATGGGAGCCTATGGGTTACAGGAACCAAAATTACTTATGCAGCCTTTAAGATAATGCTATAAGGAAGCCCATGGCCAAATTTGGTTGTGCTAGGATAAGAAATGTAAGAGACTTGTAAACACAGCTTACACCCAAACCTTGATGTGGGCAACGCCGACACTGATGCCGGGGTAATTACATAAGCTTTTATTCTTTGAATAGTCAAGCTAAAAATCATTAAAGGGCCATAACCTCATCGATAGCAAATGGACCAGCAAGCATTGCCAAATTCTGTTGAAAAGTTTAAGAGTAGTTCAGACAGGAAAGCGCATGTACATACAAGGACAACACTATACTTTTTATGTCCTCCACACCCAAAATGGCAGGGGCATAAAAACTATCATACCTCCATTCTGTTTAAGTGAAATTATAACCCCTTTTCCCCCAAATCTGATATCGAGTTATTAAAGGAAACAAGAGGCCTTTTAGGCCTGTATCGCTCTACTGGCTTAAGGCTGTATTGTGTCTATAATTCTTTTATTTTTTTCGCTTTGATACACATTCCTTTTCTGACAAGTTTGGTGGAAATCAAACAAGAACAAACCTCCATGCGCATATCAAGCTATTTCTATGGTTTAACCTAGTAACCTAGATTTTAACCTATTTTAACCTTAACCTATAAGAACCATTTGTCAAGAACCTAGATGTCTTGATGTACATCTTCTGATCAAGTCCGGGTGAAAATCAGGAAAATATGAATGCCATATCTTGTTCACAAGCTTTCCTTTTGATTTGACCTAGTGACCTAGTTTATATCCCAATCTGGCCCATTTTCAAAAGCAACTAACATCTTACCTATATACACCCTCTGACTAAGTTTGGTGCAAATCTGACCAAAAACAAAGGCACTATTGCCTTAAGAAATTTTTAACTTTAATATAGTGACCTACTTTTTATCTAACCTGACCCATTTTCGAAAATAACTCACATCTCATCAATATACACTCTCTGGCCATGTTTCATGAAAATCCAACTCAAAATGTAGGCCTATTGCCTAAACAAGCTTTTTATTAAATTTGATCAAGTGACATATATACCATTGTTTTTTTTAATATGACACGACCCATTTTTGAAAGAAACCTTAACTCATTGATATACACCTTCTGACCATCTTTCACGAAAATCACTTTCCACATCTTCATCAAATTAGAGGGACAAAATGCCATTCCTCGGAATTTGTGTTGTCTGCCTTGTGCACATTGGCCTTTGACCTACTGACCTTAAAACGTCGATGACACGAAAAGATAATAAAATATACTGCCAATCCATAATTTCAAATAAAAAATTACAGTGACTTTGACCTTTCACCTATTCATGAGTAAAAAATGAGTAGCATTGCAGACACTTAGGGATCACTTTGTCTGTCGTCGTTGTCCGACAGAGACCTTTTTGAGACACATTGTTTTGTTGAAATAAACCTAGTCAAACATAATACACAAAAATGTACCATTTTTAATTTGATTTCTATGTTTGAACTTGACCTTCTTGTTGAAAACGTAAAATAGCATTACCACCGTCTGGTTCAAGAGTAACAGACTGCCTTGATACAAAAAGTGAAGCACCAACAGTGGTGCAAACGCCCGATTGAGAATTCAACATTTTAACTGAAAAATCTAAGTGAAAACGGGGGATAATTCAGGTAAAATACATGACAGAGTCATGGTTCTTTCATATAACATTGTGTAATGATAATGAACAGGTGTGCCAAGATAAAAAGCGTAGACAGACGTACAGATGGTAATCGTCAAACTATAAGCCTGGATTTGCATACTACACAATCCGGCTAAAATTAGCCACATTTGAACTTTGGCTATCCCAAGTAAACGCGATAATATGGACCTGTAAGTGTAAGCACCACATCATCATGGTGACCCTAACCTTTCTATCAATCATCTTTAGACCAAATATTCGCTTGAAATTTTCAGGGAGCATAATAGGAAACCCAGTACCGTTAAAGTCACTACTTACATAAGTACTCGATGGAGACTCGTTTAGAAATTTAAAATTCCCTTCAACGTTCTCTGCACACTTCAATGCTATCACAGATTTCCTGAAATTCACATAAAGAAGTATTAAAATCTTTCCAGGGTGGCCTGTTCAGATAGAGAATTCCATCCAAGGCATGGTATAATTAGTACAAGTTTCAGATAAAGAATTCCATGCAATGGCACGGAATAAACCGTATCTGTTTCAGATAAAGAATTCCATCCAAAGGCACAGAATAATCAGAATCTGTTTCAGACAAAGAATTCCATCCAAAGGCACGGAATAATCAGTAACTGTTTCAGATAAAGAATTCCATCCAAAGGCACAGAATAATCAGAATCTGTTTCAGACAAAGAATTCCATCCAAAGGCACAGAATAAACAGTATCTGTTTCAGATAAAGAATTCCATCCAAAGGCACAGAATAATCAGAATCTGTTTCAGACAAAGAATTCCATCCAAAGGCACGGAATAATCAGTAACTGTTTCAGATAAAGAATTCCATCCAAAGGCACGGAATAATCAGTTTATTGTTACAGGCCTGCCAAAACTTTTAAACACAAAATCCTGAGATTTTTAAAATTTAAGATTTAAAGCGTGTGAAGAAAATGTTTAAATGGAAATTTCAGCGCGCGACTTGAGTTTCGCGCTTATTTTTTTAAGCGCAATTAAATTATCTATGCAATTGTTTAATAGAAATAAAACATTAGCATACTTCAACATGTACATAGTTTGTTTTAGGGAGTAATTTGTAATTAGATTAAAAAGTCTTTATACCACAACTGTTTGTTCATAAAAATGCAGATAATATTCTACACAGATGTGACCTAAACATACAAAGTCCTAATAACTCTTAAAATTATGATTATTGTATGTGGCAGCATATATAACCATACTACATAGACGGATTTGCTAGCTCCTGACACTTGCTATTTCAGTTAGGTTGACCAATTAAAGAAAACACAGATCTATAATTATTGTGTCTACCGTTATTGCACATGTTGTTATGTCAATGAAGGAACTAATCATGTCCTTACATGTTAATTGTATATTATTCAGTCAGTGCATTAACTGAAGATTTGACACTAGTACTCTCGTTTGCATCTTTGACTAGGGAGCGTAACAGAATCAATGCAGGAAATAGCAGATAAACTATGAAAATATAGATGTTAAATCATGAACATTTTTTTTAAAATAAAACAAGATTCGATGGAAAATTCAGAGATTGTACACTTAAATCTGGACATCCGGATTTGATATGGAGAATTTGACAGGCCTGATGTTACAGATAGAGAATTCCATCCAAAGAATCAGTATCTGTTTCAGATAAAGAATTCCATTCAAAGGCATAGAACAATCAGTATCTGTGTCAGACGGAGGAATTCCACCCAAAGGCATGGAATAATCAGTATCTGTGTCAGACAGAGAATTCCACCCAAAGGCATGGAACAATCAGTATCTGTGTCAGACAGAGAATTCCACCCAAAGGCATGGAATAATCAGTATCTGTGTCAGACAGAGAATTCCACCCAAAGGCATGGAACAATCAGTATCTGTGTCAGACAGAGGATCAACCAAAGGCATGGAACAATCAGTATCTGTGTCAGACAGAGGATTCCACCCAAAGGCATAGAACAATCAGTATCTATGTCAGACAGAGAATTCCACCCAAAGGCATAGAACAATCAGTATCTGTGTCAGACAGAGAAATTCCGCCTAAAGGCATGGAATAATCAGTATCTGTGTCAGACAGAGGAATTCCACCCAAAGGCATGGAATAATCAGTATCTGTGTCAGATAATTCCACCCAAAGGCATGGAATAATCAGTATCTGTGTCAGACAGAGAATTCCACCCAAAGGCATGGAATAATCAGTATCTGTGTCAGACAGAGAATTCCACCCAAAGGCATGGAATAATCAGTATCTGTGTTAGACAGAGGAATTCCACCCAAAGGCATAGAACAATCAGTATCTGTGTCAGACAGAGAATTCCACCCAAAGGCATGGAATAATCAGTATCTGTGTCAGACAGAGAATTCCACCCAAAGGCATGGAATAGTCAGTATCTGTGTCAGACAGAGGAATTCCACCCAAAGGCATGGAATAATCAGTCTCTGTGACAGACAGAGGAATTCCACCCAAAGGCATGGAATAATCAGTATCTGTGTCAGACAGAGGAATTCCACTTAAAGACATAGAACAATCAGTATCTGTGTCAGACAGAGAATTCCACCCAAAGGCATGGAATAATCAGTATCTGTGTCAGACAGAGGAATTCCACCCAAAGGCATGGAATAACCAGTATCTGTGTCAGAGAATTCCACCCAAAGGCATAGAACAATCAGTATCTGTGTCAGACAGAGGAATTCCACCCAAAGGCATGTAATAATCAGTATCTGTGTCAGACAGAGAATTCCATCCAAAGGCATAGAACAATCAGTATCTGTGTCAGACAGAGAATTCCACCGAAATGCATAATAGAACAATCAGTATCTGTGTCAGACAGAGAATTCCACCCAAAGGCATGGAAAAATCAGTATCTGTATCAGACAGAGAAATTCCACCCAAAGGCATGGAACAATCAGTATCTGTGTCAGACAGAGAATTCCTCCCAAAGGCATGGAACAATCAGTATCTGTGTCAGACAGAGAATTCCACCCAAAGGCATGGAATAATCAGTATCTGTATCAGACAGAGAATTCCACCCAAAGGCATAGAACAATCAGTATCTGTGTCTGACAGAGAATTCCACCCAAAGGCATAGAACAATCAGTATCTGTGTCAGACAGAGGATTCCACCCAAAGGCATGGAACAATCAGTATCTGTGTCAGAGGATTCCACCCAAAGGCATGGAATAATCAGTATCTTTTCAGATACAGAATTCCTGCCAAAGGCACGAAATAATCAGTATCCAATTCAGATAAGGAATTTCAGCATGAGGCTTCCCGGAGTTTCCGATTCAGATAGGAAATTTCAACAGGAGGCTTTCCCGAGTTTCCGATTCAGATAGGGATTCAGAGATGTAGAATGGGGATATTCAGTTCAGATAGGGTATTCCAACCAGTCTGAACCACAGAGTATTGAATGAACGGAACCAAGGCTCTGTCGAGATCAAAACAGTTACGCATATGGTTGGAGTTTCCCTATTAACTGATCTAGACACCCATAACCATATGTCTTGCATACAATTGACATTTTGTGAATTGGTATGATCACCATAAATTAATATAATAAATTTTATTTATGGAAATAAATGTCATGCAACTGTAAAATGGACACATGGCAATCTTGAGTTTTTTAAAACTCGCGGCATCCCGATAGTTTTTTTTTCATAATTTGTATTTTTAAGATTAGATTAATTATTTGAATAGTTCAAAGCAAAATGTTTTGCATGTTACCATGGTTACTAATTGTTTGTAATTATAATTTATCAATAATATATTAAAATCTACGGCAGAATAACAAAGAACAAATGAAAACCCAAACTTACATTTAATTATATGCAAGCAGGTTTAAAGTCAAAATATTACTGGTTTAATATTTGTTTGTTTGTTTGTATTTTACGTCATTTTCTACACATGTAAGGTTATATATGACGATTTTATTGTGGTGGAGGCAGACCACCCACTTTTCCTGGGTAGAACCAGTACCGTACACCTCCCGCCATCCGTAAGAATCAAACTGGTTTAATAAATCCAAGTGCTAATTGTAATGCTGGATAAACACTTCAGATTGCCGTGTGTCACTTTACAAATGACACTGTCATATTAAAGCATATATTACATTATTAAGCAGAAGCAAATAACTGTCTGATTTTTATTTATTGAAATGTGTACATGTAAACATGAGTATAGACACACATAAGCATGTAGCAATAAATTTGTTAATTTGAAAACAATATTTACTGTTTCTTAACATATACTACTCAAAATTTGCTAAGGATCACTTTTATTCTTCCATATAATTTTATTAGAAATTAATTCACAATAACGCTATTAATTCCATTGATACTTCAACAATTCCACAATTTGAATCAAGTCATGAGATCACATGACCATTAATTGTACACTGTCCTAAATAATTATTTCAGCAAGAAATTTAGACAGCCAAAAAGTGATCCTTAGCAAATTTTTAGTAGTATATGAAGTTCACTCCACACAGCAGGTTTGTAAAATCTAGCTTTTTACTAGTCCTTTTCGAAAGTGACTAGCCTCGGGCCGGCCTAGTGATAGTGTCGAACCCTGCTCACCTTGATGTTCCTCCGCCTGCTGAGTGATATGACAGGGACAATGTTTCCTCATTTGGGTCTCCAGAAAACTGTACAGATACTTGGTCGCCAGCATCATATGTAATGTTACCTGTACCAACTTGACATATCTAAAATAATAAATAAAATGTATATAGAGGCACAAGGCATTCAGCTGGTTTTCCATTTGGCAAGATGCTTGATGACTGCTATAGGTCATTTAAAAGCAGCTGTTCATGAGTAAATAATGTTTCAACTGCTACCTATATATTTTTATAAGCAATGTGATTTACAGGTTTTGGTGTTCATAACAAACCTGATGCTTTTTCATAATAAGCTTTTTATAATATATTTATCACATAACTTCTGGTGTGGGAGTGTATTAAATATGCAAATGAAGGTTGATTCATTGTTTGGTCCTTTCCGATCTGCTCGGTGTGCATCGGAAGTGTCTCGGCGATTTCCCTAACCATTTAAAATACCGGATTACAGAAATTGATGACGTAGTTTCAGTGTTCGGTGGTGTACAGAAAAGATCGAGTGAATGATGTCATCATACAAACATACAATATCATCAACCGACAATGTTATACATAGGAAGCTACATATAAGGGAGCTACAGCAGAAAAGGTTCCTTATGAGTTTTTTTTGGAGTTGTGATAAATAGAATCTCACATTCATGCTTAGTTAATATTGAATTTATTAAAACTCGTTGGATAAAATTGATATGATGCTGGGCACAGCCTCGGATCATATAACTGTATCCAGCTCGCTTAACCCTTAGCCTGCTTAGGTAAACTTCAATAGCTTTTGCGTCCATTGTAAACCCAGATCAGCCTGCGAGTAACTCTCCAAAACACCCCTTTGTAACATAAATGGAATGGTCTAAATTTAAATAAAGGACTGTCCATTATACATTCATAGCGGGCTAAGAGTTAAAAAATTCAATATTAAACAGGCACAAATGTAAGATTCTCTATATACCGGTATATGGAGTAAGAATTCCACTACTATGGCACCTCTAGAAGCCATCTTGAATACTAGATTAAAATAATTTGTACTAACATGAAAAAGCCTAATCCCAATGCCCTACATAAATGTTTTCGAAAATTGGTACACATATTTTAAGAAGTTTTTAACAAGAGGCCCACGAGGCCCTGTGGACGCTCTACTGGCTGAAGATAAAGTTTATGCGCAAGGGACCATAACTCTTTCAAATATCGTTCAACCAGAACATGCTGATGATATACGCAACTAGGATTGGTACTGATTGTCCCTGACAAGTTTCGTTGAAATCTAGCCAGAAGTTCAGGAGAACTAGTCTGTACAAAGCATTGGCGTAGCTCTGCATAGGCCCTGTAGGCCCAGGCCTACGTCTAATTTTCAGAAATAGAAAAATTCAAAATTCAAAAAATGCAATAAAAATCGGGATGGGGGTGAGCGGGGTGAGGAAGGGTGGAGGGGGCTGTATAGGCAGCGTAGTAACCAGAAAATATCATTTTCATATTATATTTGTTTAGTTATCTTTGCCCTTCTTAAAGTCTAAAATATACGTCAGCACGCACCTAATGCATTCTAACATATAAAAAAATCGGGGTGGGTGTGTGTGTGTGTGGTGGTGGGGGGGGGCATGTCCCCGGACCCCCCTAACATAATAACTTTAACTGCGGGCCTATGCCGTCAAAAAGGCCAAGCTACGCCCCTGCAAAGTTAGTGTATTAAAACTTTTAAGTGGTCATAACTCTGCCAAAATTCATTCAACCAGAACACGGCAATGACAGGTGCAACTAGGCTTGGTACTGATCATCCCCATCAAGATTCGTTGAAATCCAGCAAGGAGTTCAGAACAGACTAATCTGGACAACGTTTCTCTATTAAAACCTTTAAAGGGCCATAACTCTGACAAAAATCATTAAACGTGAATATGGCGATAATATGCACTACTAGGCTTGATAATCCTTGTCAAGTTTCGTTAAAATCCAGCCAGGGCTTCGGAGAACTAGCCCGGAAAATGTTTGTGTATCAAAACCTTTAAAGGGTCATAACTCCACCAACAAGAGGGCCAAGATGGCCCTAAATCGATCACCTTAGTACTGGAACATTAGCAAACTTCTTCGAAATATTATGGTCATATACAATCTGTGCAAGTTTGGTTCAGATTGTTCAAGAAATGTGGGCTCTGTTGTGCATAACAACATTGATATAGACACTGACAAAGTTTGGTAAATATCAAATGCAAAATGAAGGTGCTAGAGTATAACATCTTGGGCAGGGCCAAATGTGACCATGGGGCTACATGCAATATATGAGAGCTTTGTGGTTTCAGAGAAGAAGATTTTTTAAGTTTTTCCCTATACAAGTCTATGTAAAACATGACCCCTGGGGTGAGGCCAAATGTGACCCCACGGTGACCATTTGAACAAACTTGGTAAAGGACCATGAGAGTATATATAGTAAATGCAAAATATTAAACCTATGGCTCTTGTAGTTCCAGAGAAGAAGACTTTAATGTGTTTCCTATATAAGCCTATGTAAAACTGTGACCCACAGGGGCAGGGTCAAATTTGACCCCAGGGTCACCATTTGAACAAACTTGGTAGAAGACCATAATCTTATTGTAAATACAAAATATTAAACCTCTGGCTCTTGCAATTTCAGGGAAGATTTTTTTCCCCTATATATATGTCTATGTAAAACTGTTACAGCCGCGGCGCGCCCAAATTTGACACCAGGATCACCATTTGAACAAACTTGGTAGAGGACCATAAGCTGATGCTACATGTAATACATCAGAGCTCTGTGCCATGTGGTTCCAGAGAAGAAGATTTTTTTCAGTTTTTGCCTATACAAGCCTAAGTAAAACGGTGACCCCCAGGGTGGGGCCAAATGTGACCAATGGGTCACCATTTGAACAAACTTGGTAGAAGACCATAAGCTTATATCAAATGCAAAATATTAAACCTCTGGCAGTTCAGAGAAGAAGATTTTTTAAGTTTTTCCCTATACATGTCTATGTAAAACATCCCCTGCGAGAAAAGTTCAAGAACTAACAGTTAGTTCTAGAACATTCTAGAACTGTTCTAGAACTTAAAGAACTGTTCTTGAACTAGTATTGAAGTTCAAGAACTTGTATAGTTCTTGAACTTTAATGTTCAAGAACTGATATTAGTTCTAGAACTGTTCAAGAACTGACGTTAGCTCTAGAATGGTTTAAGATTTGCAATTCTGCCCTTGGTAAAGGTTCACTCGGTTCTAGAACTGTTCTAGACCTTGGAGAACTGTTCTTGAACTAGCCTTCAAGTTCAAGAAGTTGGTTCTTGAACTTGTATAGTTCATGAACTTGGGTTCATGAACTTATATAGTTCTAGAACCTTTCCAGAACTGAGGTATCATGAATTTGTAGTTCTTGAACTTATTTGTGGTTCAAACTGATTAATCTGAGTATAAGCAAGTTCTTGAACCTTAGTGGTTCTAGAACCATTAGTTCTTGAACTAGTGGTTTTTGATCTCAGATAAACCTGACTTTTCCCCTAAATTGGTTCAACAGTTAACCTGATTAAAATGTTACAGACAGTACAGATGTGTATACACTACTATACTATATGTCTTCTTATATATCACCTTCCTAGTATTGTGACACAACTGAGGAACTATTTTAGGCACACCATAAGAGTGCCATGATGATGGAGATGATATGTAATTTTTAAGATTTTCAGCCCCATCAATGGTTAAAACGGAAATACCCAATCCTTGAGTTTATGAATAAAAGTGGTCCAAACTGACAGGATTTAAAATGTACTAGGTTACCAGGTACCAGGTTACAAAGTGTGGACCGATGGTTGATAGATGACAACCTAAAATTATTATTTTACAGCCTTTATCTTTAAAATTTATCATTTTGTCTCATGTGTGCACATCATTTAAATATTAGTAGGCTACCATTTGATCAAGGAAAATCACACATGTATTTAAAGCAACAATCTGCCAGTAAGTACTATAAACTTAAGAACTGTTCTTGAACTAGCCTTCAAGTTTAAGAAGTTGGATTATTGAACTTGTATAGTTCATGAACTTTTTAAGACATGAGTGTGATTCTCACAAAGAGTGTAAATAAAATGCAAACTGTGTCTTTTGAATTTTTGGTGGGAAATGGCACCTGACCTACAGATTTTCCTTGCACAATTTAATGATTAAAAGTAAGTGTTTTGTGACTATACTTACATTACTTACTGTATCAAAACATCTTATATATGTAAAAGTTGTATTTGAAAGAGGAAATTTCTAAATGTAGCCAGTAGAAACAGTATTTTAAAATCAAACTCCTATTGTCATGTGTTTTCGCGGATTTAACCTTGTTTTTTGTTGTTGATTGAAAAATGGTTTTCAGCCCTGCAGATATTATTTAATTCCACTATCATATGCAACATTTCACCAAGCAGTGTATTAGCCAGCCAACTGTGCAGCTGCTTTTGCACGACCGTTTCTGAAAAATCGTGGCCAATATTTGGTGGGGTGGGTGGGGTAAAAAACTTTTTTTTTTTTTTTGCTCAACAACACTTCCAAACTCTTACTTTCTCATACTGTTATGTTTTGTATATATTTATAGAAGAAACATGAAATGTACCCTTTTCACCTTTATCTGTCAAAACAAACTTAAAGTTCTAGAACACTTCAATAACGTTAAATGGCCGCTTCTAGAACAACAGTTCAAGAACCTCTGTTCAAGAACAACAACAGTTCAAGAACCTTAGTTCAAGAACTATTGTTTTTCTTGAAAAGAGGTTCTTGAACTATTTTTCTTGAATTGAATGTTGTTTAACGGCTCATCAACACAGTATAAGTTATTTAGAGCCGTCCCAGAGAGAGGGGAAGGATACATAGGAATCCGGGAACCTGCCCTACTCTTATTATCGAATAGATTCCTATGGTTCTTTAACGTGCTCGGAGGATAGACCGATACATGGGACCGCCCGGTTTACGTCCCCATCCGACGGACGAGGCTAAGGGAAAGTGTCTTGCCCAAGAACACACCGACGGAACTCAGTGGCACCACGGAGGATTGAACCCGGGGCCTCCGGTTACAAATCCGCCATTCTACCGACTGCGCCACGCCGGCCAGGTTCTTGAACTATTGTTCTAGAAGCAGCCATTTAACGTTCTTGAACGCAGGGGACTGAAAATGGCTGTTCAAGAACTAGTTCCAGAACTTATAGTTCTAGAACCGGCCATTTTCTGTTCATGAACTGTTCTAGAACCAGTTCTTGAACTAGTTCAAAAACTGTTCTTGAACAGAGTTCTAGAACAGTTCGTGAACATTAAATGGCTGTTCTAGAACTACAAGAACTAGTTCAAGAACTGTTTTGGAATGGTTCTTGAACTAGTTCAAGAACTTGTAGTTCTAGAACGGCCATTTAATGTTATGAACTGTTCCTGAACTCGTTCAAGAACAGTTCTAGAACAGTTCTTTAACTTCTCGCAGGGGATGTGACCCTTGGGGCGAGGTCAAATGTGACCCGAGGGTCACCATTTGAACAAACTTGGTAAAGGACCATAAGCTTATATCAAATGCAAAATATTAAACCTCTGGCTCTTGCAGTTCCAGAGAAGAAGATTTTTTTCAGTTTTTCCCTATACAAGCATTTATGTAAAACTGTGACCCCTAGGGCAGGGCCAGATGTGACCCCAGGGTCACCTTTTGAACAAAATTGGTAAAGGACCATAAGCTTATAGCAACAGCAAAATATTAAACCTCTGGCTCTTGCAGTATTAGAGAAGAAGATTTTTTAAGTTTTTCCCTATACATGTCTATGAAAAACATGTGACCCTTGGATTAGCCCGCTATGAATGTGACCCTTGGGGCGGGGCCAAATGTGACCCCAGGGTCACCATTTGAACAAACTTAGTAGATGACCATAAGCTGATGCTACATGTAATACATGAGAGCTCTGTGCCTTGTGGGTTCAGAGAAGAAGATTTTTTAAAGTTTTTCCCTATATGTCCATATGAAAAACATGCAAAACCTCAATATACAAACTTTGAAACATGAGAGCTCTGTGCCATGTGATTCCAGAGAAGATGTTTTTCAGTTTTTCCCTATACAAGCCTATGTAAAACTGTGACCCCAGGGTGGGGCCAAATGTGACCCCTGGGTCACCATTTGAACAAACTTGGTAGAGGACCACAAGCTTATAGCAAATGGAAAATATTAAACCTCTGGCTCTTGCAGTTTCAGAGAAGAAGATTTTTAAAGTTTTTCCCTATACATGTCTATGTAAAACATGTGACCCTTGGGGCGGGGCCAAATGTGACCCGAGGGTCACCATTTGAACAAACTTGGTAAAGGACCATAAGCTTATAGTAAATGCAAAATATCAAACCTCTGGCTGTTGTAGTTTCCGAGAAGAAGATGAAGAAAAAAATCTGAGGAGAAGTCGTTTGAAGAAAATCGATTCGATCGATCATCAATCAATCAGTTAAGCCTTTAGTTTGATTTATCGATTACAATTTTTCACGATCTTAGTCTAACTTTTCATGATCGATGGTTGTTCAAAAATGCTGGTTATAATTATTTTATTCTCTTGTACTAAAATGTTACAATTTTTCAACAAGTACCAATAATCAGGTATGATATCTCTATGGGGTATCGCAACTTATACTTCAAATAAATGCTTTATTACCGGAACATACTTGAAATGTGTTTCTTTTCTTTATTATAGTCTGAAAAGGGATAACACTTGTGTCATATATTTAGCATCCATGTGTAATCGATTAATGATCGATCATCGGTCGGTTAAATATTCTGATGATCGATCATGGATTTTCAGAAGATTCCCAACACTACTTTCAACATATATCCACAGACGGTTCTAAAGATGAAGATCAGGTAGCTGCAGCTGTTGTTCACAAACACAGCATAAAGACCCGCCTGCATGATAAGGCCTCTACCTTATCAGCTGAACTTAAGGCAACTTCCCTTAAATTATATTCAGGAATCCGATGATCGTAATCTTTTCTGATTCCCTTTCATCTCTTCAAGCACTGGGTAATATGAAACATGATAACCCAGTTTTGCTTCAACTTTTAGAAAAGTACAATTCTCTTATAGTTGATGTTATTATTTTCTACTGACTTCCAAACCATGTAGGAATACGTGGTAATGACAGTGCTGCTAAGGGAGCATTAGATTTACATAATTTTTATATCTAATGCCAAATTACCTTGTACTGATTTTTAAAAGTTGTATTGACACATATATTCGTAACTCTTGGCAATCCGCTTGGGATGTGTCAGTGAACAATAAACTCCATTCAATTAAACCGTTACTCGGGAAATGGCGTTCTTCTGGTAGACCCATTCTTCGAGAAGTTGTTTTAGCCCGGTGTAGGATAGGGCATACACGTTATACTCATTCACTTATTACAAGGTGAGCAATTACCAGAATGTATACCGTTTTGCACCATTAACGGTCAAACATATCTTGTTGGAATGTGTAGACTTTGGTCCTATGCGGCAAAGATACTACAATGTTAATACTATGAAACAGTTATTTGATACTATAGATTTTAGTCTTGTTTTAGATTTCTTGAAAGAAATCCGACTTTATTGGCGGTGCGCTTATATTTGTATTGTTTTTTGATGCTGCGCATGGAGGAGCACGTGACATATGGAGGAGAACGTGATTAAATATGTTGGAGGTAAAAGACTGGCCATAAGATCGTGTTGTTTTATTGAAATTGCTGTACTGAAATTGGCTCTATGTCATTTTATATATACATATATATGAAAGACTTTTAAAGGATGAATTACAAGCTGTTCGCCCCTGATCATTTCCCTGCATTGAGCCCCATGTCGGCGTCAGAGTGCACATGTAGCGGGGACCTCCAATGACAACAACCCAAGCATTTAGGCGTGATATGCACTGGCAAGGGCCGTTGTTGGTGTTATACCACACTGCACACTATTAGTGAAGGATCAAAGTTTTTTATTTCCTTAAATCCTTTTGTTATTTATCAACTTAAATCCAACATTTTCCACTGAACAGGGGCATGTTCAACATCAACAGATACCACGTGATGTTTCAGGTGACCGGTCTTGATAGATTGTTAACTGTTAGACTGGGTTACTTAATTCAAACTACCTCAACATTTTAAAAACATTTTAAAAAACTTCATAATATTCTAGAAATATATATCATCAGAAATTAATGCAAACACTTAAATATGTTTTGATATCTTAAGTATGTGCCTTTGTTCTCAAGTTACTATTGCTTTCTGTTGCCATATAACTTTTTATACTTTCTAAAATATTTCTACATTTTTGTTGTTATATAATAAAATTTGCAAATAATTATGCGTTTGTTTCCTCCATTTGAAAACATTCTGCACCACCCTGATGCTTTTCTTGTAAATCATGTTCTTATATATATTTACTGGTTTATACACCCGTTGACTGGCATTGGTTAATTTACATATATACATAGTTTATATTACTACCATATCATCCCATATTTGTAAATAATTTTATCTTTATATATTTACATTAATTTTTAATTACTACTTCATTTCTTTATCCTTCATCAGTTTTTGCGCACAATATGACCTATTTATGTGTCGACGTGCCGTAAAACACCCTTCATTCATTCATTCATACTTGTAAAGGGCAGACTAATTATCTGGGCCTTGTCTTTTAGAGTTTCTGACCAGTAAGCAGAGAACAATAGGGTGTTAAGCTTTACACTTTTTCTCCCATGGACACTTACTGCAACACCTGTAGTACTCGCCCCACATCCACCTTTCAAATCCACACAAGGCTGGTACTGGTAGAAATATCCACGATCATCTTGGGCAGAAAACCTGCACAAATATAAGCATTACTAAATTAAATATTACTTTTTTTTAAAAAGCTATTCCGCCAACAACAGTCAAATTTGACAACATATGTACACTGTTTCTAAACGTACTGACAATGAAGTATATATGTACTAAACTTACATATTTTGAGAATCTAAACTCTATAGACACAATATAAACGGCTTTAACGAGCCAGACCAAACCCCAAAACAGGAGCGTCAAATTTAGAGAACTTTACCAATTCATAATTTATGTTACGCATATATTCATTTAAATCACAGGTACTTAAACAAGAGGTCAATGACCTTGAAGCTCTACTGATAGGTTTTTGATAGCTAGATCAGCATTCCTGTGAAGTTTCATGAAAATCCGTCAAGTTGTTTCAGGAGTAGTTGCTTCAAGTTTTCATTATATAACTCAATGTAAACAAAGAACGTCAAATCAAAATAATTTGGCTGCTGGCGGCCATGTTTAACGTCAAATCAAAATAAATTTTGACAAGGATCAACATCATGTCATACTTATCATTTTAGAAAAAGTCCCATATCAATATCACTTATAGTTTTCAAGAAGTAGTCGCCACAAACTTGTATTTTGAAAATCTATTTTTAGCCATGGCGGCCACCTTGAATTTCCGGCCGACCTGAAATTTTGCTAGGATTAATTAGACATCAAGAGCAACATTCATGTGAAGTTTCATGAAAATCCGTCAAGTAGTTTCAGAGGAGTAGTCGCTACAAGTTTTCATTATATAACTCTATGTAAACAAAGATGGCCGCTGGCAGCCATGTTTAACGTTGAATCAAAATAATTTTCGACAAGGATCAACATCATGTCATACTGATCATTTTAGGAAAAGACGCATATCAATATCACTTATAGTTTTCAAGAAGTAGTCTCTACAAACTTGTTTTTTGAAAATTTATTTTTAGCCGTGGCAGCCATCTTGAATTTCCGGCCGACCTGAAATTTTGCTTGAATCAATTAGACATCAAGAGCAACATTTCTGTGAAGTTTCATGAAAATCCGTCAGGTAGTTTCAGAGGAGTAGTCGCTACAAGTTTTCATTATATAACTCTATGTAAACAAAGATGGCCACTGGCAGCCATGTTTAACGTCGCATCAAAATAATTTTCGACAAGGATCAACATCATTCCGTACTGATCATTTTAGAAAAAGTCCCATATCAATATCACTTATAGTTTTCAAGAAGTACTTGCTACAAACTTGTTTTTTGAAAATCTATTTTTTCGCTGTGGTGGCCATCTTGAATTTCCAATCAACCTGAAATGTTGCTAGAATCATTTAGACATCAAGAGCAACATTCCTGTGAAGTTTCATGGAAATCCGTAGAGTAGTTTCAGAGGAGTAGTCGCTACAAGTTTTTATTAATAACTCTATGTAAACAAAGATGGCCGCTGGCAGCCACGTTTAACGTCGAATCAAAACGATTTTCGACAAGGACCAACATCATGTCATGCTGATCATTTAAGAAAAGTCTCATATCAATATCACTTAAGAGTTTTCAAGAAGAAGTCGCTACAACACCCAAATCTACCTATTTCCCCCAAATCTACACCAAATCTATCTTATATGGTGGTACAACGATGTTATGGTAATAAATAATACACAAAAAATTCATTTGAAAAAATGAAGAGGTAGTTGTTAATTTATTTGTTAATAATGCATGTTGTTATCATGATGTGTAAAAATAATGTAAAAATCCTTAATTCAGTAATAAATTAACAACTATTCATAATTATTCATTGCAGAGATGTTGAGATTTTATCTTATTTTCAGTAGGTGATAAAATATGTGTTACTATAATATATACCTTTTCAAATAACTTAAGACACCAACCTTCAATGGTTGCAAGAAAGATTGTTGCATAGAATACTTCCAACAAACAAATATCTGACTCTGCTCAACATCAAGTAAAATGAAAAATGTATGTTATGGAAGACATAGAAACAATAGAACATATATTTTGGCATTGTAAACTCATACAAAAATTGTTAAATGATGTAGAAATATTCCTCAATTCGACACATATGAAACTTAATCCAAGTAAAATAAAAATTATTTTTGGAAACAAAGAAAACAATTTAAAAGCAGCGTCGGAAAATGTCGCATTTCTTGAAAAGATGTTTGTTTGTATGATGTTTTTACGTCATTTTCAACACATGTAAGGTTATATAATATGACGGTCAATTGTTTGTGGTGGAGGCAGACCACCCACTTTTCCTGGATAGAACCAGTACTGTACACCTCCCGTCATCCGTAAGAATCAACACTTCCTCATTTACAAGTCAAGCTCCCAGTGGGATTCGAACCCGCAGCGGTGAGAGGCGAAGGTTTCTTGGAATGAAGCATTACATTTACACCAGTAGATCTGATTGTCACTAACACCAACACTAAGCTGTCAATTAAAAGTATAGGATTACAAAGAAGCATTAAATCCAGTTATGAAATTAACAGAATAATTGCACTTAAAAGTAAATGTATGGATAAATTCAATAATGACTGGAGTATTATACAAGCTCTAATAACGTAAAAACACTTACAGATGATACAAAATCTAATGTAACAGAAATTATGTACTCTGAATACATCAAACCAGCCGAGCCTGCTAATCCTTATCTCATGTGACCTCACCTAAACTTCCAACAAACAAATATCTGACTCTGCTCAACATCATATCAAATGAAAAATGTATGTTTTGCACGAAAGCAATAGAACAAATAATATTGTTGTAATTGTGTACAGGTACCAGTATTTACTGAGGACATTATGTCTGTCTTCGGTTAGCACCATAAATCTAGATGTGTATCTCTCTACAGGGCTAATGCAGGCTAATGCTAAGGCCAAATAAAATTATACCTGTGTTTACTGTAACATTGCTGAAAAAAATTGGGTGGGTAGGTAGGTAGGCATTTTATTTTATTTTTTTATTTTTTGGCGAAGTTAATTTACTGTGGCGATGAGCTTTGATGAATGGGAAAATGTGGTATTTTAAAAACTACAATAGATAACAATATGAAATTGTGTTACTGTATGTGTTATTGTTTCCCAAAAAGCATGGCAACAACTGGCTCTTTTCCCAATCACTTGCAATTATTGCAAAGGGGTAAAACAGTTTAATTTATTTTTCGCAAGTCCGGAAGAGAGTCAGTTCCAACAGCAGGACAATGAGCACATGAGTCGGGCGTGATAGCGTGAACATAATTTTTAAAAAAAAACAACAAAAAAACTTTTTTTTTTTTAATTTTTTTTATTAATTAATGAGTCGGGGGTGTTTTCAGCGGGTCGGTCGGGTTACAGTAAACTCAGGTATAATTTTATTTGGCCTAATGATCATAATTTATGGGTTAGCATCCCTTATTTGGGAGATGCTCTATGAACCAGGCCAATGCTAATGCTACATGATTTATGTGTTAGCAGTCCTTATTTGTAGATGCTATAAGATTGATGAGTTAGCATGCTAATATTTACGACCATGCTAACCCCTTATTTTGAAGGGACCTTATAAAAAGGGAGGGTTTTCATTGTTCGTGGCTTTTTCCGTGGCTTTTTCCTGGATACAAGAGATCAGTAGTTATGTGAGAGAGACACTATCATTATTAGTAAACTGTTGTAAATATTAATTCACCATTATAGTTGGTAGCATGTAGAAATAAAGTTATAGAATATAGAATTGGACTATATATTTCTTTCTACCTTTTGAAGTGAAGAAATTGTAAAACTGGTGGCAGCGTCGCGATAAGAACTTTAACACATTTCTGAAGAGGAAATTAGTTTAGCAAAACTTTGCTGGAACATTTAAAATAGATATTTGAAATTCGGACTTGTAACAATCACCATGAAAATCCTGATGTTACTTCTGATGTGTTTGTGTATATTTTCGGAATGTTCGTTTGGAACAAAAGCAACTTCTGTTTGTACTGAAGGTGGATTTTTGCAGAACACAGGTCAGAGTTTAGAACAAGAAACTTTAGATGATGTTTATGTTTGGTCATATGACACTCAATATGACTACAAGGGACACAAATGGAAAGTGTAAAGTGTTTATCAATAAGTATGACAAACCCGTAAAACAACTCCCTTTAAACGAACTTTACGATTAATGAACAATGGACTACACATGTATGATTTGTTTCATTTGACCGTGCAATGGGTGCCGAATATTACGCAATTTGACGATGTTGTTCCCTTGTTAGAAAAGGATAGTGTGCAGAGGACTGAAAGTTTGGACAAATCGTCAGTTGCAAGGACTTCCAGAGTGAAGTTAAGGTCAGGTGAATTATGGAGTGGGATACTCCTTATTTTGCAACTTCTTGTTGTAAGAACGTGGGATTGCAATGTGTCATTGTACAATGGATTACTCAGAATCAAGGAATTTAGTCGCTGTGGCGTGAGCCAATTGCGTATCCAACAGTGTTCTGATAGTAAAGGATTATTATATGACAGCAATTTCATTTCTCGTGAAAGTAACGTTAATGGGCAGAATAGAAATGGCATAAATTCTGACAAAGTTGATGGCTCATTGTCCGAAAATGCAGCACCCCAAACATCACAGTGTCAGGCAGCTTAAAAGATTTCTGTACAGTTAACTATTCACCAGATAGAATGACAAAACTTCAGCACCAAGATCCTGATATTGCTCCTGTTGTTAAGTGGCTCAAGTCGGACAGTAAACGACCCCCAAGGGACACAGTTGCAGGTTATTTCCCAGCAGTGTGCTAAATATGTGGTTACATTGGGACTTGTTGGAATTGATTTATGGTGTATTAAGAGATACAGAGATACATTATGATCAATAAAGAGGGTTAAGAGGGTTAATTTTTCCTGGAGTTTTGAGAAAAGAAGTGTTAGTCTCAGCACATGACTAAAATACTGGAGCACACTTAGGCATACATAGACAAATGCAAAATGTATGACATTGCAAGGCAGGCTTTGGGAAAAAACAACAACACGCACAATGGCAGAAACGGGATTATGACACCAGAATAAGTGCTCCTATGTTTAGACAATACATTGTTCACAGGAAAATAAGTGACCTTTGGAGGGACCAACTTTAAAAGCAAAGGTTGTGCACAATGACAGACAGAAACCATATCATAAGAACAGCTTGCCAGACTGGTCCATGAAGCATAAACATGCCAAGTCACCGTTAGCAGCCCCTTTGAGTTCCAAACACCTGAAGATGGAAACTACAGTAAATTTGAGGCACGCAGAAGTCAGAGACAGCGTTCAACATAAACCATGTCAATGTTGACAATACAAACTTAAGATAGGAGTACTGTTAAACTTCTGTCATTAAGCATTTATAGACAAAGAAAGTTCATTAGAACTCATGATGAACAAGGAAATGTCGGGGTCATTTTGTGATTAAGTCTTGAACAGAGTGGACGGTTAGTCTGGATTATATTCTTTATTTTTGTAGTGCCAAAATATTCTATTAATTCTGTGGGGAAAAAAAATGGATTAGGAATATTGTCTACAACCAATATTCCTTGAAAGTTATGTTTTAGAATATATTTTTATATTTCTATACCAAGCTGTGATGTGTCTTAATTAAGGTATTCGCAAAATATGGAATTTACAAGTGATATTCACTAAATGGGAATTTAATAGTGTGATCGCAAAGTATAGAATTTATGTGATATTCACAAAAATTGGATTTAAAAAGTGCTCTAATGATCTCAGATTTCCTTTCAGATATCACTATGATAACATTAACAATAATTTAATACGCGAAATATTGTGCCAAATTATATAATCTTTATAAGATCATTAATGTCATTTTGTGTATTAATTACATGTTATTTTATTTAAACAAATTTCATTCAATTTAAATGGCACCAGGACATAGTGAGAATGGAACCAAAAATGAACACTTGACGTGTGATTGTGTTAAAAATACAGAGAACAATTATGTGTAGGTCTAGGACTAAATGTGCAGAATTAGGAGTCAGTTTTACTAGTGTGGCAAGTTTATGCCTTGAGGATTGTGTATGAACATTGGAACACACAGTATACCATGGATTTATTATATTGCTTCCCGAGGCTTTGTTTTATATCTTTAAACATACACCAAATCTGTTCATTCATTTCAAGTAAAGCTTAATGCATGTTACAAAGAATTTGCGTTCGTTAAATGTAAACGTTTACTCATTTACTCTAAATATTGCATGCTTTATTTTGTAAGAATATTCTGCACAAGACAACTTTGATTATTACTTATTAGTAATTTGACATTCTTTCATTTAGTGTGAATGTTGGTACTGATTTCTTGTTAAAAGAGAGGGATTTAAGGTTTTAATGGGGACCATTAAGCCTGGGAGAGGGGAGTGTTGTAATTTTGTACAGTTACCAGTATTCAAGCCTGGTTACTGAGGACATTATGTCTGTCTTCGGTTAGCACCATAAATCTAGATGTGTATCTCTCTACAGGGCTAATGCAGGCTAATGCTAATGATCATAATTTATGGGTTAGCATCCCTTATTTGGGAGATGCTCTATGAACCAGGCCAATGCTAATGCTACATGATTTATGTGTTAGCATTCCTTATTTGTAGATGCTATAAGATTGATGAGTTAGCATGCTAATATTTACGACCATGCTAACCCCTTATTTGGAAGGGACCTTATAAAAAGGGAGGGTTTTCATTGTTCGTGGCTTTTTCCGTGGCTTTTTCCTGGATACAAGAGATCAGTAGTTATGTGAGAGAGACACTATCATTATTAGTAAACTGTTGTAAATATTAATTCACCATTATAGTTGGTAGCATGTAGAAATAAAGTTATAGAATATAGAATTGGACTATATATTTCTTTCTACCTTTTGAAGTGAAGAAATTGTAAAAATATGTTGGCATTGTAAACACTCACAAAAATTGTTCATTGATGTAGAAATATTCCTCAATTCGAAACATATGAAACTTAATCCAAGTGAAATAAAAATTATTTTTAGAAACAAAGAAAACATTTTAAAAGCAGCGTCAGAAAATGTCACATTTCTTGAAATGAAGCGTTACATATACACCAGTAGATCTGACTGCACTAACGCCAACACTAAGCTGTCAGTTATACAGGATTAAACTTATAGGATTAAAAAGAATCATTAAATCCAGGTATGAAATTATTGCTGATGGGGTCATTATTGTATCGGGTACTACAGAAAGGTGCCCGAGGTACCCGAAGATCTTTGAATTCCAGAACGGTCCCAACTATACAGAAACGTACCCGGGAAAACAAGATCTCATTGGCGGAATTTAAACAATTTAAAACTTGATAAAACAACTACTTAAACAATACTGTTTATCATTAACTATTGCGCTATTGTTCTAAAACATATTTTAGGCTGCCATAGTTTATAGTAATAAAATACAGAATGTATTGTCGTAAAACCGGAAGTTGTAAATCATCAACCCCCACCTCCCCGCCCCTGCAAAAAGTAAACAAATATGCAGCTCGTCATTCAAAAAGAGTTGGTCAAATATTTAGACCAACTGCATTCTTTAAGGCCGCGGTTATGGTCCGCAAGGGTCGTGAGACGGCAAAAGATGTCGTGGGCGTGGAAATATTTGACCAAGTCTTCTGGAATGATAAGCTACATATTTGTTTCTTTTTTGCGCTGGGTTTGATGATTTACAACTTCCTGTTTTACGACAATACGTTCTGAACGGTAAAACACAAATGTCAGTGCAGTGACATCATACAAGAAACGTTTATACACGGTCTGAAATTGTCCACAAGTTTTTTGGTCAAATGCAATGAGACGTCACGGGGTGCATGATAAACGTCTTTAAAGGGAGTACATCAGGATTTTTCTAGAAATAGCTTAAATTATAAAAATGTTCCAATTCATGATAAAACACTTATATCCATCAAAATATGATGTTCGAACCATATTGTTAAGGTTTAAACTTCGAATACACATATAGCTAGGACGGAATCGGGCATACAATGCTGAAATTAACCCTATTACGTAACCTAGGTTAGCACGTATTACTGTACAGAATGAATTTCCTTGTAACTAAGGGGTCATTTTTAGGAATAGGATCATTCATTATGTTTAGGCGCTTTAAAATAGAAGATATCATTATTTGTCAGTTTTAAGTCGGACCCCTAGACCCCTTTGAAAAGCCTGATGTACTCCCTTTAATGAGACGTCACGGGGTGCATTTATAAACGTCTGTGTGTAGAAAAAGCACCCCAGATGTCAAATAAATGAGACAAGTATTATCTATGTCTTCAATTTTCTCAAATTATTATTTTAATTGGTGATATTTGGTAGGTACATATAAATTATTCAGATCTGGTGTTGATTTGGGAGGTTTAGGGCTAGATTTCGTGTAGATCCGGGCACAGATACCGGTTTAAAAAAAAAAAAAAATCTTATATTCTATTACATCAGTACAGGGAGTACGCTATAGGGAGAAGAAACGGGTTCATAAACGCTCTAGTTTATCGATTTATGTTGTCGCGCTAGATCGCTGCCATTTACTATTTTATCGATACAGTTAAATCGATCGTAAGCGCGTTACATTTGAAAAGTTAAAATTTCAGCCAACATCTCAAATTAGGCAGTTTTTACAGCCTCTTTCTGTTATAATCAACATCACGAAATTACATTATTGACAAAGATAAATATGTCTACTATTCACTTTTTGTTATTATTAATGCCTAATATAACCTATACTTCGTATCTCGTTTGCAATAGCTTCACACCATTTTTAATTCTATAAAATAAAAAATTTAGCTGATATCTCAAAAGGCACATTTATCACCACCATGAAATTACCTTCTTTACAAAGATAAATATGCTTACTTGTTATTATTAATGCCTAAATAACCCGTAGTCTCGTATCTCATTTGCAATAGCTATACACTGTCACCATTTTTTATTTGGCGCAGAGTGGCGCCATCTTTGTTACACGGAACCGTCTGGTAAAATGTGCTTTTAAACATGCAAACAAATACACGCTCTGTATCAGAGGACACAATGTAAATAAATAATACTTATGTTTACATTTAGCACCTTTATTGAGTTTGTAAGTGTAATAATTTATAATAATTTGCTGTTTTTCACACACTCGCGAAACAACCGGAAATAGTCATTTTCACGGATTAGTGAAACACATGCGCGACAACATAAATCGGCAAAACGAGCCCGTTTCTCCTCCCTATAACGTACTCCCTGATCAGTATGTAATAGAATATAAGACTTTTTTTTTTTTTTTTTTAAACCGGTATCTGTGGATCCGGGTGGATTTGTGGGGGAAATAGGTAGATTTGTGAATTGGGTGTTTCGTTACACCCCGAAATTGTCGCTATTTTGTTTAAAATACAGACGAAAAATAATCGGTATATAATTTCCTCGTCTTGGTTGAAGTTCAGACAGAAGTCAAAAAAGAGAACTTTCCTTGTCATGCGACACATAATTTATTACTCACCTCGGATTTTGTCCCTTTGAAAGCTGGCTAAGGCTGATCTCTCCAATTGATGTTTTACAACTACATGGGCCATTCTTCATGCATTCCTCTGCTCGTGTCAATAGACTCACTATCAGTAAATTGTAAACAAAGATAAAGTTTGTAACGTAATCCATTTTTGTTGTTGTTGTTGTTGTTTTATTTTGGATTGGTTTTTCCACACGTGCGTGCGATTCGTATAAGTGAGAATTCATAGCTATACTATTCACACTGTTTCGACAATAAGAACTAAGGTAAAACCTTGAGGCGAGCACAGAAAACGTGAAAGGTTATAATAGCGTAAATGAGTCTCCATTGCCCTTCCATAGTAAAGTTAGAATTTTGACAACCTGTTAAAAACTCAAACCCCGTTAGAATGCTGGGAAACTTACTTTATCACGCAAATAAACATGTCTGCTATTAAACATCAACAAGGAAATAGGGGGTTTAATACCTTCTAAGAAACATTTCTTCAGTTGTATACTAACACCGTGTCAAAGGTCAACACTATCTTTACCCCTTGCAATTTCATACCCTGTCTACTTTCACTTCTCAAATTTATATCAAAAACTGTCAAAAACATGATGAGCTGCATTTTCAAATATCAACAACATGTCCAGAATACAGTTACAGCCAAAAAATAACAGGAAACTGCAATAAAAAAAGTTTTTGAAGAAAAAAAGATTAGCACTCTTTAATACAGAACTACTTTCGACTGCACCAGGCGAGCACATCCTGTTGATTTAGTGTAATTAGACCGAAAGTAAATTTTAAACTAATAAAAATCAATGAAAAAACAATACAAATAAATTGTCAAATTGAAAGCAACTCAATAATGAGGTCCTCTCAGGGTTTTTGGGGAACATGGCCATTTATATTTGGTGAACAAAGGAATAATGGCTGTTATTTTCAGGGAACAAGAGAACATTGACACATATTTTTAGGGAACAAGGGAACATGACTTTACAGGAAATAAAACTCTAACATCTAGTTTGAATATCCAAAAAAAATCACAAAAAGTTACCATTTCAAACAATGTTTTTGGGATGACAGTGTTGTATAAGACTGTAGGCCAGAATGAATTTTGGGGAACATGATCAAATCTTTAAACATTAGAAATACTTTCAGAGAACAAGGGAACATTGGAAAAATAATTTTGGGGAACAAAGAAAAAAAAAAGGTACCATGACGACTGAAAATTGATTTCATATGTGCTAGTTGCCGCCTTCATGGTTTCGAGTTTCGCAATTGCAAAATATCTCTATTGATAGTCCACAACCAGGAAATCGTTATCATTGTCCCATGAGAACAAGTCTGTTCCTACAATTTGCCATGGTAATTCTGGAATCGTCGATGGAATCATGTTTTCTTTTTGGTTTGCATTTCTATGTTCTAAACAAATACTGCATTTTGACACATAATCTTGTATTTGTGCATTTATGCCTGACCAAAACATTGTCTCTCTTGCCAGACGTTTTGTTAGTAACTCTTTTTCAATTTGAGCGTATATAGTTTCTGCATCTGTCATTGACCTGGACGCGTACGCTATTGGTTTGTCATCTTGTAAATAAACTGCTCCAATCCCCGACCTTGTATATACTGGTTTCTTTGGATCAAAATAAGAAAGTACAGGTCTTTTTGTTAAACAGTTTTTGATTTTCTCAAAAGCACTTTCCTGCTTCGATTTCCATTCGAATTCAGTGTCTTGTCGCAATAAATTCCTTATTGGCTCTGTCATTTCTGACATGTTTCGGATGAATTTCGACATATACTGTATAGTTTCTGGCAGACGTTGAACCGCTTTCACCTTATTAGGATCCGGTTTGATTCCTTCTGTTGACAATACATGACCTATGTATGTGACTGCGTTGACATTTATAACACATTTGTCTTTATTCAAAGTAAGACCGATTTGTTCACATCGTGTCAACACTTTTCTCAGTCTGTCATTGTGTTCTTCTTCAGTGCGACCCCAATTGAGTAAATCATCGATATCAATTTCAACTCCCTCGATATCCTCAAACAGCTGGGACATTCGTTTTTGGAGCACTTCTTGGGCACTTTTAATCACCATTGGAACCCTTTAAAATCCTTCCGAATGGAGTGCTGAAAGTCGTTAACAATTGACTCTCTTGGTTTACTTTTAACTGATAGTACTATTAGTAGCTTTGATTTGCGTCGAGCTTTGAAAAATATTTGGCTCCAGACATCCTTGTTGTAATTTCCTCTACAGTTGGTAACTGGTAATGTTCTCTCTTTATTGCCAAATTTAAGTTTTTCGGATCCAGACAAATTCTCAAATTCTTGTCTGGCTTTGTCACAATAACAAGAGAGCTTACCCAGTCTGTGGGTTGGTCAACCTTTTGAATGACATCATTTTGTTCTAATTTCTGTAGAGCTTTTTTCAACTTGTCTCTGAGTTTTACAGGAACTTTTCTTGTGGGAGAGATGACAGGTTTCACCGATTTATCCATTTCAATTGTGTATGGGGTCTTTAAGCATCCTAGACCTTTGAACACTTCTGAATAATCCCGCATGATTGATTCTTTGTCACACTTATTCACGGATAGTATGATTTTAACAAGCCCTAAATCTTGAGAAGATTTAAATCCGATAAGAGAAATCTGATTGATTTCACAACATAAAACTCCGTTTCTTTGCCTTTGCATGGTTTCCCAATGACATTCAATTTGTCTCCAGTATAGCTTGATAACTGAGTTTTAGCTGCTGACAACTTGGTGCCTTTTGATTTCACTTTATCTTAAATATCCTTTGACAGAATGTCAGCTTGTGAACCGGTATCCGTTTTGAATCTTACATTCATTTTATTAACTTTCAATGTACAAAAACATTTATTTGAACCATTGTCCATCTTGTTCCTTTTATTGACTGTTCCAATGTACAGATAGTCATCATCGCTATCTGACTGTTCATTCAATGTGCAATCATGAACATCCCTTCTTTGATAACTTCTGCAACATTTTGCAAAATGATTTAGCTTTTTACACTTATGACACTTCTGTTTATATGCCGGGCATTGACCTTTACTGTGTAGTGATCCACATTTTCTGCAATGAAATTTGTCCGATTTCACGAGTTTTGACCTTACACTAGTTTCTTTAGGTCTTGCACTTAGATGTTGTTTTTTTTTTTTGACCGCATCAATCGATGAGCTTGAGGCATTTTGCATACTTTGCAGTTGTCTCTTTGATTCCTCATCTGCCCTGCAAATGGACAGTGCCTTGTCTAGCGTTAATTTATCTTCGCGTAACAACTGTTCTTTAACTTTTTCTGAGCTTATTCTGTCACTTATGAAATCATCTTTAATGTCTCCAAATTCACAATTTAATGCCATATTCTTTAAGTCTGTCACAAATTGATCTGTTGTTTCACCGTGCAGTTGGTTTCGTGTATTGAAACGATGTCTCTCCATTGTAATATTCTTCTTCGGGTTGCAATATGTGTCAAACTTTTCAATGAGAGGCGTGATTTTGTCTTTTTGCTCATCAGTAAAGACAAACGTACTGTAAATATCATGTCCTTCTTGTCCTATTATAAATAACAACGCTTTAGATTTTTCTTTTTCGTTGCTTTTTGGCATTGCGACGTCTAAATATAATATAATCGTTAACTTTCATTATTTCCACTGCTCAGAAATGTTTTCGGTGGTTGTTTCAGGTTATCCATGATTGACAATTATTTCTTATTACGTTGTTTTTACTTCTGACACTGTATAATGTTTTGTGTTTACTTATTAATAAAGTAAAGCAATTGACCAGTTACACATTTATTCAGTCTCTTAGATGTTCTCTTAGAACTCTCTGTCTTGCATAGCATGTGATCTTATATCAAACAATCTAGCTTAAGCTGTATATACCAGTTTATAGATATAACAATATCATTACAAAAGCAATTGTAATTGTAATCCAAGTCTTCCAGATTACTACTGTTACGTCACTGATTTTAACGCTCTAATTTACATAATCTTGAAAGCTTCCGGCCAAGACGATTTAATGTTCATATCGAGTGTTTACAAATAAAAGGTATACCAATTTATTCACTCACATATGCCACTAGTGTTGTGTTAACATTGTGCGCTATGCAGTTTTTGACTTTTTCAGTAAATTCTTGCAGTTATTGACAATGTTTTTGAAATTTCCCACCACGAAACTGACCGCTTCTCTGAAAGCTCAGTTTCGCATTTTAACCCTTTACATATTCTAGTGCACATATTATATCAATCTCTACCCAGAGTACACTCGTTCCTCATTTGAGATATATGTGAGTGCATATTCGCTATCATCCAGACACACTCAAGCTGACTGCGAGCGCTAGCGAGTTTCTGGACTCGTGGTTCATTAAAATATTTGACCGATAGACGCCGCCAAACGTCAAAACTGACTGCGACGTGCCGTCATTTTGATCGCAACATTAATTCCAATGGATGTGTGCACGTCCTTATTAACTTTTTTTGTAGTTTTTAAAAACATAATATAATCTATATTACAAAATGATGTTTACATTTTTTTTTTTTAGTATTAATCGTGATCCGCTGACTTTGTTTGGTGGCACTTTTATTACACAACATTGCGCGTAACATCACGTAATTTTTGACGCCGTCGTGACGTAGAGGGCGATTCCCATAACAAATTGAAGTTTACCAATTAGAGGACGGTGATTTTGTTTTTGTACAGACCTCGTTTTGATGTCACACATTTTAAAGAAGCTTTACTCCAGACCATCCATTC
The DNA here is from genome assembly GCA_037043455.1 of Cyrtodaria siliqua. Taxonomy (NCBI): domain Eukaryota; kingdom Metazoa; phylum Mollusca; class Bivalvia; order Adapedonta; family Hiatellidae; genus Cyrtodaria; species Cyrtodaria siliqua. Next base: position 157,543 of record JAWPHD010001066.1, read on the forward strand.
GCAACATCTCGTATACTGTTTCGCAGCATAACTCGAATGTAATACGCAGGTTTCCATACTGGTTACGTCATACTAGCGTGACGCGCGTCATATTCCCGCAAAAACGATTTGAAAATTCAAAATCAAACTTATCTTCAACATTTTTCAATGTCATTTAACCGATTGCTCCACCTATAGATTATTTAATTGAAAGCAGTGATAAAACCTTCATCTGTATTGTAAATAACAAACATGCAACGCAAATCATACATCAACACGTGTGGCAAGCGGCCATATTGTTTATGTAGCAACAGCTTAGCAACAGTGCACTATTTTCTGTGCCGTTGCCTTCCGGCTAACAGAATGTCAAGATTTTGAACATACCGAAGCGCCGTGATACACACGAGGCGGGATCCCGAGGAATGACGGGATTGGCCGAGCGTTCACGATTGCCAGACCATCGTGTGGACTTCTTTGAGAGAAGTCTCGCGAGAGGTCTGGATGATCGAGACTAGTGAGTGCAAGGAACGATAACTCTACCGAGATTGATATTATATAGGACTTTGTCAAAGAGTCAGAGAGCTTTTCAAATTATTTCTGAAACTCTATTCTAACCAGTCATAACGGAAACGTTGCATAGAAAACTGTTTTAAAGAAAACAAATCAGAATTTCGAAACTAAAACTCCTAAAATTGTTACCGGTGTGGGCGTTAGAACAGCTTAAAGCGTGACGACGACGATTTACCATCAACATCGAGAATCATAGATTAGCAATTATCGCTTGCGCTCGCTATATTTATATGTGTATCTGTATCGTACACGTTTCCGTCACAATTGACGATTACAACGCGGGTTGGTTGCGCATTATACTTAAGAATGAATTTAAAGTGAAAAGAAAAATGCGTAAAAAGGGATAGGAAAGGTGGAAGGAAGATATTCTTAGTCGCTAATTGCGTGATAGGCATTCATCATCAGTCCTGTCTGGCTACCGTAGCGGCCCCTGGGAATTTACATAACCAGCATAGCACCGAGAATGACTATAACCTAACAAACAATCAACTGGGACAGGGTTTAGAATGAAAGTTTGTAAAGCTCCTGTTTGTAAGATACCAAATCAGGAGCCTCAGCCACAGTGGCTGGTAGACTATTCCAACCACAAACTGTCCTTGGGAAAAAACTAAATTTGAGATAGTCGCTGGAAGAAGATAACTGTCTAAATTTCAAAGAGTGATTGGACCTGGTGCGAGATGATGCAGGTGTCAGGAACTCGGATGCTGGTATGTCCACTAGCCCGTGGATAATGTTAAATAGCATGATGAGTTGGCTCTTAGTACGCCTTGATTCCAGGGTCTCCCATTTTAGGTGCTCCAACATAGATGGCGTGCTCTTGATTGTGAGGGCTCCAAACAGTAGAACAGTACTCTAGGGTGGGTCTTACTAATGAGAAGTATGCCGAAGACTTTGTTTGTTAGCTGGAAATCCTCAGGTTCCTTCTCAAGAATCCTAGTGTACTGTTCGCCTTCTTGACTGTTTTGTCGATGTGGAGGCTCCAATTCATGTCTTTTTGTAGTCCTACCCCGATGTACTTTGCCGAATCCGTAGTCTCTATGACTTGCTACTTCAGTGGTACCGGTGATATTGATCTAGAGACTCTGATGGTGCTGCATTTGTCTCGGTGGAAATCCATGCCCCACATTCTTTCCCATTCGGCGAGTCGATCTATGTCATCTTGGAGGTCAACGCTGTCCTGTCTTGTTCTGATCGGTCTGTACAAGATACAGTCGTCAGCAAAGAGGCGAACGTTTGAACGTACGCTGTCTGGAAGGTCATTTGTCTCAAATGATTAACAGTTGTCCTAATACCATGTCTTGAGGTACTCCGCTTATAACTGGCACACTGTCTGAAGTGGCGGCATCTAATAGGACCTGCTGCCTCTTATTCCATAGTGGGCTAGTTTCCTCAGTAAGCATTCATGAAGGACTCTGTCAAATGCCTTGAAAAAGTCCAGGATGATCAAGTCATGTCGGACTCCGTTGTTGAGGGCTGTGACTCGTTCATGAACTAGTGTCAGTAGCTGTGTTTCGCAGCTCTTCCTGGCCCGGAATCCATGCTGGCAGTCATTGAGTATGTGGTGAGCATCAAGGTGCTTGAGGACGTCACTGGTTATGATGTGTTCTTGTATCTTGCAACAGAGGCTTGTAAGGGATACTGGACGGTAATTGCTGGCCTTGTACTTTTCCCCCTTCTTAAAGATTGCCGTGACGTTTGCTATCCTCCAGTCATATTTGGTATTTCTCCATGTTGTAGACTTCTTTGGAATATGACCGTCAGGAATGGTGCAATTTCATTGGCTAGTTCTTTTAAGATCCTTGCAGGAAGCTGGTCGGGTCCACAGGCTTTGCTTGGGTTCATCTTCTTTAAGAGTTTGGCAACCCCTTTTATTGTGACCACTATGTCTGACATTGGAGTGAATGGTGGCCCTGCTGGTGTTGGTATATCAGGTATGTCCTCATTGGTAAATACTGACTGGTACTGGCGGTTAAGTATGTCAGTGGGGCTACTCCGCTTCTGTCATTCTTCAGGGATTTGATGTAGGACCATAACCGTTTCTGTTTGTTGGATCTGTTCTCTTGGCCTGCAGTGTTTCCGACATCAATGATTGTCTCGATGTACCTCCAGTATGACTTCTTTCTGAAGATTAGTCTTTGTCTCTCTGTTCAGACTGATATCTTTGGCACATTGGGACTTCGTTTCTCTCACGAACTGCTTGTTCCTGTTGCGTATGAGGGTCTTGACCTTCTTGTCCATCCAAGGTTTGTGGGTCTTGTTCTTCGCAGCAACTTGGTAGGAACATATTTTACCATGAATGTATGAATATTTTCCTTGAACTCAGTCCAAAGTTGTTCAATATCCTTGGTACTGGATGTGCTGACGAAGTCTTGTTCTATGGTCCTAAGTTCTTCCCTCATTCCTTCGTAGTTGGCCTTTTGATACACGTTGACTTTCCTTGGTGGTACCTTGACTCTCATTGGACGAAGACTGGACTCTATGTAGACTGCTTCGTGGTCTGAATCCCTGGAATTACTTCAATCTAGTTAATGAGTGTATGGTTGTTTGTGAAGAAGAGGTCAAGAATGTTCGCAGTTGTTTCTGTGATGCGGGTCGATTCTTCTACGACTTAAATTGGTCGAGAAAAGCATCCTTTGTCAGAGTCAGCAATTGGTTGCACTGAGTTACATGGCTAGGGTTAGGCTTTACACTCTCGTCTTCCCAGTTAATATCTGCCAGATTGAAGTCTCCGCCAGGCCATGAATGGGTCCCGTTGTTTGTGGGTATTCTTTTTAAAAGTATGACTGGAGTTTGGCGAGGTACTCTGGATTTGTCTTGTCCAGTGGTCTGTAGAAAGAGCCGACGTATATGTCACTACTTCCCGTAACCTTGATATTTGCCCAAACTAGCTCACAGTCGTCATTGTAGGTCACCCTCAGCTCCTACTCTCATACTGGTCTGAGATTAGTAAAAACACTCCATCACATGCACCATCTGGTCTGTCTCGGCGGTAATACTGGAAACCCTGTGGAAAAACCTCCGTGGATTTTATATTTGGATTAAAAAAGATATATAGGGTCCAATAGAAACCACAGCGTCCGAACGCAATGGCATCGTAGGTCCGCACTTTACTGCAAACAAGGACTTGAAACTACAATGAAAGAGACAAAAAACAACAGAAAGGGTGGTGAAGACAAGCCATGATTCACTGCCAATAATGATGTCGACCTGAAGAGAAGAGATCAGGTTGTTTAGCTGTGCAGGTCTACCGCAAGGTCTCTCCGTTTTGGTGGAGATTTATCAGCTTGCTGCTTGGTTGGTGAAGATGTGGCTGTGGGATAATTAAAGCTAATATCATGGTCTGAGGCTGATGTATGGTTAGTTACTCAGAAGTGAAAAAGAGTTGGATGGCTCAAAGATGGTTGTATCGAAGATGATGGTCGATGTTTGGAACACCGCACTGGAAACATTCCCAGCTGATGTGTTCATACCATCGTAGACTGCATTAGGCATACCCATACACTCTTGGTGGAACCAGATGTCACAGGAATCAAAGCAGGTTCCTGGTATGCTCCACTTAACTGCTTTGTTGCAAATTCCACAAGGGAACGTCACTTGTCTGGTACCGGGATTTGGCTCCGGAGCATAGGACTGGACTAGAAATGGGCTGCACAAGTAGACTAGGACCAACTTATTCCGACAACTTCTTTTGACCGGGTGCATCTTAGAATGGATATGAACTGTGTGCAGATTGACAGTGTCGGGCTTTGACTTAACTGTAACCGTGACAGGTCGGCCATCCCAGCACTCTTGAAAATGTGTAGGCAGTTATCTTCATGTTTAAAAGCTACATTCAGTAATAAAACTGTATGTTACAGTGGCTACAATATCACTGCGCAGAGGTTGCTTCGACATTTGTCCCTTTAGTCTAGATCATCTACGACGCTTGCTTGTTTTCAAGACAAACGTCTAGAACAGTCTTCCTGGACAAAGTTTGATTTTTGCCGATACACTGGTAAGGTTTCTGATTGGCTGAGACAGGAATACCTGTATTCGTAACATCTCGTAAACTGCTTCGCAGCATTACTCGAATGTAATACGCAAATTTCCATAATGGTTACATCATCGCGCCTTAGATTCCCGCCAAAACTTTGCATTCAAAATCAGTTATCATCTAAATGCTGCAATGCTATTCAGCCGATTGCTCCATCAATAGTTTATTTACATGAAAGCAGTGACAAAACCTTCATCTGCATTGTAAAATAAAACACACTCAACACTAATTATACATCAACACGTGTGGCAAGCGGCCATATTGTTTACATAGCATCAGTGCACTATTTTCTGTGCATTGCCTTCCGGCGACCAAAATGTCAAGATTTTGAAATACCGAAGCGCCGTGATACACACGAGGCGGGAGCGCCGTGATACACGAGGCGGGATCCCGAAGAATGCCGGGATTGGCCGAGCTTTCACGATTGGAACACCTACTATCCAAGATATACAGAAAGGCAGAAAGACAATACATTTATTAATAAACAAAGATAAACAAAGTGGGAAACTTTATTATTATATCGACGAACTGAACGCGGATGGTCAGAAATACTTTAATAAAAAATTAATAATTACGGTCACGTGCTTCCAGATTCAAATTTGTTTCTGCACAAACGGTCAAGACGTTTGTATTTACAATCAAACGTCGAAGATGATCCAGTTGTATCAATTGACAAATATTGTGTTTGCTGTTTAACAAGACAGATTAGTCTTTAGTGACACAGGTGACTGTTTTCAAGTAATTTGATAAATTCTACAATAGCAGTAGCCAGCATATTGGAAATGAGAGAGGCCAAAATGATAGAAAAGATTCACAATTTTCCCAAACTGCAGGGCTGTGTGCCGATAAAAAAATAAATAAGCGATGTTAGTGGACTTGTTCTTTATCTGAACATTAGTACTAGTAACAACATGGATATAAGTAAGTCTGTGGTAACAAATTTCAAAGATGTTTAGATATTCGGTAGGTGAATATAAAGGGGTTTACTCGGACTTTATCTTCTATATGCAAAATCAAACTATTAGATCATAATTTAAATTAGATATATCCATATTAGTGTTTTAAAATCAGACAGCACCAAAAGAAGATACATAGCAGAACACAAGTTTTTAAATATAATTATCGCAACAAAGTAGTTTTATAAAGGGCTAAAGTCATTTGAACATCAACGATAAACACCGAGTTTACCCCTACCAGAATGAGGAGGTGTTTTATTTCATTGATCACTGATTGGTCGAATTATTTTGATGATGTCATGGGAAAGTTATGAATTAAGCCCCATTGACATGCCGGCATTTACTCCTGTGAGTATATATACGTAAGCAAATTTACTTAGAGGGAATGTAGCGCCTCGGCCAAACAAGCTTTATTACTGAGAGTTCTGAAAAACTTGCAAGAAGGTGAAAGAATTATCAAAATCGGATGATAAACAAAAAAGATATGACCATTTAAAGGTTGTTCTAAAACGAATATGGGAGCCGCCATTTTTAGAACTATGATGTCATAGTTCCAAATTACCATATATAGAATATTGATCAAAATCAATTAAAGCAAAGAAAGTCGCTGCAAATGAATGCAAAATCCTTTACTGGTAATATAAAGCATTATTGCCATTAAGTATACATATTTTTCATAAAGTAGCTGTCATTTTTTCCTATTAATCAGTAATTTTTCATATTTATAAATATTCCATATATGGTCATTAGAACTGTGATGTCATAGGTCTCAAAATGGCGGCTTCCATATCCGTTTCAACAAAACCTTCAAATAATCATAACTTCTTTGTTTATCATCCGATTTTGGAAATTCTTTCACCTTTATTCATTTTTTTCAGAACTCTCAATAATAAAGATAGTTTGGCTGTGGCGCTACATTCCCTTTAGGTGTTACGGGTAAAATGTAACAAGAAAGGAAGTGCAAAACCAGCAACAATATTTTCTTTTAAATATAATCAACATATTTATTCAAATAGTACAATATGAAAAACATTCATTTACAGAATACACATACATTAGATCCAGTATTTCTTTAAAATCCGATTTAAGAATAAAATCCAAATACTATTGTCAAGTGTCCCCTTAATACAAATTGTCAAATATCCCCTTTAATCCAGTTTTATTTTAAGTATTTTCTGTTTTAATTATTTACAATAGCAAATAATCCAGTGTCACTTGTAGTACCTGTATATATCAGAACAATAATTATTTATAGAAATCCTCTCACAATATTTATGTTTAATTAAAAAAGCATCCAATATTTTCACAATGTTTCTTTTGACTTTATACTGACCTGTGAAGTAAATACTGAACCAATTACTGAACACTTATCAACCCCAAAAGGCCTTATTTATAGTCTTTTACCTGTTACTTGTGATGCGCAGGTTTCATGGAATAATGACAGTAAAAGTAGCATGTCCACCGCCATAAGCATGCCGTCTTCGGGACGGTTAAAATTCTGTACTAATGATTTTATGAATATTGAGTTCTGCTCAACCCGGGGCTAGTGGGCGTGAACGGTAGCAAGCATATTTCACTACCGTTCATGAACAGTCTCAATCGAACCGAGACTGCAATATTTCGTACGTATTCATCGTGTTCGGCCGTTTCCAAATGTCCACTCTCATACTTTTTTTATACTGTCATAGAACTTCATAGAACTGATTAGAAGCTTTCAAAGATAAACGTGTTATTTAAGGATACACTAAGGTCTAGAGGGGTAGCACGATAGTTTAGGGATTATCTCTATCATCTGTATGAACAAAAAGGAATATAATATATCAAATTCAAGCTGTTAAAATGTACTTTTTCAATTTGTAGTATTTGAAATACTCAGTTAAAGCAAACTTTGACAATTCCAAACCAAAGCAGTTTTCCTTATTTTTAGATATTCATTTTCAGCGCCTACACCTTTTTTCCAAATGACAATACGCCATATTTGATCTGAATAACATTATGTAAGCAAACGTATTAGGGCTTTTCTTTATTGGCACTCAGACTCTTTCAACAGCTACTTTACTATCCATGCCTCATTGAGATAGCAGCTCTTTCACCAAAATCTTCATTCATCAGTGATATATCAATGTATCAAAAACTGCTGATACGGAAGATGCAGACAAACATCATACGACATTCATGCCAATCTTACATAATTTGACCAATAAAATCCAGAGATAAATAGAAGATACAAAGGCACTTTTTAAATTTCACTTTTCAGGAAAGCCAAGATACTGATTATATTCGGCTATAACTACTGGCTGAATTGATTCATCTTAACACTTTCAGGGTAGGACAATCAGCATCATGTATCCCCTATGTACATTCAAAGTAGGTGGACCTACTCTAAAACATTAATGCATAGAATTAAAGAAATAATGTCGGACCAATAATATCGCTATAATCTCCATCTTGTGACGTCGCTAGAAAGTATCATCTGACCACACCGGAACATTTGTTAGCTGTTAGGCTATTAAAACCCCAGTAACTTGCCATTCCTATCGAACATAGAATAGAATACAGAATACAGAACGCTTTATTAGACTTTAGCATATATACATACTAATCGTCAAATACATACACTGTTTACAATATGCATGCACAAAAATACATATTCAATGCAAATGCTATTTTCAAAATAGCAATAATGACAGTGTTATAACCATGTACAAATGGTTTCAGCTGGAACTCATATATAACTGAAGTATTAATTGGCATTAATAGTGTCTTGTCTCTTTTTTAATGCTTTAATAATATATAGAGCAATATTGTTCACAATCATCCCGTTTGTAGAATGTAATAAACAATAAATTTAAACATGCTTGGTTTCTTATGATAATACTCTGTAATTAATTCTATTCGTAAGTCTTTGTAAACAGCACAAATTAAAATAAAATGGTACTCGTCCTCTATATCTCCACTAATGCACAATTCACAACGTCTATTTTCTTTCGCAATGTTTCTATGTCTTACTTGTTCAATGAACAAAGGGTGTGATGACAGACCGATTCTTGTAATTGCATCTGTGACTCCTATTTGTCACATTGGCTAAATAGTTTGACATTTCAAACGTTTGTTTTTTTTCTCTAAAAAGTTTCAGAGACATGCACATTTTCATGTTTTCTCTCCAGTGTGAAATAAACGTGTCCTTAAGTCTCATTTTCAGCAATGGAGTAAAACTATTTATATTAACTGATGTTGGAAATAACCAGACTTCACCAAAACCATGTTCATGCAATAACACTTTTACCTTATGTGCCCAGTTATTAATACTATTCTCACACTGGGTAAAATTATCGTTATAAATAGAATTAAGTATACACATATCAGTTCTATTACACGCTAATTTAAACCAATACTTTATAATTCTTACTTGTTTTTCTATTAACAAAGGAAATCGACCTGTCTCTCCGTACAGGGATTAATTGTTTGTAGACATTTTTACGTTAAGAATCCATTTTAAAAACTTCCTGTGAACTCGTCCAATATTATCGGCTGTAAATAATCCCCATATTTCACACCCGTAATTTAATATTGGTGTTACAAAGGAATCAAAGAGATTAAACATAATATTTGGAGGTACGTCTAAGTTTCTCGTTACAGACATCAATGTACTCATCGCCTTTACTGCCGTCCCAGATAAAGTGTGTTTTTCTGTCAAAAAAGAACCACCACTACTAAATACTATCCCTAAGTAGTTAACATACACACAACCTCAACATGTTGACCCATATATGCCCAGGTCTCATTTCTCGGTAACGTTTTACCTTTTTTAAACACGACTGTTTTCGTTTTCTCCACATTAACGGTTAAATTCCAACGCTCGCAAACTGTTCCAGTTCGTTTAAATGCGACTGTAATCCCTCTGGGGTGTCAATAAACAATACACAATCATCAGCAAATAAGATTAAATATGTGAAAGTTGATCCAAATTAATGCCTGACAAAGTATTACCTTGTAACGATTTTTCAAGATCATTTAGAAATAACGAAAATACGAACGGGGAAGTTATTTCCCCTTGAAAAAAACCCTTCACATTTGGAGAACTCTGACAATGAGTGGATATGACGTACACAATGTTTTACATCATGATACATCGATCTCAAAACACGAAACAATTTACCATCTATCCCGTTACGTATCATTTTGTACCTCAGACTATTTCTGTATATTGAGTCAAACGCTTTCTTTAAATCAACAAATACGCAATACAGTTTCTTTTTATTTTGAATCTGCTGATTTATCAAATTATGCAATATGAATATAGCGTCCGTGGTTCCATGATTCGCTTTAAACCCAAACTGTGCGTCTGATAAGGCATCGTTTTCTTTAGATCATTTCTTTAATCTTTCATTAATGACTGTCGTGAACAATTTCGCAAAACAACTTATTAATGTTATTCCACGGTAGTTATTCGCATAAACCGGTGGATTTTTCTTTAACAATGGAATAATCACACATATTGACTACTGTTTAGGAAAATCACTGCTTTCTGATATTTCATTAGATATTTTTTCTAATGGAATGATTAACACGTCTATACATTCTTTAAAATACTCATTTATCAATGAATCTAGTGAACAGCTTTTACTCGCGTTGAGTTTTTTTGTCGCGTTCCTAATCGCACAGCCTGTGAAATAGGACAATCGAATTCCTCGAATGTAGAAGACATTTGCTCCCCTTCCCATCTTATCAAAAAATCATGTACTTCTTCGTGTACTTGGTCATTAACCGATGTTGCTAATTGTTTGAAATGCTCATTAAAATCTTGAAGTGTGATATTCTCATTAGCGTCATGTTTACAATTTTTAAACATTTTCTAAAATTCCCTTGTTTTGTTCTTCCTCAGAATATTCATCTCTATACGTAACTTATTGAGTTGACGGTAGGGTAAGTGTGAGGTTTGGTGCACCATAGAACCTGGTTTAAACCCCCAACGGCCTTTTTTGCCACAGACCGTTCAAAGGCGGTAGCCCTATTCGTGGGCTTAGCGCGAAACTAGTATATCTGCATTTTTCGAAATTATCGAGGATAAGCAAAAAAACTGATTAATATTGCAATGCAAATAATTATGGGCATTTCATTAAACAATACCATCAAAAAAATCAATTTATCACTTAAATATCTGTTGTCAAATAGACTAGTTTCACGCCAAATTGGAGATAATGTTAAACATAAGATTAGCGCGAAACTAGTCTATTTGCCCCAAAATTACTTTTTAAGCCATTATTCTGGTCCAGATTGATAAGAAATGATCTGTTATGAAATAATGTAATAGAGTTCTTCCTATATAAATAAACCTTGTATACTTAGATACTTCTTTTAAGTCATTATGACTGGTACTGTCTGTGACTGAATAAGGTTCATCTGATTTATAGTGGTAATGTAATGAAAATGATGTTTGTATTATGCAAAGGTTTGGGCACAAGGTTATAAAACTCTTATTCTACTCCGTGCTCAAATCTCAAAACCAAAATCACTCAAAATTATTTTAGAAGGGTTGACTCAGGTGTGATATATAATTTTTTCTTCAGATTATGAGGCCCACCCAATAAAGCATTTGTGACAAGTACACATAAATACACATTAAAGAATGTGGTATATTTATTGTGTTGTGCTCTGATTTTTGGTCTAAAAACGATAAATACCAGATGACCTACTGACCATTCCAAGTCGGTAAACCTGTCTTCACCACCCTTTCTGTTGTTTTTTTGTCTCTTTCATTGTATTTTCAAGTCCTTGTATGCAGTACAGTGCGGACCTACGATGCCATTGCGTTCGGACGCTGCGGTTTCTATAGGACCCTAAATCTCATTTTTGTATTCAAAAGATAAATTATGAACATATATTTCTTCAGTAAAGTAAATTACAAATTGTTGTTAAGCTATTCTTACCCTCAATGTAGCAATGCTATACAAATAAAAAACTAACAGCGGGCCTCAATTTATATACCTGAGTTGATCAGCCATGAAGGCTGCTGGCTGTAAATATTCAAGCTTCCCATGCTTTTTCAATGACCAAGTAGCGTTGGGAAAAGTGTCCTTAAGATTGAATAGTTGGTATTATGGCCTAGACAAAAATGCATAAGGAAAACGTGTGTAGGAGTAAAAAGTCATTTAATAATTGGTGTGAGATATTCAACACAATTAAAACAAAATAATCACAAGGAAAATATTGTAATCTGGTACTCAGTTCATCAACAGAAACTCTGATATATAATCATGAGATAATAGCTGAATTTAATGAGTATATATCGGAGTAGATATTTGTTTGTGATTGTGTTGCATGTTAATGTACTATAGCTGAATTTAATGATTATATTAGAGTAGATATTTGTTTCTGATTGTGTTGCATGTTAATGTACTATAGCTGAATTTAATGATTATATATCAGAGTAGATATTTGTTTGTGATTGTGTTGCATGTTAACGTACTATTAAAACTACCTAGATTCAAAATATTCTATTAATATTATTGTTTATCTGATTGTAAGTTCAGAATATAAAAAATCTATGTTTGTCAGGAACGTGAGCATTGTTGCTTGTTTCATTACTTCTCATGAACAGATTCAATAAAACCGAGTCTGCTGATTTATTATCTTAATTGTGTTTGTTGCTCTCAAAGAATCACCTTTATCAGTATTTATTAAGTACCGATGTCGAACATGGAAATGATAAGCACTTATAAATAATAAAAAAGTGTAATGTTACAATTATTTTTATTATTTGTAAGTGCTTATCATTTCCATGATACACTATCATTTTCATTTTGGGAGTGTCCTGCAGTTAAATACTTATGCTCTATTGATTTCAATGCAAACTTTCTTAAAGCATACCAAATCATACTCATGTAATAATTGCTTTTGTTTTGTGAAGAGCAATTGTCAGAATTAAAAAATGATTTTTCCCCCTTGTTTAGAATGTTTTTCAATAAAATCAAAAAAAAAAGATGCAATTTCATTTGCACCTCTACCGGATATGCTTTCATTCCATACATAACCATATCCATCAGAATTTTCATAGTTGTAAATAGAAAAGTTATAAGTATTTAGGCGCCTTTTATAGTACAATCTGCTTTCAAATCCCTTTGGAGTTAATATAACTTGCTGAAGATCAAAGCAGTTTAACTCTTCATCGTAGTTTTCTATGAAAACTAGATCAATAGTATCAAGCAGTGTAAAACTATCATTGATGATTGCAACTGTTTCATTTATAAATGTTGAATCATCTTTATCACCAGTTTCTATACTTGGTGTGTTCATTACATATGTTTGATTATTTGAATGTGCATTGTCATTTTCATTCAGCTCTGAGGTATTTACTGAATCAAAGTCACGCTCAGGTTCACTGTTGTTTACCAGGTCATTGATGTTACTTTCTCTTTCAGGTTCTCGCTCATCAATCAGGACATTGATGCTAAATCCTTTTTCAGGTTCACTCTCAATTACTGGGTTACAGCCACTTAATTAACGTTTATGTCTCATTTACTGGATCAAAACCACTGAAGTTACTTTCATCATCACTGTCATTAAAATATTTTTTAACCAAAATTTGTTCAAACTCAAAGTCACTAAAGCTTCTTTCTGATTCACTTTCATCACTAAGGCCTCTTTCTGATTCACTTTCACTAACCACGTCATGGCCACTAACATTACTTTCAAGTTCGCTGTCACTGACACTACATTCTCTTTCAGGTTCACGCTTATTTTCCGGGTCATTGAGGCTACATTCTATTTCAGGTTCGCTCACATTTACAGCATATTTTAAGCTGCATTCTCTTTCAGGTTCGCTGTCATGTACTGGGTCAATGAAGCTGAATTCTTTTTCAATATTGCTCTCATGCACTGGATCAATGACACTCAAATGTCTTGCAGGTTCACTATCATTTACTGAGGCACTGATACAATATTCTCTTTCAGATTCATTGTCATATACTGGGTCAATCATGCTACATTCTCTTTCAGGTTTGCTCTCATTTACCAGGTATTCACTTTCAGGTTCACTCAAACTGTCATGCTCATTTACTATGTCTTAATAATCACTATTGTTTTCTACTTTAACTGCAACAACTTCGAATTGTACTCCAGAAATATTCTGGAAAAGAGATGATGTGAGGTGCTTTAGAAATAGGCAAAGGCTAGAGAGATTCTTATGATATGTTAGTGTAGCTCTGCCATCACCTATTGACATACCAGTGTCACTTCTGGAATGAGGATAACAAAATACACTGTTCCCTTGTTCTCTTAAAATAGCACAGGTATAGTTAGGAGTACCATTACCAAGTGTTATCAACATTCCATCTAAGTTTGGGTTTTCAGTTTCTAGTGAATTCAAGGCACCTTGAATATGGTACAAAGGTCTTTCTGTTTCACATCTTTCAATTAAACCTGCCTTTGGAATTGACATTTGAATAATAACATTTTCATATACATTTGGTAGGTCACAGGTACTCATATGGCAATTTCGACTTAGTGGTTATTTCAGTGTACAATCTATCTCCATCTTGTAGTATACTGTCCATATCCACTCGTGTCCAATGCTGTGCAGATTTTGCCTTGAATTTCAAAATTGCCATCACTGAATTGGCAACACACTGGTAACCGCTTCCTGAAAATGACAGGTGTCCCTGGTGCAATGTGTCTTGCAAGATTTTCAAATCTGTTAGAAGCATAATAATTATAAATAGAAATAATTAAAAATATATCTAAAATGTAAAACTAAGTAATATACAAATTATGGTGGCATATTTTCTGCCATTAGATAGCTAGATTATTAGTGAAAAAAATGTCTAGAGAATGACAGAGGAGTCAGATGTCTAAACACTAACTTGTCATTCAGAATATGAAAGTAATCTGCAAGAACGAATGACAGAAGAGTTAAAAGAAGATGTCCAATCTCCCACCATTCAGAGATTGATAATAATCAACAAGAGAGATTGATAAAAGAGTCACATGTCCAAACACCAACTCACCATTCAGATAATGGAAGTAATATGCAAGAAAGAATGACCGAAGAGTTAGTAGAATATGTCCAAACAACAGCCCACCATTCAGAGAATGGAAATACTCTACAAGAAAGAATGAGAGAGGAGTCAGATGTCCAAACACCAACTCACCATTCAAATGATGAAAGTAATCTGCAAGAAAGAATGACAGAAGAAATAATAGAAGATGTCCAAACACGCTCCCACCATTCAGAGATTGATAATAATCAACAAGAGAGATTGACAGAGGAGTCTGATGTCCAAACACCAACACACCTTTCAGATGATGGAAGTAATCTACAAGAAAAAATGGCAGAAGAGTTAGTAGAATATGTCCAAACACCAGCCCACCATTCAGAAAATGGAAATACTCTACAAGAAAGAATGAGAGAAGAGTTTGATGTCCAGACACCAGCACACCATTCAGATGGTGAAACTAATCTACAAGAAAACATATGACAGAGGAGTTAGATGTCCAAACACCAGCACACCATTCAGTTGTTGAAAATTATCTACAAGACGGAATGACAGAGGAGTTAGATGTCAAAACAGCAACACACCATTCAGAAACAAGAAGTGAGGATATTCCGTCTTCAAGCAATAGCTGTAACACTTTGGAGGTCTCATTTCAGGCACAGACCCAAAATATCCACAATGATCAAAATGATGTTGTAGATTTTGAAGATGCTGTTGAATCAATCCTACTGGATATTGGCACTATAAGAGATATTGTTACTAATGACACGAAGGCCACAGACATATCTGCACAAGCAATGAGTGCTGCAAATATCCACCCTGTACAAATCAAATGCCCAACTAAAGATGCTTGTATACAAACCACACAGAATGAACATTGTCTGGAGAGAACAGCTCTGAATCGAATATCTGTATCCTCTTCAAAAAATCTAAGCATTCAGACGAGCCAATCAGTTAGTGGATATCACACTGCAACTGTTGTAAATGTACATGTATTTGGCCTTTTGGATATTTTAAGTTGAACATCTTTAAACAGACAACGAAGTGGTTGCTGAAGATAGTAATGTAGACACTAAAATTGTTAAATTGCATTATGACCAAGACGAATTCCTAATAGCTTACAATAGCTCTAAGAAAGAATATGTTGCTCATATGTTAGAAAATGATAACAAAGAAGAAAAAACTAACGAAGAAGAAAAAAACAACAACGAAGAAAGCATAATAGTATCAGAGGATGTGTCAAGTTCGGAAAATACAGTTGCCGTGACATTAGAATGTCATGAGGTGTTTCAGTCGGACAAATACTTGTCGTTACAGTAACCAAATTTTCCATTACATAAAAAAGGCAGGCTAAGGATTTAAGGACAGAAAAGTCCCGATGTTTGTCTCATAAAGAGGAATTGCAGACAGTTCTCAAATATTTGACACTATACAACTAATGTATCTTAATATGTAATTCTATTATTGTTTGTTAATATGTTTTATGGGAATTATTATAAAATAAAACACATGTACTACCCCAAGATTAAGCCGGATCACATGAAAACCTGTATTAATGGCATGGCGACCAGTGGAGACCTGGATCAGCCTAGTCTGATCCGAGTCCACATTCATCAGGTTATTTCTGTGAGAATAGCTTACAATTTAGACTCGGATCAGACTTATGGGTTTTCATGCAGGCTCAATTTTATATATATCTTACAACAAACTTTCAACTTAAGGTTATAACATTTTATCAAGTATTAATTATATAACATACAACGTTAATTTTTTGTTTAAATATTGTTGTAGACCAGAGTGCCATTATCACATTTCAAGTAAAAAATGTAGTTATGTATATTATGGACATGGATAACAGCAAATATATATATACCTCCCTAAATGGGGATTTAAAAATTTGGGGTAATGCACTTCTTAGCTTTTCTGAAAGATTCCTTTAAATTATCATGTATAAATATAATAAAAACAACACTGAACTTCTACCTGTAGTAATATAATATATATAATACCTGTTTGCAATATAATAGGAATAGTATTTTCCAATTTCTTGCTGATTCACCACAATCAAATTGAATTTGGCTGCTCTCACTCTGTTACGGATGCTGGGAAATGATTGTCTTGAGATTTAAGCTGAGGCTCATCTTTCAGATAGTGTATTTTATTTCAAGTGTTTTAACTAGACATTTTTTAATTAAAACATATTCTATAATAAGCATATTTACATATTTATTCTATAATAAGCAAACAGATTTATTATAATATAATATTATAAAATAGGTACTCAAGGGATTGTGCTTTATGAACTAGTTCCAATGTTACTGTTTTCTGGAATTACTGTCTGGGCCTCTATTAATAGTTTACTTTCTAGTTGCATTATTATAGTTAGTGTTTCTTGACTGTGTTTAATTAAAATAATTAATATAATTACATAATCTTAATAGTTTTAATTAACTTATTTAATTAACTTTTGTGGAGCGCTGTGGTCTAGTGGTAGAGCGTTGGACCCATGATCCAAAAGTCGTTGGTTCGATTCCCGTCATTGCCATATGCGTTGTGTCCCTGAGCAAGACACTTCATTTGCATTGCTAAGTACTGGTTCTACCCAGGAAGACATCGAGAGTGATTCAAATAAGTTCATAGACCTTTCGTTACAATCGATGTAACATAAATAAGTTTAAACTAACTTATTTGACTCACTTCAGACACACTTGTTTGCTATTGAACAAAGTGCCTTTTTACTTTTCATATTTAGAATATTTGTAAATAATTACAATATTAAGAATCAAGTTTGTAAAGATAGGTTACTATGCTTTGGCAAAGAAAACAACCATTTACATCAAATGGACTACTTTGGTTATGGCCGCATTTCCTTTGAATTTTAGGGCGAAACTATTCTATTTACATTTTGCAAATAGACTAGTTTAGCTCTAACAGCCATAAACTATTCTATTTACATTTTACAAATAGACTAGTTTCGCTCTAACAGGCATGGCATGATTGCAGATGGAATACATTGACAATTTAGAGGTTTTCTTATTAAATATTCACAATGTGACACTATAATTTCTAGACATTGTGTAAAACAGGGAATATTATTAAAAAATGCAAAAAAGTGGTTTTGATAAAAAATGTCAATTAGACTAGTTTCGCAAGAAGCCCTCGTATTGTCAACCCTTTTGTGTGTGTGATCTCTTATTTGGCCTTTTATTCATCTTTAAATTTGTTCTTTGTGTCTGTGTGTGTTTGTGGTTGACTGTCTTGAATGCTGCTTTTCCTGTTCGATTTATATCTATATGTACGATTATAAACTCGTTTACATTTTCTTACAAACCATTTAAAATTTCTTTTCGTCTTTTTAAAACGTTGAAAGTTCTCATCACAACGATCGCACAAATATAGCTGCAGAGCCTTTTGGTATAGTTTTCTCTTTTCAACAGACTCGTGTTTGAACCATTTTTCGCGTGCTCTAAAATCACTGTCTATAAATGTATTCCTTAGTTTACATTGTATTTCTTTCCCGAAGTATTTATTGGCCCTTGATGTGATAAGTAAGTAAAATTGCCAACCTTTTCGTCTATAGGCAGGGTATCTTTATTTAGTTCCACCATTTCGTTAAGTAAATGTATGTCCTGTGTCATTTAAAAACTCGTTTTTGAACATTTCGTCCCATTTATAAACAGTTTTAGTATATGTTCTCTCTCTTCGGTCTTCATATCTAACATTTAGCGATAAGGTTAACGGAGCATGATTCAAATATTAATTATAATCGTGAACTTTGAAATTGGTAATATACTTAACATTTGTAAATGCAGTTACGAGATAATCGATTTGACTTTTACCGCCATTATGATTCAAGCACATGCAACGTCCATCGTCATAAGGTGAGTTTGATCTACCATTCACAATACAAACATCTGCGGCTTTACACATATCCAATAAATAATTGCCAAAACGATTTGAAATCGCATGAAATACGCCCCGTGGGTATATCATTTAAGTTGTTACTGAAGTCCAAATCGGTCAGTGTTTCATTCTCAATAAAATAAATTTTCTGTCCAGTGCTACTATTTAGGTCTCCAAGCAACAGTGCATATCCCATTTGTGATTAACAATTAATCTCATTTTCAATTTTTCTAAATATTTCTGTGTCATACAAGTGAAGGGGCATTTTCCGGTTCTATATATGTGTATGCAAGGTACCAATCTTTATCAGTAAGAAAGTAGTTTTTATGCAATTTAAGTCAAACTAGGTCTAGTATGTCATTTTTAATAAGTTTAACACCTTTCGGTATAGTGTCACGTATATACATTATAATGCCACCACTTGCACTTTTAGCGCGTCTATTTCGTAATTTACGATACGAGTGAATTGGACTGCTAAATCCATTTAAATAAATTTTTGATTTTTTAGATGTCCACGTTTCACTTAAACACATAATGTCATACTGTGAAATTAAACCAAGAAAGCCAACACATGATTTTTTAAGCTGTGATAGTCCCTCAATGTTCCTGCTTAAGATTTGTAATGTACTCTCGTTACCGTCCTAGGCCACCGTTACAGGCGTAAACAGTTGACCGTCAATGAACAGCTTGTCGTACTTGATGTATACAGTTTTACCTGCAAATTAGGCCTTTTTCAGTTCTGGCACTAGCACGTTACGCCTTTGTGCGATTTCCCTTGGAAATTGCTGACTAACACCGTATAATTTACATTTAAGGTTTGGGCTTGCTTTTCTCACATTTTCTCGATCCGCGAATTCCTTCAATTGGATCAGTACGGGGCGGGTTTTCCCGGAAATAAATCTTCCATACGTTCCGCGCTATCTATTAGTACAGGGGATTCGACCTTCAATTCCTGTTTTTCATCTTTTTCCTCCGGCTCGCGACACTCCAATTACAGGCGATCTTCGACAGTTTTGTTGTTGTCTTTTTCTAACTTGTCAGTTTTTGTCACAAGTGAGTCTATCTCTTTTTGCTTTTTATTTATCATTTGGCATAAAGGAGGAAGTATTAATAGAATGCAGTGTCATGACTAATCTGGTCGAAAGAATCATGCTTATCCAACCTGATTGTATGGCTTTGCCCTGGTCAGATATTCCACAATTGTAAACACAAGAGGAATAAAGAACATCTGAGTTTGTTTACATGTTTTGTTTTTCTAATATCTCAAACATTAAACTAGATACAACGTTCAAACTTTGCAGATATTTGCAGTGCAATACAATTATACACCTATAATGCTTATTTTTAAAAAAATAAGTGAAACAAACCAACAACAACCCATTAGTGTATCCTTAAATAACCTTTAATGGCAGATGCACAATACACATCCTGTGAGAACTGTGGTCTAGTGGTAGAGCGTTGGACTCATGATCGAAAAGTCGTGGGTTCGATCCCCGCCCTGACCATATGTGTTGTGTCCCTGAGCAAGATACTTTATCTGCATTTGCTTAGTACTGGTACTACCCAGGAAGACATCGAGAGTAATTAAAATAAGTTCATTGAGCTTTCGTTACAATCGATGTAAAATAAATAAATTTAAAGTAAACATCCTGTGATGTGAACATCATATTTACCCACCCGGAAACTTCTATATGTTACTAATTTTAAATCAATGAACTTGAGTGACACAAACAAAAACATGTTTACATCATTCTTAAAAAATGTTCATAGGGTTAAGAAAACTTGTCATGTGAACATATTTGCATATGTGAGTATACATACGCCTGGAATTAATTTGTACAAGAAAACAGTGATACAGAGTATCACTAGCCGGTCAGAACAGTTAGTAAGAAACCAGTAAGAAGAATGAATATTATCAAAATAAACGAACAGTGTGTATATGTCAGATTTGTTTTATTTGTAATTGTCAACAATCAAAACACATTTATCATGATTTGAGAACTAGATAAAACAGTCATCATGAGATAAAAGGACATGTTGTTAATTTTTGCATCTTAGACATCTGAAATAGTATGTGTAATGGATCACTAAACAGAATGTTGTTTATTATTAGAATGTGAGGAACTGGGAAAATATGGTAAAAATATGAAGAATTGGTAAATTATCATAGCTATAAACAAAAAGACAACTTAATGATAATATAATAGCAATTGGATTGAAAGATTAACGTCTGTGAAGGTAATCTCAGTGTTTAGCAATGCAAATTTACATTAGAATAAAGGGTTTAATGTTAGATGTTAACATTTTATTAATGAAATCTGATCAGTAGTTCCTGAGAATAAGTCGCAGAGGAGATTCAAACTCTTTAGAAGGTGCTTCAGTTAAAGTTTCATCATCTCTGTTTAATGATTGAAGAGTTGTTGCTTATTTTAAAATCAGACATCACCAACAAGAGATACATATACAGCTGTACACACAAACAGTTAGTAATGTTCAAACACAATTTCCTTTATACTATTCTTATAATTAATATTAATTATTGAACAAATGCAAGTTATGTAGAAAAACTAACGGGGCGCCGCGAGCATTTAACAAAATCAAGACTAAATGTCCCTTTAATAAAGTTTAACAACAATCAATAATCAGTGACGATACCGATTTAGAACCAGCTGTATTCGTATGCTGGAACAGATCCCTGAAATTTACACCTAATTATTATAGTGAAAACCAGTTAGAACCAGTTATAAGCGCCTGCTCAGATCATAATTTGTAGACTGTATCCCTAAAATTGGTAGTAGAAGATCCATAACATGCCTGTATACCAATTTTACTGCGTCCCGATATTCTTACTAAAATACAGCTGTTTTATGAATAGTAAAATGACGTTGATACACAGTGCAACATCCATAGCAGCTTTCTGAGTCCGAGATAAATATAGCCGGAGCCTGCCTTGAGGCTCCGGCAATGAGAAAAATATAGTTGATGCAAACGTATATTTGCTCATTAGTAACTTTACTTGTTAAGTATGTTGTGTCATGTGAACAGATTGCTAGTTTACATACATGAGCAAACTGATGCGAAGTGTTATGATTGGTATGTGAGCACCGTGAATGACATCGCCAGGGTTATGAAATCCCCAAGTCTGGTCAAAGCAATCAATGACATTGTGTAAGTCTACATCTTTCGGGAATTTGACAACAGTGAATCAAACATAGCTGTACATAGATCATGGATACACTTGTGAACAGTGGGTGTTCCGACATGAAAGATTGGCCACAGTTCGGTATTCTAGCCAGTAGACACCAATGGCAATTTTTTGATATAGTTTCAGTGGTTCTCGTACAGGAGAAGCATGGTCGGGAAAACCTGAACGAAGCTCTTCACACAGAACATATATTGAACGTATATATATGTATTATGGGGGTTCTGGACCACAACTAAATTACCCCAAATAATCTAAAATCACCACACAAAATTTTTCAGTTTTACTGAAAATTAAGTCGATTTCACTGGTTATTTATCATGTCCCAGGCGCTAAATAACCCAAGATTTTAAGATTGAATTGTGAAAAAGTTTTAAATTTGGATGTTTAAATTTTATTACAAAATAGAGGTTAAACATTAAAACTTAGGTTAACACACTTTTTTAAAATAGGGGTAGTGAAGAAAACAGTTTTTAAAATGTGAAACATTAATACGTCTAAATTTTAAGCACTCAGCATTATAATCTTTTAATCTCCAATAATTTGTCATTATTCTGATTGAAACGCCACCACATTTAGAACAAATTTTATTTTTTGCTTTTGTACCTTTTTTACATATTGAGCACGGCAACACATGACTTGTTTTTAATCTGTACTTATGCAAACTACAATAATTAGAATCTATTTGTAGTCTAATTTTTACACGGATTGTGTAATCCAATTTTAAAAAATTTGCAAACATTGATTTTCATTGTTACATTGTTACTTTTTGATATATTTATTTATATTAAATATTTTTTTTTTTAAATATATAACAAAAAGAAATAATGAGAACTGAAGAGATTATAGAAAAATTAATACACCTATTTGAAGTAGGTGTAATAGATAAGCAAACTCTATCTAATGATAAAATAGATCGCGAAGCTTTAGAAAATCAAAAGAAAACTCCAAAAAAAGAGGAAACCACTGCATTAGAAAATTTAAGAAAGAGACGACATAACAAAAAACTACGTTAAAGAGAAAAGAAAAAATAAGAAGATGCTATAAATGAGCAAAACAAAAAATATAAAAATGTCATAAATGAACTAAAACAAGTTTTTAAAGATAAAAGTACTTCAGAATTAAAATTGGTTGACAATCCAATATGCGGTTATTTTAAAGCATATGAAATGTCTTTTGAAAAATACAAAGATCCGAAAAAACTATTTTATGATAAAAAATCCATTATAGCAAAACAAATTATCAAAGAGCTAATAGAGACGAATGGATTAAAATTTCAATTAGGACTTACTAAAGATTTATTTAAAGATAATGGTGCAACCAAAAAATATACTACAGCAGTATTACATAGTGAACAAAACGCTATTTTGAGCTCTGAAAAAATAAATGAGTTTTATGATGAATCATCTGCATTTATACAAGAGAGTCTTGAAAGATTTACAAATACTGCATCCGGATTAGAAGTTGATCACTGTGTTAAGCTTTATTTGAATATTGCAAGGTATGAACCATTAAAAGGTTCTTCATATATTCCACTGCCTGTAGAATTAGCTAACAAAAAAGCAATAATAAACGTAAAAAATAACGATAATCAATGTTTGTTTTATGCTATAAATTCTGCACTAAATCCTGCCGCAGATCACACCGATAGGTTGTCAAAATACCCAAGCATAGATTTTCTAAAAAAAGATAAAATTGACTTTCCCACTCCAATTTCACAAATTTCAAAAGTAGAAAAACTAAACAATATTGCTATTAATGTTTACGGATACACCATATCAGAAAAAAGTAAATAAGTAAATATTTTTCCATATAAAATATCAGAACAACCCAAAGACATTAACAGGATTAATCTACTTTTGATATCTGATGAAAATGTTACAAACAGTCACTATTGCTGGATTAAAAACTTAAATAAACTGCTTTACGACCAAAACAAACATAAATGCAAAACTTATTTTTGTGATCGTTGCCTTTATGGATTTTCAAATGAAGACTTACTAACAAATCACAAAGAAGATTGTTATGGTATCAACAAAAAATCTTGCAAAATTGAAATCCCAGAAAATGATAAAAATACTGTAAAATTTAAAAATTACCAAAATAAAATGCATGTTCCTTATGTAATATATGCTGATTTTGAAAGCATAATTAAACCACAATTAAAACAATTTGGAAAAAAATCAGAAATTTAAAATGTGCAAGAAGCTTGTGGATTTGGATACCAAGTTGTCAGATATGACAACAAAGCTAATGATTCGGTTATTTACAGAGGTGAAGATGCTGTTGAAGTGTTTTTAAATCGCCTAGAATGTGAGAAGAGCAACATTAATAATACATTTGCTAACCCAAAACCATTAATAATGACTCAACAAAATGAAGCAGATTATGAAAAAGCTACACAATGTTGGATATGTGATAATGAAATAGGCAGAAAATCTGGTAAAAACTGTAAAGTAAGAGACCACTGCCATTTTACTGGAGAATACAGAGGTGCAGCACATAAAAACTGCAACTTAAAACTAAAAATAAAACCTGGCAAAAACTTCAATTCCTGTCATATTTCACAACCTCAAAGGATATGATAGTCATTTGATTATGCAAAAAATACATAAAATGAAAGGTAATATAACATGTATTCCAAATAATGCTGAAAAATACATATCATTTAGTGTCGGCCAGCTTAAATTTTTAGACAGTTTACAATTTATGGCTTCTTCTTTAGAAAAACTTGTTGATGCGACAGATAAATCTGATTTTGAAATAACCAGAAATCAGTTTAAAGAACACACAGATTTACTTTTACGAAAAGGTGTTTATCCATATGAATATTTTGATAGCATGGATAAATTTAATGAAACACAATTACCACCAATTAAAGAATTTTACAGTAAACTTAAAGACGAAGATATTACTCAAAAAGATTACGATCATGCCCAAGAAGTATGGGGAAAATTAAATTGTAAAACTCTTGGAGATTATCATGATTTATATTTAAAAACTGATGTAACTTTGTTGGCTGATGTATTCCAAACTTTTAGAAAAACATGCATGAAATCATATAAACTCGATGCTTTACATTACTACACGGCACCTGGATTATCTTGGGATGCTTTACTTAAATTTTCAAAAATAGAACTAGAACTTCTTACAGATATGAATATGCACTTATTTGTTGAAAAAGGAATGCGTGGCGGAATAAGTATGGTATCAACACGATACGCCAAAGCAAACAATCCACACGTAGTTGATTATAACCCTAACGAGGAAAACAACTTTTTAATGTATTTTGATGCAAATAATCTTTATGCGTGGGCAATGAGTCAGCCACTTCCATATTCCGGATTTAAATGGGTTGACTTAAAAACATTACAAGAGCTAAGAAAAGATAAAGGATATTTTCTTGAAGTAGATTTAAAATATCCTAAAGAACTGCATGATAGTCAGAATGATTATCCACTTGCCCCTGAAAGATTAAAAGTAAAAAAAGAATGGTTATCTGAGTACCAAACAAATTTATTAGAAAATAACGTTATGACAGAACAACTAGTACCAAATCTTATGGACAAAACAAAATATGTATTACATTATAAAAAATTAGAGTTGTATTTATCATTAGGCATGGAATTAACAAAAATCCACAGGGTGCTAGAATTTAATGAAAAACCTTGGATGGCATCATACATAAATTTAAACACAGAACTTAGGAAAAAAGCTAAATCACAATTTGAAAAAGATTTTTACAAGCTTATGAATAACTCAGTATTTGGAAAAAACAATGGAAAATTTAAGAAAGCGAACTGACATAACATTAGTAAAAACTGACGGCTCTAATAATGAAAAAATAAGAAAAATAATAGCCAAACCAAACTTTAACAGACGTGTAAAATGTTCAGATGAATTATCGGCAATACATGTAAACAAAACAAAATTAAAATTAAACAAGCCAATTTATGTTGGAATGTCAGTATTAGATTTATCAAAATATATGATGTATGATTGGTATAATAATACTTTGAAAAAAAGGTATGGAGATAACTGTACTTTATTATACACAGATACTGACAGCTTGCCTGTAGATATAAAAACAGAAGACGCATATAAAGATATGTCTGAAATGAAAGATGAATATGACCTAAGTGATTAGCCTCAAAATCACTCAATGCACGATGATACAAACAAAAAAGTATTAGGTAAAATGAAAGACGAATGTGCCGGAGTTCCAATAGTTGAATATGTTGGGTTGAGACCTAAACTATATTCTATTCTAAGAGCTGATGAACAGCTTATCAAAAAAGCAAAAGGTGTAAAAAATTATGTAGTCAAAAAACATATAAATTTTGAAAACGACAAGGATGCACTATTTAACAAGAAAAAATATAACCATGAAATGAATATGATGCGATCAATGAAGCATCAAATATATGGCATAACAGTAAACAAAGTTACACTATCACCATTTTACTTAAAAAGATATATACGAGAAGATGGAATTAAAACTGATGCACATGGTTTCTATAAAAACTTATAATTTGTATCAGCAGGAACAATAAGTAGTTCTTCTTTGACAAATCCTCTTTGAGGCGCTGGTGCTTTCAAATAATAAACTCTTATGCCTTGCGTCACCATATAACTTTTAATCTTGTGAATATCTACACTCCACATTGGATCAGTCGCTCTGCGTCTTCCACCTTCTTGTTCCCCGGGTTGATATAAATATCTTACACTAGCATTCATACAGATGGATCACCTTTTAATATTTTTGTTTCAACAGGAGGGGGCTTTTTTGTCTCCACATTTATGGCTTTGACAACTTCTGGTAATCTCTTTACCCATTCTCTATTACGTTTTTGCGAATCTATTTCCTTAGCATACTGATAGCCAAACAATCTTTCAGCTAATGTTCTGTTAAATCTTTCCACTATAGCTTGGTCTCTGTGTATTTCTGTTCTGCCTCGTCTGATATTTACTTTGTGTTTCGCCATCAACTGCGATACTGCACCCATAAATTCTCTGCCTGGATCCACTTGTAGCAATTTTGGATATTTCAAATGTCGACTGTATATATTTTCAAATGCTTTAGCAACTTCTTTGCTATCCTTGGAAGTCAGTGGCTCTGCTTCTTTGTATCTGCTCGCAATATCAACCACAGTCAACGCATATTTATGTCTTGCGGCCACGACCAAAGCCAAAAGTATCATGCGGCAGAAATAACAAATCAGCTTGATGCACTCCATTCTTAGCAGAAACATCAAACCTGGGTCTAACTATTTTCTTTGGTGCGGGTAAATAAATCTGCCACACAGCTTGTTTCTTTAAAAATTCTAATGCCTTTTTTTCACTGACACCAGCCTCTTTTGCCAATTTTTTAACTGCTGAGTAACCTTTCCAAAATCCTTTTGGGCTGTAATAAATATTTTCCATTTTTTCTACTAAAGATTAAACTTTATATAACTATAAAGAAAACAATGGAAATCACAACTGCACGATTTGATGAACTGCTTGAAGAGCAATATCAAAATAGCACAAAGAAATGGACAGACTTGGAAATAAAAAAAATATACACTATTACAGATACGAAAATAGTAGATACTGAATATGGTCCATCCATGGTATTGACATTATTAGACAACGGTGAAGTATGGGCGCCTGATCATCTTAAAAATAAAATAGAGAAGAGTGCTAAACCACCATATTATATTCGACCACTTGGATTGAAACCATGTAAAAACAACAAAAAAAATAGGTATCATGCATATGACTTAGTCTTTCCAAAGGTTATTTTAAAGTAATTTTAAACTTTTTTTTTATGAACTCAATTTGTACGCCACAAATCCAGTTGCAGCCATGCCCACCACAATAAACGTAATTTCTCTATTTGTTGATCCGGAGATGGTGTATAGAAATCACTCAACTTAGGCTCCGGTTCCAAAAGCAAATGTTTGCCAGTTGTATAATAATACTGTTTCATAGCTTGGTCTACATCATCAAAAGTCTGCTCTGCATGATGCTCTTTTTGCAGTTGCTTATTAATAAAATCTAATCTTTCTGTTCTTTTTTAATTCCACGCCGCTTGTGCTGCGTTTAATTGTTCCACAGCTTTGTCATGCCTTTGTCTTTCCTCATCTGAATGACTTCCCATTTTCGAAAAGAAATAATTTGAACCGCTAAACGCCAATGCATTTGTTAATGCGCCACCTATCATCATTGCTACTGCACTTGCCATTTTTTTATATATATTTTTTTAAAATTATTTCATAATATCTGCAGGAATAATACCTTGCTTAATCAGCATATCCTTTGTAGCCATTGCTAACATTATATCCACAGACAGCATCCCAACATCTACCATATTAAAATCCACTTTAGGGGCTGGTCTTTGTAGTAGTTTTCTGCCAATCTCAGAATATCCAACAGTTAAAAGTGTTTCCACCCCAGCGTGATACATCATATTTACAATTTGTTTTCCGTCAATACTTGCTGCCATTTTTTTATATTATTTTTTATATTATTTTTTTAAATAAATTATTTAAAACAATCAAACGGGTCTTTTGGTGCAACACGAACAGCCACAGGTTGCACAGGTTGCGTAGCAGATTTTTTGTTATAAATATACAAACCCAACCCAGCAATGCCTACTAATAAAACCAGACACGGTGGAATATAATTTTTGTATACGTTTATTTTGATTTCTGGTTCCTCTTCATCTATTGTTATTTTTGTTATTTGATTTGCAGCATCTTGCTTTGCATTTTGCTCTACCAAACGCTTTGCCTTTCTTGCCGCTGCTCCTTTTTTCCCAGCTTCTATTCTTTTTGGATTTTTTACTTTTTGTACAGGTATAACTTCACTCTCTTGGTTCTCCATTTACATTATCTATATTTTTATTTTTATTAAAATCAATATGTCTAACAGTTGTCAGTATTGCTGTAAATGGCGTTAAGCACATTCCATACCTGTAATACAACTCACAACAAGCACTTGTCAAAGCATGATTAATAAATGGGTCTTCCTCCAAATCTTCTATCAGCTTTGGTGGATTGGTTACATTAAAATATTTTGATACTCCCATCACATACAAGTTAATAAAAGAATTGCCTAAGGTCTTGGTCATGCTTGCCCCAAGCATTGCTTCATATCTGCAGTAAAGTTTGTTATATATCTTGTAATAGTTCTTCCGCATTCATTTTTATATTAATAATTTTATTTTTTATCTTGAAATAAACATAAAACGCAAAACAACCAGCTGCGATATTCATGTTACTAGTAATTGTTAGTATTGTTAATAGCATTGTTATTAATATTGCTATTTTTTTATTAGCATTGTTAATTTGCTGCAAGCATTGCTATTAACATTGCTACTTTGCTATGAGCAATGCTATAAGCATTACTATATTTTTCGATATTTTCATTATATTTTCATGTCAGTATTGCTATTAACATTGCTACTTTGCTGTTAGTATTACTATTAGCAACACAGCAATGCTGTTAGAAAAAAAAGCATTTCTGTCAAAAATTATTCAACCCAATAACCAGTTGGTTGGTCAGACCTCAAAATTAACTTGGAATATTTAGTCTTTGCTAAAGCTTTTCTTATTCTGGTTCTCTCTTCCAGCGTCGGAATAACATCATTTTCTCTCAAACAATTTTCATAACTATCTCTGTCCTTGGTGTAAAACATACACAACCATTTTGCTTGCTCTCTCAAATCTTTCAATACAGAATTATATCTCTGTGAAATAACCCACACTGATTGTTTGGCGTGACGACCAGAGAATGCCAACTCTGACAACATATCTTTTTTCTTTGTTAATTCTTTTGTGGCGGAGCAATCATCAATGATGTATAATGTGGGCTTGCCAGCATATTGTTTGAAAAATAAACGCAACAGTTCTTATAACATTTCTTTGCCGTTGCTAACGGGATTGACAATTATTATTTTTTTATCTCTCGGATTTCTTACATCTCCTATCCAGGATCTATTTTTATAAGCCTCGTTCCACTCTATGGTCGGGCACAATATAATTATATGTTCAAAAACTCCAACATACTCTTGTTCAAGTATGTCAAGAACAAACTCTGTTTTACCGCAGCCTGTCTGACCGCAGATAATGGCACTGTTTGAATATTTTGGATATTTTTGTTTGTGTAAACTAGTATCGTGCTTCTTTGAATCTTCCATCTTCGAAATTGATTTGCGCATCTTGTATTATATATAGATAAATATTTAAAGGTTGATCTGCATCTGCTTTTTTATTTATTAGTATCGTTATACCTTCACTGCCTTTTCTATTTTTCTTCCACTGCCGTATAATAAATTGTCATCACATGTTCTAAGGTCAAGCCACAAAGCATATGCTTTTGTTAGATAGGTCTCAAGAGAAACATTGGTAAAGTTTAAGTCCCTCGCTACTATTTCTGTCTCTTTGTTTCTTTTTGATGTCAAGGCAAAATATTTGTTGATTTCATCCCAATGTTGATATGCCCTCATGCCCTGACTATACAACTGATTTGGTAGTCCCTCTATTGTCATTTCAACTTTTTCAATCATTGGGTTGTAAAAGGATTCCGTGTTTGTTCTTTCTGGGTCTTCAAACAGCATTAGAATACCTTTCATGCTCTGTGCTGGTACATTAATGTTGATATTCCAAAGGGTTTTAGATTTGTTTGCGTTTATTTTTCTATGTCGCAAGATACGATCATACAAAAATACTATCTTACCATTGATTTGATGTCTTATTTGTCTGGATAATTCAACATCACTAACCATATCAAATTCCAAGCAGATATTTTTTATTACATAAGATGCATCAGCATCACTGCTTCTGATAACTTTGTTATACTCGTTAAACGTTAATTCATATTCTAACCTATCACCAAGCCCCGCTTGATTAAATGGCATATGACTTTCTAACATTTCAAAGTCCAGTGGAAAACAAAATCTATTTCCATAAGCTGCTGCTATAGCTTCATCTTCGGTGTCTGAGGATTTATCTCCCGCACCAACTCTATGTTTTAACATGTTTGCTTTACCAATACCTTGGTAAGCTATGTTTACTCGTTCAGTAGGGCTTTTCCATAAATCTACATAACAATGATATATATCACTGTCATCTATTGACATGACTTCATTGCCACTTATTCTTATTGTCATTTTTTTCACAATTGTTCTACCCAGATTTTGGAATAGAGTAGCGTTGACGTCTGTTCTGCTTTTAAGTTCTATTTCAAAAGCAAGACGAGCAGTACGTGGAACTATCACATCATTAGTACTTAGATTGGGAAATCTCACAAGCAGTTGCTGGTTTTGGTCTATTGTTGATGGATTATTAGTTATTACTACACTTGTGCGGATGCCCTTGGCACCATGAGGCTCTCTTAGTTTTCTATGAGGGTTGAGTTTGTTTCCGTAAGCTGACATTGTTTTTATTTTTTAAATATATTTTTTAAAATTAAATAAAATAAACAATAGCTGAAGGAGGATTTGACAATCCTGTGTACGATCCAGATGAAGAAGACGATGCCTGGAATGAATTACTTGATGACGAATTTATACAACCTGGCTCAGAATTTCAGAGACAAATTGTAAATGAAAATAACCATATTGATCAGCTTCAAGGGGAAGATAAAACAAAAGAACAGCTTACACAAAAAAGGTTGTTAGTAGATCAATTTTTTATTGAAGTTAATACTGAGATCAGCGGAATTGATTATAAAGATGATTTTAGAGTGAATGAGGACGAAATCGGTAGAACAATGTTATATGCAGTTCGGTTGGGGACGGATGATGTTCCACTTACCTATTATAAGGGAAATAATCCAAACGAACCAATCAAGTTTTATAAGCTGGACACTCTACATAGAAAACATGGCATTGACTTCGTAAAAAATAATTTGAAAATGTATGATTATTTAGCCCCACGTGAAAGAAAGGCTCAGGGTAGGGCAAAATTAGCAGCCTTGGCAAAAACAAGAGATACCATCGCTGCGGAGAATATACCAATGCAAACTTATTCAACAACTGAAGATGTACAACAAACAGTAGATGCTGTAAATATAATTTAAAGTGATTTAAGTAATATAGATGCAACTCATCCTAAAACTGCTGTTCAACCAGAAGATCTAACACTGCGAGAGATACGAGGTTTAGATAAAAGATTGCAAAGCTTTCGTGGAGAACTTACTTATAATCTCTCAAAGCTCACTGAGCTTGATAAAGACATAACAAAAGAAAAACAAAAATTAGAACAGGTTAGCACCCCCGGGCAGGAGGATGAGTTTCAACAAGAGCGCATACGTGACAGAATAAAAAAATTAGAAGATGAAAGAAGTGCACGACTTGAAGCGGCAAGTAAAAACAAAGAAGCATTACGCAGTCAAATAAACAGAATAAAAGAAACTATAAATAAGGTGTTAAAAAAAGACACAACATTGGGTGAGAGAATAAAAACATTATTTAGAGAGCAAGGTATTACTATTGTTAGTATTTGACTGCCTTTGGTATGATTATTGGGGTATTAGTTGAGACCATTATTCCTACATCAAGTGCTGCTCCAACTCCAACTCCAAAACCTGATCCATCAAGTGTAAAAGACTGGATAAAAAAACAACTACTTAATCTTGGTAAACTTCTTGCCAACCTAGCTGGTAAAGCTGCTGCAGCACTTCCAGGAGTTATTGGTGCAATAGTATCATGGCTTTTATCTGCAACAGGTAATGTCATTAATTGGCTTGGTAACAATCTATGGGCTTTGCTTGTGTTTGTTTCCGGGTTGTTGTATGTGGCAGCCAAAGAGTGGTTTAGTAAATCTCGTAGATAAGTAATGCAGCAAGACCTATTACTATAGTACCAACAATTATAGTTGATTTGTTTTCTTCGTGTTCAATCGCTACGTTTTGTATTTCTGGTGGGTTATGCTCCACAGTTTTATGTATTGATTTATCAAAGTCAGAATGTTCCGGTAAAAATTTCTTTGTTGTGGTGCCTTGAAAAGGTTGAATAATTTTTGGTGGCACTGGTTTTACATTTACATCATTATTCAATCCTAATGCTTGTGAATCGGTTGCTATTACAATTTCATTATTGTAGTCTTGTATTGTTCCAATTCTTAATTCCATGTCACTCGGAGACATGTACAATCCACTTCCATAGACAAAATTTACTTTACTTCTTGCATATTTTAGGGTGGTTTCATATCTTGAAATTTGACTGGGCAAGTCAATGGGGCTATTTTTTGCTTCCTCTACATTTGCTAAAAATTGTTTTTGTGCATCAAAAGCCGTTCCAGTTCCAAGTATATCTGTTCTTGTTTGTGATTGTGAGCCAAGTATTGCCCAGCAGTATGTTCTTATGCTGTCATTGATTCTTTCTACTCCTGCCCTTGTAAATCCAGATGAACTATCTAGTATAAAAGTAGACCAACTATTGTCAGCCTCAGATCCTTGTGCAATGTAATCAATGTGATATGTTTTATCACTCTCATAGACTGTAAAACTCATCGTTTTGTTGTCGTATACAGTATTTATCAAAGGATGATAACCAATATTTGTCCAGTAATTATAAATTGTTCCTAGACCATTATTATAGCTTTGTTTCTGTCTCCAGTCCGAATTTAAGTCAACGTTAAACTCCTTTCATATTCTCTCGTATGCGTTTCGGTTATATGTGTTATTAAACGCATTCCAATTTGAGTCTTGCGGCATTGCTACACTCATTTCAAATTCTTCTGACTTGGTAATAGACATGAAATCGAAATAACGAACCAACCAGGGCATCAGCGTTTAGATGGTTATTGAAATCAATGCCACATCCAGTTGTCGCACACCAAATAGCAAAATTCAACTGATTCTGCCAAAATAACATCCAATCTGTTCCCCAGCTTTGGACTATAGCATCTGATTTAACGTATTGGAGTTTGTATTTTTCAAAGACATTGGGAAATGATTCTTTAAAGCATTTACCGTCTGATGTAATGACTATGTTTTGATTTATTATATCTATCACTTTCTTGCTGAAAGTATTGAAATAGTGAGCATCTGGGTTATATTTGAATTCTTTAGAAATCATTTTTATTTGTATTTTATATATATATTAAAAAAAAATGTTTTCATACAATTTCAAACATAGACAACTCTATTAATTTACAACAGTATATCGATAATAGAGATGGAACTAAGCGCGTTGGATTAAAGAGTTTTACATACACTATCGGTTGGTATAATATTAATCATGAAATCGTAAAAACAAGAAACAAGAAACCCAGATAAAATAGAACATTTACCAGGTGGACTTTATAACTTTCAAGACTTGGTAGACAATTTTAAAAAGCTAAATGAAAATATTATCCTGGACAGTATTGTCCAAATTGGTGCAGCCATTTTACATACGTCAATAGAAACACGAATGTCAAGTGGTCTTTCAAATATGCTAGGATTCAAGGACAGAAAATGGTTGACAGGTACTAATATAGGAGATTACCTAATTGATTTAGCTCCTTATAAACAGCTATATGTTCATCTGGAACAAGTTAATACGAGTAGTAATTATTTCAATGGTGCACCAAGCACTATTATAGGTGCTGTGCCTGTAGTAAATAAGCAGTTTGGAGATATAGTATATACACATTTTTATCCTGAATATCACTGTCTTACGAATGGTGCAATTTCTGAATTAAAAAGAGAAGTCAGAGATGAGTATGGCAACAAAATAAATAATCACGGTTTGCCTATGAGTTGTGTTTTAGAAATTATTTAAAAAATATATTTTTATAAAAAAACAATGAGTATATTTGGACCAACAAGACCTAAAAAAAACAGAAGACTTAGAGGCTTTGATAAATAATGTTCAAGATTTATATAGGCGAATTGTGCCTTTTGTTAACCAGTTTAATCATTTAAAAAATAGAGTTGATAATCTTAAATATGGAATTATAACAATATTTGCAGATGCTAAGGGCCCACTTGTGTTGAATAGAATACTCTCATTTGGTAATGGTGGAGCAGAATCAAATGTGGGGCATGTAATGACACGCCGTGGACGGATTATGGGAATAGGTTTAGCGTGTGAACGATTAGTTGGTGACGTATCTGTAATAGTTTCTGTCAATGGTGTTGAACAACCAAATTATGGCATAACGCTTCACATCATCCCACGCAATCATGATAACTTTGATAAACCTTTAGAGATTGGTGCTGGTTCTGTTGTTAACTTTGTATGCAAGATTGCCAACGCTACCGCTGTAAATACGGTGGCATCATTATTAATTGAATTAATTTAATTTTTTATTATTAAATGAAGCAACCGACAGCACCAAGTATATATCCTGAGTTGCCAGTGGAAAACGGACAAAATTATAGATTACAAAAGATTTCAGAAATTGAAAAAAAGTTAATTACAGAACGAGATATACGTCAGTCACTTTATAAAAAATATAAACGTGGTATTAATATTACAGATGGAATTGACACTACCTTAATATCTGCAGGTGTTATTATGGCTGGGGTTGGATTTGTTGTTCCAGTTTTGTTACCTTTAGAAATAGCAGCAATAGTATGTGGAGCTACAGGTGTTTGTATTAATTTTATCAGACGCAAGCTTAATGCAAAAGCTCAAAAACATCATGAAATAAAAACTTTGGCAGAGGCTAAGTTAAATAGTATAAAGCAGTTAATATCAAAAGCGTTGAGTAATGCACAAATATCTGAGCAAGAGTGTAAGTTGATTTTAGATGAACTGGAGAGTAATTATAATTTGAAACAGGACATCAAACAAAAGAAACTTGAAATTAGTGAAGTTCAAAAAAAAGAACTAGTGGAGCAGGGAAGAAAGGAAGCAATGGCAAGCTTACAAAAAAGTCTAAAAAGTGTGTCATGAATTGTTTTAGTAATTTGTATGAGTACGATCCACAACCTTTGTATTCAACCTAGAACCTTCTAAAAATATAAAAAAAAAAAAATACAAATTTAAATGGACTTACCTTTCATGAAAAATAATCCTAGTTTTATCCTTACTCTTTCAGGTCTCTATTCCCATAGGGTATGTCACCATGTCAAGAGTATACTAATCCGTAGTTTCACCGCCTTATATACCCGTCAGGGAGACCAAAAACTTCACCGATTGGTTGATATAAATAGACGCTTATCACATGAGCTTCACCGATTGGTTGATGTAAATAGACGCTTATCACATGAGCTAATACATGTGACAATAATCACGTAACCTTACTAATACACATCTGGGGTCCGTTTCAATAAGCAACTTACGCAAGGTTTCTGACGTAAGTTTTGCGTACGCTCTTCTTACCGTATTTCGAGCGTTTCAATAAAAAAGTTACGCATATTTTTTTTCCAGATTTGCGTAAGTTTTTGCGTAACTCTACGCAAGCTCTGAGGCTTGCGTAAGTCTTGCGTGAGTGTGTAAAAGAACGCAACAATCGACAAAACAAGATGGCCGCACACTTGCTTTTTGCATTTCGAGCCCGAATTAATCGTCGTGAGCGAGGTTTTCGTGAGCGAACTAATTCACTTCTAACCATGAGAGACAGCGAACTAATAGCACGTTATCGATTTCCAAGAGCAAGCATAGAAAGTTTAGTTGAGATAATCCGAGATGATATTGAGTGTCTTCATGTCCGGAGTTTACCTCGTCCGGCCTGCTTCAGATTTGTTCAGTACGCCTATGGTAGTCGGATTCAGACTTTCATCAATAAGCGTACTTTCAAAAATTTCTTGCTTCTTCCTAAGTCTTGTAGCACGATGTGACGTCAAGTAGGGCTAACTGGTGCGTCAACACGTTAAACATGACGTCATGCGACATTGTAAACATGACGTCATGTGCGTGAAAATGCGCTAATTGCTTAGCCTTTGATCTACACTGTTTGCAAGTGAAAGTTAGATGCACGAAGCGGTCTGGCAATGGGGAAGGGAATGGAAATATTTTCAGAAACATATAAGTAAAAGGATACTTATCTAATGTATTCTCACATAAAAACAATTCCGGAGGATCATGCTACCCCGACCCCCAACCCCGCTATGATAAGTTAAACATCGGGCATATCCTGTTATTTGGGCCTAGCCATGTACCTGTAGTCCGGAGTAAAGGTTTATGAAATTCGTGAACATTAAATAATTTTAAAGTATTGAGCTTCGCGCGAAGCGAAGCCCCGAACATTAAATAAAACGAAGCCAACAGTCACGAGTAGCCCCGTTTTTCTATTCCGTGGTTAATCTTTGTTGACATTTTCAAAGGAAATAGAGTAGAGTGTACATAACAAAACAACGCGGTCACAATATCAAACTTCTTCAGTTGACTACTCTACTGTCTAGCAGGCGAACTCAGCCGAGTTGTTTTCAACCATACCTTTCTTAATAGTACGCCTTATCTGCGAGTGATTGTTAAACAAGTGCGTTCTTTCATGTTTACTAATCTAGAGATATAAAAAAGGATATATATCTATGTCTCTGATTCATTTCATACTGCTAATAATTGCTGATATTTTTTAGTGGTAAACTTTGTCCATTAGTATAAATTAAACATGACTAGCAAACACTCTATAAACTAGAAAGGCGCATCCGTATTGTAAGCTTCGCACGAAGCGATTGCCCCGAACATTAAAAAAAAATAGCGTATATCACACAAGCGAAGACCCAAATCCCTTACAAATTCATATTTAATAATTTATGACAAATAGTGTGAATGGTGTTATAAACGCAAAAAAAACATGCCGAGCGAAGCGAGGTGTATAACAAGGTGTATATCACAAACGCCAAAACCTCTCTGATAATGACCACTCAAAATTAAATTATTAAAACATGTCTGTCGAAATTAAAAAACTTTGATTTGAAATGAAACACCAGGCCCAGCTATATCACATATTTAAACAAGAGCTGTCGGAGAAAAGCGTAGCTCGACTATTCGATTTTTCAGAGAATAATACATTATATAGCTAGTATATACCATCAGAAAACAAGGCTAAAATAATGTGTGGTGGGGTTGGGGGCGCAACATAGCTATGTGTAAGTATTGACCAAAACTACACAGAAATATGTAAAAAATAAATAAATTCGAGATTTGAGTGGGGTGGGGGGTTTGAGAGGCGGGAGTTGGTGGTGTGGAGGTCGGGGTGGTGAGGTCAACAAATACGTGTAAGAGAGGCTATGTAAGCATTCACCAAAACAACACAAAAATATGTAAAAAAAACTAATTAAAAAATCGAGTTTTGAGTGGGGATGGGGGCGAGGCGAGGGGTGGGGAGTGCAACATATATGTGTAAGAAGCTATGTAATAATAGACCAAAACAACACAGAACTATTGTGAAACAAAATAAAAATAAAAATATTTCTAGAGTGGGGGAGTGGGGGGAAGTGTGGGGGGGGGGAGTGGGGAGGGAAACACGATAGCTATGTGTAATAATTGACAAAAACAACACAGAAATATGTAAAAAAAAAAAAAAGTGGGGTAAGGAGGGGGGATAGTGGCGAGGCAGGGAGTGGGGTGGAAGGGGCAACATATATGAGTAAGAAGCTATGTGTAAGAATTGACCAAAACAACACAGATATATGTAAAAAACAGTAGACATTAAATATTCCAGTTTCTAGCGTGGGGGTGGGGTGGGGGAGGGGGGCAACATAGCTATGTGTAAGAATTGACCAAAACAACACAGAAATATTTAAAAAAAAATAAAAAAATTGAGAGTGGGGGGAAGTGGGGGGTGGGGGGGGGGGGAGGGGAAGATAGCTACGTGTAGTAAGAATTGACAAAAACAACACAGAAATATGTAAAAAAAAAAAGTGGGAATGGGTAAGAACATATATGTGTAAGAATTGACCAAAACAACACAGGTATATGTAAAGAACAGTAAACATTAAATAAAAATATTCCAGTTTCCAGCGTGGGGTTGGGGTGGGGGAGGGTGGCAACATAGCTATGTGTAAGAATTGACCAAAAAAACACAGAAATATGTAAAAAAAAAAAAAGAAAATATATAAAAAAAAAGGGAGTTTCGAGCATGCGGGTGGGGTGAGGGGAGGGGAGGGCGGGCAACATAGCTATGTGTAAGAATTGACCAAAACAACACAGAAATATGTAAAAAAAATAAAATAAAAAAGGGAGTTTCGACAGTGTGTGTGTGCGTGTGGTGGGTATGGGTGGGGTGGCGCGGGGAGAGGCAGGGGTGGGGAGAGGGGCAACATATATGTGTAAGAAGCTATGTGTAAGAATTGACCAAAACAACACGGAAATATGTAAAAAAAAAAAAAAAAGTAAATAAAAATATTCCAGTTTCCAGCGTGGAGGTGGGGTGGGGGGGATGGTGTAAGAATTGACCAAAACAACACAAAAATATGTAAAAAAAAATAATTAGATTTCAAACCTAGGGGGCAGGGAGGAGGAAGGGGGTGAGAGGCATGGGGAGGGGTGGCAGGGGGCAACATATATGTGTAAGAATTGACTAAAACAACATAGAAATATGTCACAAAAAAAAAGTAAATAAAAAAATAGGGTGTGGAGGGGGGTGGGAGTGGGGGTGGGAGGAGGGAGCCCCAATATGGGTGAAGTATGAATAAGATGCATAATGCTATAACAAGTCCCAAACCAAAATTATAGATCTATACATGCAAACCTAGATCTGCCTTTATTGCACATTTTATGGGCCATCACAATTTGGGTTCCATGGGAGCCCAGAATATGCAGAAGACAATATTACTTACGCAACCCTTAACAACATACTATACTAAACAATAAAAGAAACTTCCGCATTTTAAGCTTTGATTTGCATAGGGTTGACTTTGTTACACTTTGTACACCAATCTAGATATAATTTCATCATTTTATACTAATCAATCAATCATTCTGATCAATATTAATAATCATCAAAAACCAGAGTTAGTGTGTTGCTGCTAAAACATGTTTTATTCAAATTGCGAAATCAATATATTTGTATTATAAAGGGAGGTAATCATTCTCGAAAGCAGTATTGCGCAAAAGTGAGTGAACAGGCCAGCTTACTTTCTCCGTCTTTTTGGTGCTGGGGGTATCTTCTGTTTATTTCAGTATAACAAAACTGTGTTAAATCAAAGTTTAAACCACAAGACCCGGAAATGCTGTTTAAACCAAAACAAGGGGAATAACTGTGCGTACAAGTTTGATTTAAGGAAAATTGTTGTCATGACAGTGCTGGCCTTTTAACAAAGATATTAACATATAAGACCAAACAAAATATATTTTCATTGTGTCTACATTTATGGGCAAAGTTGCGGAAGTTTCTTTTTTTGTTGAGTATATAAGGAAACCAATTCCAAAATTAAGTTCAGCTAGGA
This sequence comes from Cyrtodaria siliqua, assembly GCA_037043455.1. NCBI lineage: Eukaryota > Metazoa > Mollusca > Bivalvia > Adapedonta > Hiatellidae > Cyrtodaria > Cyrtodaria siliqua. Next base: position 197,494 of record JAWPHD010001066.1, read on the forward strand.
CAAGAAATGTAAGAGATATTGACCTGTAAACACAGCTTACACGCAAAATTTTATGTGAAACAGACACATTTTAAGGGCTATCAGAATTTGGGTTTCATGGGAGCCCAGGGGTTACAAGAACCAAAATTGCTTATGCAGCCATTAAGATAATGCTATAAGGAAGCCCATGACCAAATTTAGTTGTGCTAGGACAAGAAATGTAAGAGAAATAGACTTGTAAACACAGCTTGACCCTTGAAATATTAATAATATTGTCAGAATTGTCCAACATTTTTTTCCAGCAGCTGTGCTGCAATTTCTTGACGCTGTTGACCCTTCATAAAACATTTTATTTTTTTAAGACGTTTATACGATGGCATAGACGTGACATGTGAGACAAATAATTTATCTCGTGGCCACGAGTTATTAAGTCGTGTCCACGACTTATTATGTCGTGGCCACGAGTTATTATGTCGTGTCCACGACTTATTATCTAGTGGCCACGACTTATTTATCTCGTGGCCACGACTTATTATCTCGTGGCCACGACTTATTTATCTCGTGGCCACGACATAATTAGCCAATCAGAAGTGCTAAAAAAATCACTAGAAACCGCGACTTTTCACCCATATTGGGGTATGGGCTCCATCTCCCCCTACCGGCGCCACCCCCACCCCAACCAGCCCCATCCGGCCACGCCAATTATTTTTTTTACATATTGCTGATTTGTTTTTGATCCATTCATAGACTTATAACTATGTTGCCTGCCCCTCCACCCTCCTCCCCCCTCCCACCCCGCCTAACCCATCCCGCCTAACCCACTCGAAACCCGATGTTTTTTTAAAAATATTTCCGTGTTGTATTGGTCTATTCACAGACTTATAGCTACGTTTCCCCCCTTACCCGCCCCCACACTCCGCCTAACCCACTCGAAGCCCGTTTTTTTTTTTTTTTTTTTTTTTTTTTTACATATTTCTGTTTTGTTACGGTCCATTTCTAGATTTATAGCTATATTGCACCCCCACCCCGCCTAACCCACGCAAAACCTGTTTTTTTTTGTTTTTTTTACATATTTCTGTTTTTTTTTTGTCCATTCATAGACTTAAAGCTATGTTGTCCCCCCCCATCCCCACACCCCTATGTCCAACCCACTCGAACCCCGATTTTCTTTTACATATTTCTGTGTTGTTTTGGTCCATACATAGACTTATAGCTATGTTTCCCCCTACCCTGTCCCCCACACACCCCACTCCTCCGGGGGGAAACATAGCTATAAGTCTCTGAATAGATCAAAACAACACAGAAATATGTAAAAAAAACAAACATCGGGTTTCAAGTGGGTTTGGCTTGGCGGGGTGGGTGGGGGGGGGGGGGGGGGGGTTGGGGGAGCAGGCAACATAGCTATAAGTCTATGAATGGACCAACAACAAATCAGCAATATGTAAAAAAAACAATTGCCGTGGCCGGATGGGGGTGGTGGGTGGGAGCACCAGTAGGGGGAGAGGGAGCCCATACCCTAATATGGGTGAAAAGTCGCGATTTCTAGCGAACTTTTTCAGCACTTCTGATTGGCTAATTATATCGTGGCCACGGGATAAATAAGTCGTGGCCACGAGATAATAAGTCGTGGCCACGAGATAAATAAGTCGAGGCCACGACATAATGACATAATAAGTCGTGGCCACGAGATAAATAAGTCGAGGCCACGACATAATGACATAATAAGTCGTGGCCACGAGTAAAATTATTTTTCTCTCATGTCACTTCTTTGCCACCGTACACTTAGCATAATGGAATATTGAATGAAACAAAGAACAAGTTTTACCCATTACAATATATGTTGTGTAACCGGGCACATGTATACTGAAATAACCTCTTAGGTCATCCTTAAAACAGTGTTGGTTTGCAGTGCTCAGACCGACTCCTACTCGCATTTTTTTTTTCACTGTGCCAAACTGCCAATATTCTCTCGCGATCCATTCCGGTAGATTCTATCATGGATCAATCATCATATAAATCTAGGTCTATGATTCTAAAAAAAAATCAACAACCTACCTACTCACCTTGAAAATTATGGGTTGGAGCCATACATGTACATGTGATACTTTTGAAGACATAATCTGGGAGATTTAAGAATTTGTTAACGGAGATTTGTCTAAAATCTGTGAGATTCTATAAGAAACCATTTCTTAGATCTCTGGTATAAGTGATGTTTAATAAAATATGTTCATACCTTTAAGTTTTTTTAAAGCATTTGATAACATACAATAAGGGTAAATGTCATTTAAGAGCTTATAGATCTAAAAAAATAAATAATATAGAGGTTCTTAATTATTAAGTTTTGGTGTGTGTTTTTTTGCTACACTACGCGGTGTGATACAATGTGTGGCTGATCATTGACGCGTTATACTTTGATAACATCACAAATAATAATAACCAAGCTCGTGACTTTTATGACTTTTATCTTCCCCCATGTGTAAGTTTATAAGAATCTGTCATGGCACAGACCGAGGTATAAGTGTTTTTATCGGAACCATGGCTCTGCCGAGGTTCCGATTAAACACTTATACCGAGGGTTGCAATTCCCTTTCTGAACCGAATACCCATGATAGATTTATTTTTGCATATCAGAGACATTTTGTGCGTTGACGCCGTCAGCTACTAATGTTTTGCATGTCCCGCATACCGGATACCGGATGTTCGTGCGCCGGATGTTGATGCGCGCGTGACTTTTATCTTTACCCATAAAGATAAGACTTTAAAGATAAGACTTTATCTTTATGGATACTTTCCATCTCCCATGCAAAACGTGGATAGTCTTCTCCGGTATGCAAGAAAATACTTTCCATCCCCGATGTATACAAGAAATCAAATGTATGGTCGGAGTACTGCACGCCAACAATACTTTTGCCAAGGCTGGCCTGGGCATAGTTTGCACTGGTACTGGTAGTGGTAACAATTTGGGGACACATTAGATGTATTCTGCCAAATGTAATGACTCTATAATTTAAAACTACAATTGATTCATTGTCAAAGAAAACATGCTCGACCAATCTACCATCTTCTTGTAATCCGGTCTTGCGGATGCCGATGTGACAGCGAGGCGCGCCAATTGTACTTACCTTCGACGCAAGAGAGTACTTACGCAAAAACTTACGTCAGTTTTTTTGCGTAACTTACGATTTTGCGTACGTTGGTTTTATTGAAACGCACTTACGCAAGATTATATTTTTTGCGTACGCAAATACTTAAGTTACTCATTAATCCCTTGTCATACGGAAGTTTTCAATCCGTTGATCATTGTTAAATGTTTCTTTCACGACATCAGTCCACCAGGTACAGGATCGTTTTCTCATCCATATGGTCTTCTGGGCTAGTCCAAGAGCAATACCTGTGCATAAATAATATGGAAAGTCTCTCCTCCTTTTTATCCACCGCCTGCGACCGTACGGGAGATATAGTAATGCCTCCGCCCAGCAGTCCTCCTAGTGTCCGCTCCATAACTCTTGCATACATGGAGGGATTTCAGAATTACTTCCACATTTACTCATCTCATCAATACGATGTGCAAAACCCAACACCCATGTCAGTATATGCAAGGTCAAGGTCACTCTAAAGGTCATTCAGCTGCCGAAGGCAGCTGACCCTTATATGGGTTTTATATCTGTCTATGGTAAACAGACTGTGACTCATGTACGTGGCTATAACCAAGCATTACAACTTGATTTCCTAGAGAACTCGTCTGAAAAACTTGAATGGTATAAACACATATTTTGTAATGTTGAAAGGTTACCGGTTCACTTGCTGAAATGGCGTTTTCTTAAACAGTATACTGAAAGAATAGAAAAGAATATAATAACTTTATTTTCCAGTCATGGTTCACTTCTTATATAGTAAGGTCCATTTCGTGTCCGCTCCATAATTTTTGCATACAAGGAGGGATTTCAGAATTACTTGGCACATATACTCATCTCATCAAGACGATGCACACACTCTAACACCCATTTCAGTATTGTAACAGAATTGTTTAAACATGTTAGTTAAATTTATAATATTTTTACGGTTTATTTGTAAGCTATGGACGCCAGTGGATGAAATACGCACATCTTAAATGCATATCTTAAGTAATTACTACATGTATACATCATTGGTAACATGGATCATTCTAGTATAGTGAAGGTTAAGGACAGTTATTAATTGGCCATTCGAAATATGATGGGAGGAATACTTGTTCATACGACAATACTGATGGGTTTACCAAAGCATAAACATCTTAATGAGATCTTGTGGTTAGTGGATTATTAGTATGTATACGTTCTACACAATAGAATAATGTAATTATATATATGTCCGTGATTACTGGATACTACGAGTATATACTGGCAATGTCATTTACTTATGGGTGTTGTATGCTTAGGAATCAGTTCCTTTAGCAAAGCGCCGTACGGGAGACGGTCTTAAACCAGCCTCTTAGGAAGGAGAGTATTTCACCCAACAATGTAGTTCATAAACAGTTATTCGAGCGTATAAGTCAGAGTTTTGAACCAGGCATGGAAGATGCGTTTTAGAACATATCCATAGACGACGAGAGTTCATTTTTTTACAGCTTCAAAAAAAGAAAAGTCCATCTAGTAGTGAGCAGAGGGTCGGGGAGGACCATCCCTCTGCACACCTTACAATTCAATGTCTTATATACAATGTACTATTTATAAATCTGTTTAAAGCTGTATGCTTAATATATATGTACATTTTTCCTTATAACATACACAAACCATTCACACGGAATACGCAACAGATATATTTCATGCATTTAACAATATAAATAAATTTAATGATAGTATTCTATTGCATTTACTCTACAAAATATGATTGTCTTCTGGCAAAGGTATAGTATAGTGGTAGTCTACTTAGATGTGTATGCGTTATTAATAAAGATAATTTCACTATAATTCCGCTATGGGGAGATGCTATTGAGAAAAAAGCGGGGAGGGTGGGGAGCATCTCGGCATGATGTTTTGTTTTTACTAATATTAGTTCTTTATTATGTATAAATGGAACCTAGAATATTATAGAATAAACTATGCGTTACAGCCTATGATTCGTTTGAGTTATTTTGCTACAGTTACTTCAAGGTCAAGTTCACTCTGAAGGTCATTCACTTCTTATATAGTAAGGTCCAATTCGTGTCCGCTCCATAACTATTGAAAGGATTTCAAAATAACTTTGCACATTTACTCATCTCATTGAACTGATGTGTAGAACCAAACTCACATGTTAGTATCTTCAAGGTAAAGGTCACACTAAAGATCTATCATATCTTATATGCATATATTGCGGCCAATTTTAAGTTTGTGTCAGAACTCTTATCTGCTTTGAGATTTTGTTTTGGCATTAAACCATCATCAAAGCGATATTCAGAAGCAAACATGTTTTGTATTTTCAAAGTAAAGGTTACTCTAGGAATAATTAACCCCATATTCCTAATTAAGAAGCAATGTATGTAATATGTCTGTTACATTTAATATCCTTTCAATAACGTTTATGTGAAAAGATAGGTTTTTAATCAAACACCCATGTCTGAAACTTAAAGTCAATGTCATATATAGGGAAGCATCCTGCGACAGACACGTGGGAATATGGCTGTCTCTCATAATGCTTCTTGTTGAAATTAGTAGTCTGTACGCGACTGAAGCTGACGACAATCTGCATGATCTCTAGTCTTGATCATATTCGACGCTTGATTTTAAATACAAACGTCTGGACCTAGACCACCATTATTTTTACATAGGGTTGTTAATAAATACCTACCCGAAAATATCCAATCCTGACTATGCTGGCCATATAACACACACAATGTAGTATCAGTCATGCCCAGTGCAACACAAAAATAGGCCTTAGATGATTCACTGACCTGCTCTTTTCCCCAAAATATTTTCCAAACTGAAAGTAAACACCTTCTTTTTGAATTCTGAGGTCAAAATGACCAAAGTACGCTTCAAACTGTGCTTCACAAAATGTAGTGCAGCATGTCCAGCCTACCTTCAATTTTCATGCGGTTTTCGCTAGAAGCAAGTTAAATGTTTCAGAAATAAAGAAAAACATTCAATACATACCAGCCCTATATCTTTAAAAAAAATCACACATAATACACTTAAACTTGAATTAGAAGAAGAAGAAGAAGAAGAAGAAGAAGAAGAAGAAGAAGAAGAAGAAGAAGAATTATTCTTGTTCTTGTTCTTCTTTTTTTTCTTGAATTCTTCTTCCTCTAGAATTCAAGAAGAAAAAGAAGAAGAAGAAGAAGAATTATTCTTGTTCTTGTTCTTCTTCTTTTTTTTCTTCTTGAATTCTTCTTCTTCTTCTTCTTTTTCTTTTTCTTCTTCTTCTTCTTCTTCTTCTTCTTCTTCTTCTTCTTCTTCTTCTTCTTCTTCTTCTTCTTCTTCTTCTTCTTCTTCTTCTCAAAGTATAAAGCTTGTTCAAAGTATAAAGCTTGATTTAACAAATACAAAACATAAACAACACATAATAATTACATATACATTTAAATAAACAAACACTTGTTATACAAATTTAATAAGGAAAATAAGGGGAAAAGAAGAAGAAGAAGAAAAAATTGAAGAAGAAGAAGAAGAAGAAGAAGAAGAAAAACAAGAAGAAGAAAAACAAGAACAAGAACAAGAATTCTTCTTGTTTTTCTTCTTCTTCTTCTTCTTCTTCTTCTTCTTCTTCTTCTTCTTCTTCTTCTTCTTCTTCTTCTTCTTCTTCTTCTTCTTCTTCTTCTTCTTCTTCTTCTTCTTCTTCTTCTTCTTCTTCTTCTGCTGCTGCTTCTTCTTCTTCAAAGTATAAAGCTTGATTTAACAAATATATGACATAAAAACACATAATAATTACATATAAATTTAAATAAACAAACACTTGTTATAAAAAATTAATAAGAAAAATAAGGGGAAAAAAAAGAAAAAGAAGAAGAAGAAGAATAAGCAGAACATAATGAAGAAAAAAAAGAAGACTCGCAATGAGACAATACATTACAAGACAATTACAGCGCAACATAATTGTGAATCCTCAGATGAAGAAGGCAACCAGAGTATTTTCCATGTCCATCGCATGTCCCTCGGCTGACTCAGTTGGAGTGCTGGTTGTTAATATATTGGGGCTCCAGTGATAGATGATCAGCATTAATGCACAATTTATTATGACACAAATGACTGACCGACTGACCTCTATGCCCCTAATACTTTTCGCCACAACTTTAAATGTGTGGCAAGTCTGTTCGCAGAGATGGCAGCTTTATTCCTCTTGATGTCTGGGCCGAGCCAATGTGCTTGTCCAAAGCCGTTCTTTGTGTTTGTCCAGAGGTGACGTTCACCATTTTCACCCAGCACGCTGTTTTTTCTGCAGTTCTCCTCGATATATTTTGTTTTGCTCCATCTTAATTTTAAGAATCCCCGGTGTAGCAATACGTACATTGACACATATGTAACACAGACATGCAATACATACCGTGTAGCATTTAGACTCCTTTTGAGGGACATAAAGCAGATAAAATGATGACATTTTGAAGACAGCAAACAACAAAAGTACACAAACACTACCTACACATGTCACAAGCATCATATAAGTCTTATTCAGTGTTTATATTTAACGTCTAAGCTAATACAGTCACTTACCTTGAATCCGGTTGGAACCTGCATAAAGGACCTAGACCACCATTATTTTTAGGGTTGTTAATAAATACCTACCCGAAAATATCCAATCCTGACTAAGCTGGCCATATAACACACACAATGTAGTATCAGTCATGCCCAGTGCAACACAAAAATGGGCCTTAGATGATTCGCTGACCTGCTTTTTTTCCCAAAATATTTTCCAAACTGAAAGTAAACACCTTCTTTCTGAATTCTGAGGTCAAAATGACCAAAGTACACTTCAAACTGTGCTTCACAAAAAGTAGTGCAGCATGTCCAGCTTACCTTTAATTTTCATGCGGTTTTCGCTAGAAGCAAGTTAAATGTTTCAGAAATAAAGGAAAACATTCAATACATACCAGCCCTGTGTCTTTCACCACTCCTATGCTTCACAGTAACTTACTCAATAGTTTACCTGAGGGAACTTTTGAGTTCCACCAGATTGGGCCCATGGCACCCGGTCTAGCTCCGTCTAGACCATTTGTGAATAAAAAAATTGAAACCGAAAACACGTGTCTGTAATTTGCTTTTTATTATAGTATTTTTGACCATCCACATTTAGTTCGTCAACAGAATGATGAAGTTTCCCTCTTTGTTTATTTATTAATTTAGTGTCTTTCTGCCGTTCTGTATATCTTCTATAGATGGTACATCTGTATCAGCCAATCAGAAACGATACCAGAATCTCGGCAAACATCAAGTTTTGTTTTAGAAGAACTGTTCTTGACGTTTGTCTTGAAAACAAGCAAGCGTCGCAGATGATCTAGTCTACATGATCTCTATAATGAATAGGCCGTTTGTAAATGTCAAACATTAATTACATGTGAACACAAAGTAAATTCACTTTTACTAATACGCTCAAGTGATATGAAAACGCAACACGGGAATTTCCGCTATATATTGTATATACTGCAGACTTAATTGCACATAATATTCCAAAGAAATCCCAAGATGTTTTTTAAAAATAAAGTTGCAGTTAACTAGAGAAAGGACACAACTGTGATGTTGTAGACGTTTTAATCACACTACACTTTGTAACAAGAACTTCATAAATGTTGAAGTAGCTCTTTGAAAAATTGAGCTAGTTCAGTACTGTATTTAACGTAAATAGCTTGCAAAATGTTGCATCCTAAGTTTGCCCACATGATTGAGCCAAACGCGTACTCTGTGAATAATGAAACATTGAAGGAATACTATTTGCTGTATTGTTTGTTGTGTAAGTATTTTTTCAAAAAGGCAAGGTCTTACGTAGCCATGTACCATTCGATTAAAAGCAGCATATTGTACATACAATATATAGCGGAAATTCCAGTGTTGCGTTTTCATATCACTTGAGTATATGTGTATAAACATACACTCCATATGAAAAACACACTTACATGTGAATCGGACTTTAGCTTAGATGTAATTTTAGAAGATTTCAGGAGGTGTATGACTTTGATTGTCAATGCATTTTAAATGTGAAAACATACATTGAAACAATAATATCAACGCAGGGTCCTTAGGGAACTGTATCAACTGTTGCAATAGATGATGAAACACCTGTTTTAGACTCCCTGTGTAACAATAAGTGCTTACATTCCTGTGACATCGTATTATCTGGACTGTTTGAAATCTTTAGAATGAAGTGTTTGCTAACATTATTTATGGACATTTTCAGAGATGAGAGCTGGGGCTTCAGACATATCTATTAGTCCGGTTCACTATGCTATTCCGTTCAAATGTTTTGAAGATTAGCATGCCTATATAATGTTGGAAACTCTGGGATCTACTAAATGCAAAAACTAATGTTTCCGTTTTACCGGAGGCATGTATGGTACTATTATGTCATTTTGGAAAGTGTTTATTGTTGTATCTCGGCTTTAAAGCCACATAGGCTCATTATTTCAGTGGCTAAACCCACATGTTCAGTTGCTAGAATTATAATGGTATTATTTGCGATAAGCAAAAAATGATTAGAAAATACATTTAGTTTCGTCAGTATGTAGGATGAAAGTCGAGGTCACCTTGAGCTTAAACGTTGCACTGAAAATGAATTCTGCTGAATACCGCACGTTTAGATGGCATGTATTCACTGGAATACCTCACGTTTAGGTGGCATGTATTCATTGAATACCTCACGTTTATATGGCGTGTGTTCAGTTAACTTTGCTAGATGGTCTGTTTTTGGTTGGTCGGATGTGAAAATTAGTTGGGAGCAATATTTTAGTCATTATCACATTTATTTATTTATTTATTTATTTATTTGTTGTCAGACTCTGTACGTTCTATCTCTCACTGAATACATATTTATGTCAGTTTGTTGGTGATTTGTTTTAGATTGAACATATATGTATATTATTGTTTAGGTCACGAGGTTAAAGAATATAGTCACAACAAGGTCAAATTTGATCTAAACAATTCACAGTTATTTTTAAGACACAAGGTTCATTTGTTTTCAATGTATGATTTGTCGAGCTCTGTACAATTGTAAGGTAGAAAGGTACTCGCTTTCGGAAGATTCAAAACAGTTTCACGAGCGAGTACCACTTTAGTAGTATATAAAGTAGCGGTTCTGGTGCAGTTTTTCCATCGGGGGAGTTTTATGCAACGAGTCAGTAAATGTGTCGGCCGGCAAGCCAACCGACAAATTTAAAACTCACTGCAACCCCCTGATGAACAAACTCCCCAAGAACCGCTACTTTATATATTACTTATAAATAACTGATAACGACTTGCTACTTTTTTAATCAACCCCAAATAAAACAACTGCAGATCGGGTAATCAATATTTTTTCAAACCCAACACCGCAGATGATTTTGGTCTTATCTGTTAAACAAAGTTGGAAGGAACAGACCCCAGTTTGTATACTACCCAGAAATAATTGATCTTGCTACTTTTTTGGGAGAGCGCAACTATTTTATTTTTAGATGAATCTACTTTTGGCGAAATTTTTAAATCACACAACCCAAAACAGTATCAGGTTTAGTCTTGGTTGTTAAACAAAATCAGAAGGAACAGGACAATCATCCTCTTCATCACTATACACATCACTCTCGATCATGGAATATTTTATGTTTTTACATTTGCGTATTTTACCTTTCAAGTCGTAAAGCTTTCTATCGGTATGATTAAGTTTTTCTAGATAATAATCCATTTCCGATAGTAATCGCCCTCTTTTGTTAATTTGACTTTTCCTAGTATCTAGAAAATCAGCATGAATCACATCCTATTCCACCCAACCCTGTTTGCATGCCAACAATACTCTTCTATATTAACCTTTCAACTCCTCATGTTTTTCACATATCTCTTCCACAAATGTTGGTTCTATGTATAAAGTATTATATTAAATTATTATTTATATGCTAGTGTATCCCAACCATTGTCTAATATGTACCTTTTGTCATCATATGCAGACAAACTTTTTTTTATTAATTTCATAGCTGCCCAGCTTGTGTTTGTTAGATCTGATAACTTTCATTTATGATGAGCTTCTGTTGCCGTGAATAAAATATTTGTATAGTTATCATGCGTTATCTCTTTTTTGACAACACATTTTTTAACACCTTTGCATTTCTTTGTTTCAGTATTATCAGCCAAAATGTATGAGTATAACTTGCTCCTCAATCCAACAAACTCTACGATCACCGCACCACAGGCTTCGTCTTTCATCTTGCCAATAACCTTTTTGTTATCGCTGAAGTAAAACTCACTTTTTGGATCATAATCACTGTTATTAAAAAGTTCTTTGTCTTTGTAAAGATCAACATACACATTTTTGTCCTAATTTCATAACACAGAGAATCAGTGTCAGTAAACAACAGCTTAACTTTTTCGTTGTATTTGTTTTTGGCATAATTGTAGTGAAAATCATACATCAAGTATTTTGACAAGTCCAAAATACACATACCAACATAACAAGGGCGCTTTAAGTCAAGTCTTTCTTTCATTCTGTTTATAAACATCTTACAAGAAATAAACGATGGTCCTGCGAAAGGATTTCCTCGTCATGCGTCAGCTTAACATTAACTCTCTTTCTCAAGTTTTCCATCGTCTTACCAAAAACCGAATTATTCATAAGCTTGAAGAAATCTTTCTCGAAAGCGTTTTTACAAGCTGTCCTTTTTGTAGTATTGAAGTCGTTATACACGTTCAACCATTGAGACTCGTCAAACTATATGTTTCCTTGTCCTTCAACGTAGTGACAAGTTTGTTAACTTTACTAGTTCCCAAATCAAAGTTACTCTTCAAGTTCTTGCAGTAGTCTGACAACCACTCATCTTTTATATTTAGACTTTCCGGAGCGAGAGGATAATCATTATGCAAGTCATGCAACTCTTCTGGATATTCAAGATCACACTCAACAATATAGTTTGATTTCCCTTCATCAAATTTATTGACCCATTTAAAATTACCAGTTGGTAAAGGTTGACACATCACCCACCCGTACAAGTTGTTAGCATCAAGATACATTATATACTTACTCTGTTTACTACTATCATAGTTTTTCATATACTTGTTATTAGCTTTCGAATATCTAATCTCAAAATAACTCACGCCACCTCTCATCCCTTTTTCCACAAACATATATTTATCAATATCTGTAATCAAGTCGAGGTTAATCCCAGTCATTTTCAAACAGGCATCCCAAGATTAACCAGGACTGCTGAAGTAATGACAAGGATCTAATTTGTAATACTTAAAGCACATTTGTCTGAAGTTTTCAATAACATCAGCTAGCAGCAAAACATCGCCTTTCAGTTACAGATCATGATATTCCCCCATGTTTTTGATCTTGAACGTCTTCTATATTTTTTTAACATGCTCATAATCTTCATCTGAGATATTTGCATCATTTAACTGAGAGTAGAAGCTTTTCTTGTCAGGCAATTGTTTATCTTTGAAACGTTCAAAGCTATCCATATAATCATACGGGTAAACTCCTTTTCTCTTCAACAGTTGTAACTTTTCATCAGAGTGTTCTTGAGAGATATATTTAAACAACGGAATGTTTTTCACCAAGTTATCGAGTGACTGTGACATGAACTGGAAACTATCTATAAACACTAAATTTGGTCCTAACATGAAAGCCATATACCTTTCTATGTTATTTGGTTTAACATTTATCGTTTTTTTTAACTTTCCGATGTGCTGCATTATAAAGTGAGCGTCATAACCTCTCAAGTTATGAAACAGGTATCTTTTTAGTCAACTTGAAACTGAGATTGCATGCATCATGAGCACTTCCTCTAAACTACCCATTTATGTGGCAATGATCTCTAACTGCTCTATCACACGTCATATATCGTTCATCGCAAATATGACATTTTTCGTCTGCCCTAAATTCTTTTTCTTCTGCCGCTGTCATTGTCAAATCTTTCTTAAAATATGCATTTGCAGTTTTTTTACAATATGTTTCTTCCTATATCATTTGTTCTAAAATCTTATAAACAGCATTTGGTCCTCTGTATGTAACAACCGGTTTGGAATAGTTGTCATCGTAGCAGAGACAACCTTATCCGTAACTACAATCAGTATGTTGCTGATATGCATCTGTATACGAGTTTTTTGGATTATTTGTAACTGAAGATATTTTTTCCGTTATTGCTTCAAAGTCAGCATATATAACAAATGGAACCATTAATTGCCTATAATAGATTTTAAAGAAAACCTTTTCACTCGCAAAAGGCATTTTTTTTGCTTGCTTGCCATTCAGAGAAAGACAATCAGGTTTATGTTTTTCTAAGACTTTTTCTAATTTATAGCATTGCAGGCATGTTTTGCAGAGTCATTTTTTCCCTTCGTATAATGTTTGATTAAACATTAACCGGTTAAAATCCTTTATCCATGCATAGTGATTTTCTTCTTCTTCAGCAATCAAAAGCATATCACATTCTTCTTTTTTACTTTATTTTTTGATATGTATAGAGGATACACTCCACCTTTTTCATATCCAAATATATTAAAACAAATATTGTTTTGTTTTTCTATTTTAGGAATTTGCCTTAATGCAACAGGAAATGTAATTAATTCCACTGTAATCAAATCAACAATGTGCTTTTTATACTTTGTTATTCTTTCTAAATTTGCTGCTGCTGTAAATTTATATACTAAATGGCACCATCTGAAGCACTCGTCATCTTTTTTTTATTTATTATATTTATTAAGGACAGATAAAACTATCGGACAGGGAAAGCAGCATTCAAGGACGACAGTCAACCACAAAACACAAAAACAAACACGCAAACAGACAAACGAGAAGGCAAAAGTAATAAAAAATGAGAGCGGCATCACAAACACAAAAGGGTTGACAATAGGGCTACCGCCTTGGAACGGTCAGTGGTAACACAGGCCACTTGGGGTTTAAACCGGTTATAGGGTGCTCCAAACCTCACACTTACCCTACTGTCATCCCATTAAAACAGGACAGTGTAAATAAAGAAATCCCCGCCATGATCTAATCTCTAACCAACAAGGCAGAATCAATAGGCAATATAAGTAAAATACAAATATGCTCGTGTAAATATAATACAAAAAAAAAAATAGCCTAGAAAGTCACAATGAAGGTACTCAATGACTTTGCAGAAGCCAGAGCAGTAAGAGAATTAACCATTAAGGGCACGATAAGAAAGATCATAGACAAACATCAAACGCTACCGTCCCAATGGGCTTTAGGTAGGCGTCATCATAGGGTCCGCAGCCTGTCCGGTCATCGTACAATTAAAGAGGAAAGCATAGTGGCGAACTGTAAAAGGGTCCACGAGCAAGCATTGCAGCACGTTGCAAACCTTTTGTAGGGTTAGAAAGTAATTTAAATAAGAGCTACCCGTTGAAGGATTATACTTCACCCTGTTTACATAATGCATATCCACTGATTCAATTACCCATCCACTTCCATTCTAGAGCCAGTTTCTAATTCTGTCAATAATTTCATCAGTTGCTGTATCTAAAGCATACTTGATATTCTTTTCATTTAAGATTATTGTTGCCCGGGACGCAAGGTAAGCTGTTTTATATGTAGTTGTCTCCACATCATTGATTTTAACTGTTTTAGATAAAGTCATTTTCCAAGTAACACATACTTTAAATCCTTTAGTTCTATGTAATTCCGCCTTGAGGAATTCTGTGACTGTTTTTCGTGTCAGGCGAAGCTGAGCGAGTGGACTTAATATATCCAAAATACCCACAGAGAAAACCTTACTATATTGTTTCGGGGATCTTTCGATTTCTTTTACACTCATTATATACTATATATAATACAAAAATTCTGTAAAATAATATCAATTGCCTCTTTCAATAACTTGCCGTAGTAATAAATAAAACAAATCAATAGTTATGGGACCGTTAGTCGCTCGTGTGATCATTTTATCACGAGATCTGTTTAATCTTTTGATATCGTGTTTTCTTATTTTCCATGGTAGTTCAATCTTTTGGACTTCGGTTATAATCTTTTCAGTCAAATCCTTGAAGTTTTCAAAAATTAGTAGTTTTCTGTCAATTTTATTTGTACCCTCAAAATCAACCAACAAAGCCTGCTTCCCACAATATTTTCTGAGACTTTCTATATCATCCGTGTATACCATATACTATTATACTATTCTTATTATTTTAAGCCCTAATTAAATAAATAATAATAATAGTATATTATATTGTGAACTGTATATATTGTAAGAGATTATTAGGTGTTTTTGATTCTTCTGAAATTTGCATGGTTTCTTTTTTGTTTTACATAGTCGACAAAAAGACGCACTGTAAAAATTGTGTATGCGCAAATTGTAATAGCACTTGCGAGGTTTACAACGGAGAACGTATTTGTTTCGAATGTGGGACCCACAATGGATATGATCCTGTTGTAGATTATCGGGGAGTTCGCAAGAAGTGCCTTTATCATAGAAGATATCATCTAGAAAAACTTTTGGGATGGTAAAATTTATCCTCAATAGACAAGCAGAGATGCGAGGATTTGTTTTATAAGACTGTAACAATTTTAGATAAGATAGGAGGCCGGAAAAGAGTAACTAAATTTAAATACATTTTCCAGAAGATATTCGAGCTATTAGAAATAAAAAAAGAATCAAAACCAATTAAGACAAAAGCTACTAGAGACAAGTACGATGCCATATGGAAACAAGTTGAAACAGAACTGGTTTAGTAACCATTCAATTTATACTTTTCAATATACCTTTCTAGAGGTTCAGTAAAACTATCATTTTGCTGCAGATGGAGTATTTTAGAAAAGCATGATGAGATTATCTCCCCATCTGGCATATTAGATGTTTGCACATAGGAAAGAAGTTGTTTAAAACCACTATGATATGATTTTAATAAAACCTTTTTCTCTGCTATTTTAGTTGTGTTCATCAAAACCGCAATTATTGGGAGAATTGCTCCAACAATAGCTATGCAAACAGGAACTGCGGGGATTAATACCAATGCGGCGGTACAACCAATTATTCCACTTGTGATTTGCAACCCCGTGTTAATTATACCGTATAACCCAGTGGGCACACGACGTCAAAGTGACGTTGGCGACCTAAATCCAACGTCTAATCGACGTCAAAATCACAACGTTGTATTTACATCGCCTCTTGACGTCATAACAACGTTGTATAGCAGACATGTTTTCAACATGCTGAGATAAATGTTTTAAATTTTTACTGTTTTTGATATATGAACCAACTAAATGCCGGTATCATACGACAATTGCATTGACTTTAATATCAACAATTGCCGCAATGTTATGTGCCCTAACCTCTCAAATTATATTCTACTTTCGCCTAGGAGTCCAATACTTAAATTCAGTTAAGAGATAATAAATAAAACACACACAAATTAACATGCACGCACACGCTAACACACGCACGCACGAACATACACAATCAAAAACACACACACACACATGATATTGCCACAGCTAGAATGTCGGTTTTCAAACGTTTGTTCAAAGTTTTTAAATTGGTCCTTTCTTAGAGGTGTCATAAAATAATGACGTCATAATATGACGATAGTGACGACAGAATAAATTTCGTTCTTTTAGATTTGAATGTTAACTAAAGAAGTCGGTGTTTTCTTTCTGTCCGAGGAGGATATATAATAAATTGGATTTTGGGATTTATAAGAATAAGGTTAATGCTAATAATTACATATATTGAAGAATGACACATAGTTGATGCACATGATATGAATTTAAAAACATTTGAAATGAGATTTTTCAACAAGAGGATAATGGAGAGGTAAATAGGAATTGACTGTGATAATTTTGGGGTTTATTGGCGTGTAAACCGTAAAAAACTGTACACGCTGTTACGTGGTACATACATATATAAAGCTTGAAGATACAGTCGGTGATGACGATTTGAGCATCTTCGTGGTAAATTTTATCCTCTATTGATCATTAGAACATACTAGATGCTAAATCGGACATAATATAAGCCTATATCGTGGGTCCTTGGCCAGACGGATGTTCAACTGTTTACACATGGCAGTCCGACGAACAATTGCTGTCGCATGCGTACTCGTTATTTCTGGGTTACACAAAATAAACTCCCAAAAATTCGGTCAATAAAATTAATTACCTGGTTCGCAGACCCCTTTTCCCCAAAAAGACATGTGCGAGGGAAGCATTTTTATAATGCAATTTTAAGGTTGACGAAAGAGATGAGGGGGACTTTGTATTTTAGATTTCAATAGTATTTGGATAAAACATCATTTTCAAAAGATAAACAATGTAAAGTAAGTCATACTTAAGTTTCAATATCAAGCTGATATTTTCTGATAAAACATATGCATCTCTACTTTTGTGGTTCGATTCTTGGTTATGACCTTTGCGAGCCGAAAGCACTATTGTAGTCTTTATTTACCTCTTTGAAACTTTTTATTGTTTACCAAAAAAGAGATGAGGGAGGGCCTGAGAACCAGGTGATTAATTTTATTTAGCCTAAACAGTATGGGATGTTTACCCCATTTCCACCTTTCTCTGTTGGGTGTTTTATGTTGGGTGTTATATTACACATTTCCCCCTTGAAAGTAGTATATATAACTTTTGTAATAAACAGCAAATGTATAATAGCAATTTCGTACAATATTTGCTTAGTATGTTTAATTCTGTCTTTCAGACTGATGACGAATGAAGTTATGGGCCATTTTAACATGAAGGGCAAGAAATCCAAGCTTGCCTTTCAAAAGCTTAGACTATACCAAGTTGTAAAAGGTTTGTACATGACAATAGTGACCATAACATATAGGTGAAAAATACTTTGAGTATCCAGTTTCATATCCTCTTTCGAATTATAATAAATTAAGGGATACTTCGGTCTAGAAACAAGTCATGTTGTAGATTTTGAAAACAGGTTCAGAATGCTAAAAACTGCATCAAAATATTCCAATAAGTTTTTGAGTTACCGCAAATTAACACTTGTGAGGTCTACCTGCGGAGTTACTTCCCTTGCATGTTTCATCAAGGAACAACAACTGACTTCACTATGTTATATCTATAATCTTAGCTGCTTTTGTATGGCTTGGCTTTATAATACTGGTTGAAAGAACATTATACTTGAATGTAAGTCATGTATTGCAATACAGTTATTATTAAACTATTTTTTGTGTATAATTGGTGTTAAATTATTGATCTGACCTGATATAACACCGCCCCTCTTTAAATTTTAACAACAACATTGTATTGAAATAGATCAATATTATCTAAAGTAATGCTCAACAACATATGTTATATAGGTTTGCATTAAAAATAATTTGCACTAAATATACTACAAGTTTCCTTGTTCTCTGGTGACGTCATCATTTTGAAAGGGAAGTAACTCTTTCACAAAACACAAAAATCTAAAATTTGCAATAACTTGAAATCTATTATGAATATTAATCATGCGGTATTCAACATTTTGAAAGTAACTGCATTTTCAAGATATAATAAATGAATGCTCTTTCTAGACCAAAGTGTCCCTTAAGTATTTTACTGTGTTACTGGTAGGCCATTGTTAAAGCTTATCAGTCATAACATTTACACTTATAGAATTCAATATTACTTAAGTATGGCATGTGATTTTGTTGCATGATGGGTATCTTTTTGGTGTCATCTGTTGCTAACATTAACACTAATTTCAAAGAATACATGCTGCGATGCAGGGTTAAATCTAAGATTTTTGAGAATGTTCGTACTTCAGTTTTGGTGGATTTAAACAATTTGAAATGTATTGGCCTGCATTTCAGTTTGCTCCATATGTAAACATTTAAATAAAAGTATAATATAATAGTACAATCTACTCTAGTTGTAATTCTTCATTCTGCCTTCAGCCTTCTGCATGTAATCTCCTTTCTTATCTCATTCTTTCATATATATGTTTACAGAAAGCGTGATAAAAGAGAATGCCACCACGGAGCATGAGATGAATTTGGCGTTGGGCAACTGCCTCAGGTAGGCTCCAGACCGACTTGGCGGGGGTGGAAGGAAAAAAGAAGTCTGAACCAGTGTTGTGCCTAGCACGTTTTGGCGGTGCGCTGCGCCCTGCCCTTTCCTCTGACGACATGTCTTCCCACATAACGCCCTGTCCCTTTGGACTTGGCGCCTTGCCCTGGAAAATGTCCCGTCTCGCTCCAATTTTCCTTTGTGCAGGACCGATGCTAATTGGTATAACACGGTCAATGTACAAGCCGAAGTGTGCCGTTACAAGAGTGAAACAAATAAACAAAGCCGCCATTCATTGACTAGTCCATTTCAATTTGTGATCAACATGCCTAAATGTGAACGACGACTCAAAGTATTGGCGCAATCGGCATCCAAAGACACAAAACTTTGAAATTTGAATTTTGGAATTTTGAATTTTGAAATTTTGGAATTTTGGAATTTTGAATTTTGAAATTTTGGAATTTTGAATTTTGAAATTTTGGAATTTTGGGATTTTGAATTTTGAAATTTTGAAATTTTGAAATTTTTTGAATTTTGAAATTTGAATTTTGAAACTTTGAATTTTGGAATTTTGGAATTTTGGAATTTGGAATTTTGAAATTTTGAAAATTTTGGAATTTTAAATTTTGAAATTTTGGAATTTTGGGATTTTGAATTTTGAAATTTTGAAATTTTTGGAATTTTGAATATTGAAATTTGAATTTTGAAATTTGAAATTTGAATTTTGAAATTTGAAATTTTGGAAATTTTTGAATTTTAAATTCTTGCAATTTTGGCTCCGCCCACAGGTCAATATACAAAAGTCAATATACGTTTTTCAGGTCAATATAACTTTTTATTTTTAATCATGTGATCAACTTTTAACCAATTGTATTCATTGAATAATTTGATTTAATAATAAATATATATATATAGATGGGGAAAAAAACATTTATACAGTGCTACAGTTTATAAAAACCGAAGCGCTTTCGGCTTGACGCCTTCATCAGGGGTGATTTTCTATTTTCTTGTTTGTGTACCGCTGATGAATGCGTAAAGCCGAAAGCGCTTGGGTTTTTATATACTGTAGCACTGTATAAATGTTTTTTTCCCCATCTATTAATTTATTCCAACATGTTCGTATCCCCTCGGGGATCCAGTGCTTTTTGAAAGGTATTTTATATATATATATATTTAAAAACTACGACACTTTTTCGAGTAGAAGATTACTTCTTAATTCAAAAGCTGTGTCAGCATACATTGCCAACTTGTTTACATCACGATCACTTTCTGATTTAAACAACTATGTGGTTTCATGCATATTATTGATTCAGAAAATACGATTTAAAATAACTTTTTCTAATGTTTTTATATAACTTGCATTCAAATAAGAAATAAGAAATATATATAACTTACATATTTTGAGAATCCAAACCCTATCGACACACTATACATGGCTTTAACCAGCCGCGCCAAACCCTAAAACTGGAAGTTCGAATTAAGAGCTACCAACTCATAATTCATTTTACGCAAATTAAATCACGGATATTCTAAGAACCAATGAAATCCTATACTTTTAATCGGCACATGAGCATTATTATATGACCTGAACACCTGGATAGAGTTTTGATAAACGGGTTTGAATCATGGTCACTGACAATTCCTTTTGTAATAGCACAGGTGTAACTCGTTTAATTGAAAATAACACCTTTCAGAATAAATTGTGTACTACAACTAGCAGTTATTGGAAGTTAGAGTATGGCAGGGAGCTGAAAAGGACATGCTCCAAAACAAATAGAGTATAGTTTCATCTCACTGGTTAATTTAAACACCTCGATGGGCTACGCCTATCTCAATGTTTAAATTTAACCTACTCAATGAGACCATACTCTATCTATTATTTGTAGTGTAATTTTGCCGTTATTTTGGCGGGTTAGTTTCTTAGCATTACACCTGATGCATCTATTGTGAAATTGACGCATTTCTTATTTGACATATGTTCAATATGTGTCTTTTTTGGTATATATAAGTATATGGCAACGAACCAGGGTCCCATGTATGTATGAAAAGATCATAGGGACATTTCTAAAATATATTTTCCTCAGAAACTGCTGAGCAGATGCATTTTGTAATTAACATCGTTTACTATGCAATTTCGTTAACGTATTTGGAGTTTAGCAACCATATACATGTTTTGAAACACTGGGTTCTACTAAATCCGAAAATTAATGTTTATATTTTACCCGATGCATTTATGGTGGCCATTCTGGAATGTTAAACTGTTTTTTTTTCTCCGTTGTATCTCAGCTTAAAGCCACCTGGACACTTTATTCTAGTGGTTAAATACACACATTCAGTGGTAAGCAATCCAATGGTACGATATTGTACACAATAAGCTTACCATGATTAGATAATTAACTAGTTAAGGTATGAAAGCACTATTTATTTTCCCCATAGACACCAATGTTAAAGTGTCACATATTAATGATTTGCTGCAAATTCCCCTCAAGTATGGATAATGCAGCAGTGTAATGTTCGTATAGAAAACTATTTTTCCACTTGAAAAATCACCAGAAAACGTGGGGTCAAAAGACATGTAAGAAAGTTCTTGTTTGTTTACTAAACAGGTCAAGGGTACAGCTGTTTTTATTGATCGACTGTTTTCATTGCTCACAAAGTGTAAGCATAGAGTCGAAATTTCGAAAATGTTCATCAGTGATCCAGTAAAACCTATTAATACGCTTCTTATACATATAACCACAAAATCGAATAGAAATGGGCAGTTTTCCCCTACTTATAATGCCCATTTCCATCGAAAAAAGAGGGATTACTTTTTATTATAGGAAATACATTCGACTACACCTCGGAGGTTTACATGTAATTGGTGGTGGTAAACCTTAATATACCGGTTGATTGCTATTTAGTTATAATATAGGATGGTGACAATTAAAACATTGTTTTGCTCCTTTAGATTTTTATTTAAGCAACCTGCATCCGTCTTTGGACTTTTATATCTACTTGATACCCATAGAGATATCACTTACTTGGTACCCATAGGGATACTTGATATCCATAGAGATACCATTTGGTACCCATAGGGATACTTGATACCCATAGGGATACCACTTGGTATCCATAGGGATACCAACAATTTGTTTATAAACGTAAACGTCCAAATAATGACTGATGCTGCTTACATCCTGCTACGTTGTTTAACTCTGTGAGCATGACAGTAGATACTACCGTAGATGGACAGTAGATACTACCGTAGATGGACAGTAGGTACTACCGTAGATGGACAGTAGGTACTACCGTAGATGGACAGTAGATACTACCGTAGATGGACAGTAGATACTTCCGTAGATGGACAGTAGATACAACCGTAGATGGACAGTAGATACTACTGTAGATAGACAGTAGATACTACTGTAGATGGACAGTGGACAGTAGATACTACTGTAGATGGACAGTAGATACTACCGTAGATGGACAGTATATACTACCGTAGATGGACAGTAGATACTACCGTAGATGGACAGTAGATACTTCCGTAGATGGACAGTAGATACAACCGTAGATTGACAGTAGATACTACTGTAGATAGACAGTAGATACTACTGTAGATGGACAGTGGACAGTAGATACTACTGTAGATGGACAGTAGATACTACCGTAGATGGACAGTAGATACTACCGTAGATGGACAGTAGGTACTACCGTAGATGGACAGTAGGTACTACCGTAGATGGACAGTAGATACTACCGTAGATGGACAGTAGATACTTCCGTAGATGGACAGTAGATACAACCGTAGATGGACAGTAGATACTACTGTAGATAGACAGTAGATACTACTGTAGATGGACAGTGGACAGTAGATACTACTGTAGATGGACAGTAGATACTACCGTAGATGGACAGTATATACTACCGTAGATGGACAGTAGATACTACCGTAGATGGACAGTAGATACTACCGTAGATTGACAGTAGATACTACCGTAGATGGACAGTAGAT
The DNA here is from genome assembly GCA_037043455.1 of Cyrtodaria siliqua. NCBI lineage: Eukaryota > Metazoa > Mollusca > Bivalvia > Adapedonta > Hiatellidae > Cyrtodaria > Cyrtodaria siliqua. The sequence goes on from JAWPHD010001066.1 coordinate 220,553, forward strand.
ACTACCGTAGATGGACAGTAGATACTACCGTAGATGGACAGTAGGTACTACTGTAGATGGACAGTAGGTACTACCGTAGATGGACAGTAGATACTACCGTAGATGGACAGTAGGTACTACCGTAGATGGACAGTAGATACTACCGTAGATGGACAGTAGATACTACCGTAGATGGACAGAAGGTACTACTGTAGATGGACAGTCTATTCTACTGTATATGGTTACTTTAGAATATGGATATACAAAACACGTGACACTGACTCGACCATAGACTCCTTCTATCTCATAACAACTAATTCCAAGTAATATTTCGCTATACACATTCAATAACCTATGGTATTATTTATTTTGATCAAATTAGAATAGCGATCGTATGTAGCGGATGGTAGCTAGAAACCGGATGTTTGTAATTGCTTTTCGAAGCGCGTACACATTCAATGTAAACACTGATGAGCAATCACGCAATGAATTAGTCAAAATAAACTGAAATATTCTTAGTCTGTTGCATTCTGTCAGAATCCGGTTATTAAACACGTGACACTATTTCACCTTTCTTTCTATTGAGATCTTGATGACCGGATTTGATACCATATGGTCGTAGATGGTAAATGTAAAACTCTAAGTCGTACATCTTCTGCGGGGAAACATAGTGGAACGAGATGGCGTAGTCACTTATACTTTCTATCCCCTGTAAACAAATTAAACAAAATATACTGACGGTCAATGAAAACGCAGCAGTGGATTATATGGGTGCTGAATTGTATTGCTAAAGTAATTTATAATAACACGTTTTGAGATTCAAGGCTATTAATTAATAGATGCAGGTACTGATTGTCTCAAAATGCATAAATATAGTGTATACTGGTCAATTAAAGCCACCCGGGTCGAAAACAAAAGTCACACATTTTAATAATGAAAACGCACCAGTGGATTATATGGTTGCTACATTTTATTGCTAAAGTGATTTATAATAAGAAGTACATATTTCGAGATTGAAGGATATTAATTAATAAATGCAAGTGCTAACTGTCTCAAAAATCCTAAACATAGTGTAAAGTTCAATTAAAGCCACCCGGGTGGAAAACAAGAGTCACAAAGTTTAATACCAGTATGTCCAAACTTTTTACCGATCCTCGGAACTCATCCCGACGCCACGTTATTCCAGCAAGATAACGCGTGGCCACTCTCTGAGCTGGAATTTCAAGTGACGTTATTTTGGTGGAATAGCGTGACGTCGGGATGTATTCATAGGAACCGTAAAACGGTTGGACATACCTGGTATTAACATGTGTGACTTTTGTTTTCTGTGCTTGAGCATTTGATTGAACAATATACACTATGTTTAGGAATGATCATACAATCATTACTTGCGTTACACCTGTCTCAAAAAGAAGTGTCGAGAGCCATCAGACATTTAAAAGCGGATCTAACACAGCGCCATATGGCATATTATTTCGGTGTGAGCCAAAGTGTGGATGGACGACTATGGCAAAGGTACCAACGGACCCGAGGATGTGAGGTTTGGTGCACCCTAGAACCTGGTTTAAACCCCCCAGTGGCCTTTTCTGCTACTGACCTTTCCAACGCGGTATCCCTATTGCCAACAGTTTTTGTGTTTGGAACGTCATATGCCTTTATTCCTCATTAACATTGCCATTCATTGTGTTCTGTGAAAGCTTTAATTTTCTGTTCGACTTTTATACTTATTTGTATATATACTTTGATGGCCATACTAATTAGGGACTTTGCCCAGGCCACTTCTGTCGTTATTTCGGATAAAATATTTACAAACAGATAACACACTGCCAGTCTGCGCGCCCAACGACCCGTATTATGCCCGAGTTTAACTCCACAGAATCGGCAAGATCTTCTAGCCTTTGCCCGAGCACGGGTTCATTGGTTGTTATTGAATTACAGACACATTATTTTAAATGATGAAGCAACATTTTGTCTGGATTTTCACGACGGAAAACAACGAGTCTGGAGAAAGTAAAACGAACGTTACCCATATCTCTTTTATAAACACCTAGTGTGGTTATCTGACGCGCATATCTCTCCATTATATCTCCATTATAAACCACGAAGTCTGATCCTCTAACGCACACCTCTTATATACACCATCTAGTTTGGCGCTCTATTGTATACCTCTGTTATAAACCAAATAGTCTTATCCTCTAAGACATACCTCTATTATAAACGGTCAAGTCTGGTTCTCTAACAGATATCTTTGTTATAAACCACCTAGTTGTGATCTCAAACATAGTCTGGTCCACGCAAGCATACCAGGTATAAAATACCTAGACTGGTCATATAACGAATTATTCTGTTATAAAAATAAGTATAAAAGTCGAAATGCATCTTTCAGAACATAATAAACCCCAAAACACGCAAAAAGACAAACATGAATGGCAATGTTAACAAAGAAAAAAGGCATATGAAGTCACAAACACAAAACGGTTGACATTAGGGCTACAGCCTTGGAACGGTGAGTGGCAAAAAAGGCCGCATGGGGTTTAAACCAGGTTCTAGGTTGAACAAAACCTCACATCCTCGGGTCCGTTGGAATAATAATAAATAAAGAAATCCCCGCCATGAACTACTCTCTAACCAACAAGGCAAAATTAATAGGCAATATAAGAAAACACAAAGATGCTTGTGTATATATAAATACAATAAAAAGCCTAGAAAGCCACAAAGAAGGTACTCAATGACTTGGCAGAAGCCAGAGCAACAAGGGAATAAACCATTGAGGGCTTGAAGCTACGACAAGACAAGATTGCAGACAAGGTCTTTAGGTACACGTCATCATAGGGTCCACAGCATGTCCGGTCATCGCACAATTAAAGCAGAAAGCATAGTGGCGAACTGTAAATGGGTCCACCACCTAGCATGCAGTGCGTTGCAAAATGATAGCGTTACAGCCTCTTTTGATAAACATTTTAACACGTTTAACAAAGATAGTATGAAAGTGATCATGACCAAGGATCTAACGAAGTTTGTAAATCACATCACCATAGATTTCAGGTTGTGATAGTACTTGTCGCAAAAGAGTTCTTAAATTACTTTTATATTTGGAAAGAAGATCAGGGTTACAATGATACAATCAATTTTTACGAAGTTTATAGTAACGGTAGCCCTGATGGAGTAGCTTTTTAGTTATACAAATATTACGAATATTAAAGTCCTCAACTCGAGTATAAGCTCTAGAAAAACGAATAAGTTGAGACACATAGACCCCATAAGAAGTTTCTCGGGGAACATCTCCATCACAATGGGGTTAATTAAATTAACAAAATCAAAATTAATATCATCTCTCTTGTCATAGATTTTGCTAATTATATCACCATTTTCAATAGAGAGATGTAAATCGAGAAAAGAAGCGTTAAGATATATATTCTTAACCATAGTAGAAACGAAAGGGTGTTCAATATGTCATCCAGATATCGAGAGGTGTCATTAAAGGCTTCAATAACATCTGCCTGGGTATCTAGTGAAAGACTCAACATGAAATCTTTTTCATAGCAATATAAAACAAACTGCGACAAGGGGTGCATAGTTCGTACCCTTGGGGATATCAACAATTTGTCTATAAACGGTAGTTCCATACTTGACGAACATATTATCTAATAGAAAAATAAGTGATTCACAAACTTCATTTAGATTAGATCATGGCGGGGATTTCTTTATTTACACAGTCCTGTTTTAATGGGATGACAGTAGGGTAAGTGTGAGGTTTGGTGCACCCTAAAACCGGTTTAAACGCCCAGTGGCCTACTTTGCCACTGACCGTTCCAATGCGGTAGCCCTATTGTCAACCCTTTTGTGTTTGTGATGTCGTTTGTATTTATTTACTTTTGCCTTCTTGTGTGTCTGTTAGCGTGTTTGTTTCTGTGTTTTGTGGTTGGCTGTCCTCCTTGAATGCTACCTTTCCTGTCTGATCCTTTTATATTTCTTCATGGCAATTCACATAGAGTAATTGTCCAAACTGCCGTTAGTAAAAAACGCTTTAATATTGTTACAGGCCAAAAATTTAATATTTTCCCTAGCAAACGTTTTTTGAATGAAAGCAATAAGCTTGTCTTTGATAAGGTGGTGTGGTAAAGTTGTATATAAGGTGGAAAAATCATAAGTACTTATAGATTAAGCTTGACGTTTATTGCAAATTTTATCAAGAACGTCACCTGAATTTTTTATAGACCAAAATAAATTAATTCTAGAGTTTTCATAAGCTTTAGCACAATATTGTTTAAGTGATCTTTAACGGCAGTAAGACAAGATGTTAAGCATTTGGAGATATTTGTAGTGGTGCAAGAACTAGAATTGACATAAAACGGGCTTTGTATGGTTGTTTGTGTAATTTGGGAATCCATAATATCGTTGGAAATCTGTTTTGCTTATCGTCTATTCCAGACTTGAAAATCTTGCACTGAGTGATATGCGTCGAAACAACATTATCTTCAGTAGATTGCACTGGAGTATACGAATTAGTACTCCCGAGTTCTTGAGATAAAACATTGACCTAATGGAAGAGTCAAACAATGATTATATTATTAGCTGCTTTATCAGCAGGAACTAAAACCAATTGATGAAATTCCTGGACTCCCTATTTTCAATGACGAAATAAAAACTAGGTCTAGGGGGTCGTAGGAAGGGGTTAGCCGTATAGAAATTAATACGGGTATCTATGATGTTAAAAATTGTATTTTCTAAGTAGAAATTGAGTTAGGGTCAGCATGTTCTCTACGACACTATTTAATACTAAACTCCTCAATGGATTGGGCGATCTGACTACGGCATGCAATAAAATCAATCACAGAAAGCAATCTGTAGTCTGATCCTCTAACGCATACCACCGTAAACCACATAGTCTTGTCTTCTAACAAATACCTCTGTTATAAACCACGTAGTTGTGTTCCATTACCTGGCCCCACTTTAATTCCATTAAGTGATGGGAAAGCTTATAATAGCACGATTGCATAATGATTATTTCGATAATAAAACGCGTTTAAAATATTGTTTAATGGAAAAAAGCGATAACCTGTTTAAAATTACCTATTAAATATTTTAATTTTACAATATAAAACATTTTAAGCCGAAATTGAGGTTTTATTTCATACCGCAGGCAACCCCGTTTTCTCTTTTTGAAGGTAATACTCGGACCACATAATGTCTAACGTACATCTCTGTTATAAGCAACCTAGTCGAATCCTGTAACAGATAATTCTGTTATAAACCATCTGACCTGATCGTCGAACGCATGTCTCTGTCTTTAACCGCCTTGGCTGGTATTTTAACGCCTAAAATATTAGGGTGAGTGACGCATTGATTACATACACGTGTTATGAATGATATATATGTACTGACCTGTTTAGCGCCGTTAGCGTCCCATTCAGTTTCAGGCTCAAAACAATGAAATCTACTCCTCCCTAAAGCATCTGTAGAGTTTCCAACCTTGACCCCTAAGTTTTCCATACATTTCCCAATCTCGGTGTCTTCGGAACCACCATCCTGCCGACATATTTTTGAGTCATTTCCTTGTTTCATGAATCGTCTCATGGCTTCTTTACTTAACACATATCCTGCACCTCCGCTTAAATATCCTTGTTTAACAATAGTTTTAAAATGGTGACCAAAGTAAATTGGCGAATCTGTATCCTCATTGGATAAGAAATAACGCATGTTTTCCATTATGACATAAGTGTCGTCATCAGCCTTCATGAACCAATCGGCTTCATCGAAATGATGTTCGTATACGTAGCGAAAAGCCTGCATTGTTTTCCCGGTTAAATGTTCTCTTCCTTCTGATATATTTAATCCCACAGTGGGAAATCTGTCATTAGTGGTGGAGCTAATAAATAGGAGTACGTTACAACGACGTGCCCAGGTTTGTTTGACGTGGATCGTTTTTTTGTCCAGATTCTGGGGACTTGTCATTATCCAGCACAATATTCGAACACTTTCTTTTAGTTCTGCTGCTTCCTTATCGTCATCTGAAAATCGTAAACATATTGTATTTTCTAACGATTCATTTTGTTTCATTTCCTGTCAACATTAGGTACTTAGTGGGAATGACGGTTTCAATGGATGCGAACGATGCAATCACAGATCTTAAAAATTAAGTATTATTGTAGATGAGTACATAACATTTAGCAAAATGAGATTATGTTCAAAGAGTTCAATAATATGGTCAACAAAGCAATTCTGTAATTTCATATAAATCTACATAAGTATACATAAAATACAAATTAACTAAATCCTAACGAAAAAAATAGGTATTCATGTCGAACATGTAATGTACAATCATAGAACTCAGCCCGTCAGTCATTACGTGGTCCCGCCTTAATGTAGCAATCACAGAACACAGAACACAGCACGTCAGCCATTACGTGGTCCCGTCTTTATTCCATTAAGCGATGGAAAAGTTTATAATATCTGGATTTTATAACGGATATTTCGACAATAAAACACGTTTACAAAGATGTTTAACCCGAAATTAAGGTTTTAAGTCATACCCCAGCCAACCCCGTTTTCGCTTCTTGGAGAAGGGGTTGGATGGGGTATGAAAGGTAATACCAGGTAATGAATAAAAACAAACAACACTTCCAAGGTTAAAAATAACCAACCAGCGTATGACACACCACGAACATAAACGTTGGAAATAGGGTACCGCATTAAAATGGACAGTGGCAAGCAATGCCGATGGGAAGGTTAAGCCAGGTTCTAGAATGCACCAAACGTAGACATAATAGTCGAACAGGAAATGTAGCATTCCATGACCACAGTCACCCCATGGTGGTGCATAATTAATAATGTCACAAATGAAATCTCTCTTATCATGAATGTTGTTGAGTATTTTTCCATTGTCAATCGAGAGATGTCTTTCTTAGCAATACAAAGACAAATCTATGACAAGAGGAGCACAGTTCCTATCAACTGGGATACCAACAATTTGTCTATAAGCAGTAGTTTCATACCTGGCGAAAATATTATCTTACAGGAATGTAAGTGATTTACAAACTTCTTGACAAATCCACATAGTGTAGTTGTCAATTGACAAATCCACATAGTGTAGTTGTCAAAATGTCCATATAAAATAAAATAATGATGGAAAGCCTAACGTATAGCTTTTCTATAGCAACAGTCGTTTTGATAAGAGCAGTAAGCTTGTCTTTGACAAGGTTGTATGATAAGGTTGTATATATTGTTAAAAAGTCATAAGTACCTATATACATGTATGTTATGTTATAATCTTTAGCACATTATTAGTGTTGGACATGATCTTTAGGGTAGTATGACAAGAACTTTACAGCTGGAGATGTTTTTAGTGGTGAAGACCACTAGCAAGAAAAATGGCTTCATAAGGATGTTTGTTTAAATAAGGAATCTAGAACATTGTTGGAGGCTTGTTATGCTTTTGTCTCTCTCATCCTCGAAAGCGGTCATTGTGGTAAATGCGCAGAAACAACATCCTCCTCAATATATTGAACAGTTTTATACAAATAGCGCTCTTGAGTTCCAGAAATAAACCTTCGACTTAATGTAGGCGTCAAACAATAATTACATTATTAGCGTCTTCATCAGCTTGAAGTAAAACAAATTTGATATGAAAGTCTTGGATTCCCAATTTCAAATTATCAAACAAAAATCTAAGTCTCGGCGGAAGAAAAGAGGGTTAGCTGCATAGCATTTAATACTATGATTTTACAAATTAACTTCTTCTAAGTAGAAAGGGAGTTTGTGTTTCTCTATGACATCATTCTATACTAAATGTCTCAATGAATCGGGCGATCGGAGCACGACTCGCGTCAAAATGAATCATGGAGGGAAATCTAAACTTCGAATCTTTAGATAACAAATGCCGAATAAGTTTTTCTTGCATACCGGATAAGGCTATCCACGTTTTACATGGGGGATAGAAAGTCTTATCTTTATGAGTAAATATAAAAGTCACACGCGCAACAACATCCGGTATTCAGAAAAACATGCAAAAACGTTAGTAGCTTGCGGCGTTAACGCACAACATGTCTCTGATATGCAAGAAAAAGAATATATCATGGGTATTCGGTTCAGATAGGGAATTGCAACCCTCGGTATAAGAGTTTTAATCGGAACCTCGGCAGATCCTCGGTTCCGATGAAAACACTTATACCTCGGACTGGAATTCCCTATCTTCACCGGGTACCCATGAAAGATCTTATAATCTATAATATCAAAATTATCAGTCATGAAATGACCAATCGGAGCAAAGCACAATTTGGGATTGAGAGTGTTAATTTCTATGTCAAGGAAAGAAACTACTTTGTGGCAGTGGAATACTAATTTTGATTGTTTTTATGCTAATTTATAGAACTTTGGTATTTTTAGCTCTGAAGAACGAATGGGATGACGTATATTTAGCTCAGAAGAACGAATGGGATGACGTGTTGTCCGTCGTCCGTCCGTCCGTACGTCGTCCGTTAACTTTTGCATTGTGAACATTCTAGCCCCTTCATTTTTCGTGCGATTTTAACCCAACTTGGCCAAAGCTTTTATATCAATGAGAGCTCAGAAGAGTTTGAAAACCGGCCAGATGGGATTAGTAACACTAGAGTTATTGCCCTTGAATTAACGAAAAATGCTATGTTTTGCCTTGTGAACATTGTGCCCCTTCAGTTTTCATGCGATCCTAATAAAACTTGGCCAAAGTCTGTATAATAATGAGAGCTTATAAGAGTTTGAAAATCGGCCATATCGAATGAGCAACACAAGAGTTATGACCCTTGGTGATCAGATAATACTGAAAACGATGGGAAACTTCGATACATAGTCAACACTGTTTATGTGTAGAAATATGATTATTTATTTGTGGAAGCGAGCATAATGTTTCCCTCACAAAACAATGGCGACGTCATCAGCAACGACGTTAGAACGTCGCTCCTCGGACGTCACGTCAATATGACGTCACAAACGTTAATGTTGACTATAGATGTATAAAGTCAAAAAAAAACTCATTACCATTTTTTCCCTCCTCAAAATGATGAAACATTTTGATATCTATGTAAAATGTCCATGAACGCAATGTTACAGTTTTGATTTCAATCATTATCAAAATTATTCTCATTATATACATGTATTAAATTAAATAGTCATGTAAACATAATTTAAAAACAAATAATAAAAACTAGCAATGTGTACGATTGCGCTTTTTCGACTTAGTTCGTAATCGTCTTCTCCGCTGTTTTCTCTAATGGTACGTCACACTCCAATGGACACAACTTCGACACTGGTCTCACAAAGGCGCTCCTTCCAATTTGAATCTTTGCAACACGCACACGTCCATCTTGTCCCGGATAAACTTCAACTACTCTGCCAAGTGGCCAATTCCCTCGTGATGTATCTGGCGATATTACGAGTACCACCTCACCGACTTGAATGTCCTTGTTTGGATGGAACCATTTTTTCCGTTGTGTGAGTCCGGGTAACCATTCCCGAAGCCATCGGTGCCAAAAATGCCTAACTAATTCTTGGATTCTGCGCCATCTTTTTTGTGGGTTTAATGTTGTTTCATCGACGTTCTGTGGAGCAAATTGACCTCCCATCTGTCCATGTAAGAAGTGGTTTGGAGTCAATGGTGTAATATCCTCAGGATCTGCTGACTGATATGTTAACGGCCTAGAGTTTATAAGCGCTTCGGCTCCAATTATTGCTGTCATCAGTTCTTCGTCATTGACATCCGCGTTCCCCAATATCGCGTTGATTGCCTTCTTGGCTGACTTGAACATTGTTTCGTGCACACCACCGAAATGTGGTGCAAGTGGTGGATTGAAATTCCACTTAACTCCTTTGTTCGCGATTGATTCCTTAAGTTTATCTTCATCTAACTGCGAAACTAGCGATTTTAGTTCTTTATCGGCACTTTTGAAATTTGTTCCATTATCCGACAACATTTCTTCTGGAAGACCCCTGCGACTGACCATTCTGTAGAATGCATTTAAGAAAGAATCTGTGTCGAGACTAAATGCTATTTCTAAATGTACTGCTCGTGTTGCTAAGCATGTGAATAAACACAAATAACGTTTTGCTTGACGTTTACCTCGTCCCTGTACTGTAACGAATGGACCACCGAAATCAACAGATGTCCTGGCAAAAGCTCGCAATGACGTCTTCAGTCTTATGATTGGTAGTGGTGCCATAATTTGTTTGCAAGCCTTTGCCTTTCGTCGACGACATTCGGCACATTCTTTTTCCCATTCTCGTATCGCTTCACGTCCGGATATAATCCAATATCGAGCTGATAATGTAGCTAATGTCTGATTTGTTCCTGAAGCGTGTTTTCCTTGTTCATGAAAATGTTTTACAATAAGTTTAGTTATCCAACTTCTGCGCGGTAAAATGACTGGATACCTCACATCATACGACAGGAGAATTTTGCATATTTTAGACGCCCATCAGATCGCATTAACCCGTCTTCATCTAGTTTAGGCTGCAGTCCCAGCAACTTGCTACTTGCTGGCAATGGTTTCCCTTGAGATAAAGCTTTCCATTCCTCCCTAAATTCTGTACGCTGAGTATGATTTATTAACTGATTCTCGGCCCTCTTTATTTCGTCCGATAGTAGTTCTCCAGAGATTCTCTCATTTCTTGGCAGTTGACAATTATTTATAAATCGATAGACCCAAGCTTGAATTCGTGTTAACTTCAACCAGCATGAATAATGTTCTGGCTTCACTTGAGTTATAGGTTGTCCGACCTCACAAACAGCTACAAAGGCAGTTTCTGTTTCAATAAATATATTGTCATCGGTGCTACTATCTTCTGGTGATTTTATTGTTGATTTAAGTAGTGTGTGTGATCCTGTAGTTCTTTTTAACTCCTGACATCCAATATTTGTGTTGGGAATTTTATTAACAGGCCATTTTTCTTCCGATTCTGCGAGGAAATGTGGACCTCTCCACCATGTGAATGCCTCTGCAAGGTCCACTGCTTTCATTCCTCTGCTTAGTATATCTGCTGGGTTCACACTGGTAGGTACATACCTCCACTGATCGGGACTGGTGCTACTCTGTATCTCTCCTACTCTGTTGGCGACGAAAGGCTTGAATTCGCGACTCCGACCTCGAATCCACCATAAAACATTTACGCTGTCAGACCAGAATGTAGTTTTGCTCATTTCGAGTTCAAGTGCTTTTGTTACCGATATTGTCATTCGAACACCTACGATTGCACCCATCAATTCGAGGCGAGGGATGCTTGTTGATATTGTCGGAGCTACACGTGTTTTTGCTGCAACTATACTAGTTGACGTGCTACCGTCCAGATAGGTGTGCCGCGCGTATACAACAGCACCGTACGCATCTTGCGAAGCATCAACAAATGTATGTAGTGACACCGTATCAACTGTTTTCTGTGTCTCAGATAGACATCTAGGAATTTGTATTTTTGTAAAATCGCATAACTCACTGAACCAGGCGCGTGCTGAATTTTTCAGAGTCTCGTCCAATTCTTCATCCCACTCCACGCCTGCCGTCCACATGTCTTGAAGCAGCATCTTTGCTCTAATTGTGAATGGAGCCAGCAAACCAATTGGGTCAAACAGTGTGGCGATTTTCTTTAAAAAGTTGCGTTTTGTATACACCATGTCGTAATCTGGTGCATTCTCCTTGAATATGAAGACGTCTCGATCTGCTAACCACCATACGCCAAGTGTTTTAGCACATGGCAACTGTCCTTTGTCCAGATCAACTTCTGATTTTCGGTCCTGAGGCGGGTTCTCCTTTAGTACCTTTGTTGAATTCGACAACCATTTTCGCGCATGTATTCCAGCTTTAGACCATAGGTGCGATAGTTGTTTGTACAACTCAATGCCATGGTCTTCGTCATTTACAGAGTCCATTGAGTCATCCATGTACGTCGATTTTAGCACTGTTTCTGCTGCCATTGGAAAAATACTCTGAAGTTTCTTGGCATGTTGTTGTGACACAAATTGTGCCTGGAATGGCGATGAATTAATACCAAACACGACACGATTGAACTCATACACGTCTGGGATTCGATTTGTGTCCATGTCCCTCCATAAGAACCGATGATAGGGTCTGTCATCTGCCGAGATACATGAAATTTTCGAAATCGAAGTAATACATCAAACAATTCTCGCTGTAGCTTTGGTCCTTGATGTATCGCGTCATTCAAATATACACCGTCACATTTTGCAGATGCATCAAATACTATTCTGGTCTTTGTTGTGTCCTTGTCAGGCCTCAAAATTGGAAAATGTGGCAGATAACACTTCGATAACTTTCGTTGACACGGTTGAACCTTCTTCACATATCCTTTTTCAATGTATTGATTGACACATTGTGTGTAAGACATTTCTATTTCTGGGGACTTTTGAAGCTTTCTTTCTGTGTTCTGTAATCTGTGAAGTGCCATTTTATAATTATCTGGCAAAATAGGTTTACTTTCTTTCCATGGTATACTGACCTCATACATTCCTTTATCATACTTAAGCGAGTCTTTTACTGTTTTCATAGCGATTTGTTCTTCAATCCTTACGATAGGCATTGTTTCCGATGATGAAACGTCTTCTATTTCCCAGAACTTCTTCAAGTTTGCGTTCAATTGCTCAATCCCTGACTGGTCCTTTACGAAGTATGTGCAAGCGAAATTATTCTGCAGAATTTGCTTCGTACTATGTCCAGCCTAATGGTGTCAGCCTGGCCACTGGTTCGCCAGGTCTACCTCGGACCTCCTGCAGTGCGTAGTGCAATTCCGCACAATCAAGGCCAATCAAAACATCCACAATGGGTCTTGATTCAATACGCGGAAATTCGATATATTTTTAGATGTTGTCATCTCCTGGTGTAATTGTTCCAGTCAACGACTTTCATGTTTCCAGTAACTCTATTTGCAGTGTATGCATTGACTTTCATACTGACTTTGCCGTCTACACTTTCCAATCCGACGTTGATTGGTGTGGTTTCAAATGTTTCTATCTGACCATTCAATACATTTACGGTTACTTTTTCAGTTCTGCCTACAAGTCCCAACTCTGCAGCAATATCTGCATTAACATACGTTTTTGTACTTGCATCGTCGAGCAAAGCGTTTACCTTCATTTGGCGATTTCCATTTTTCAGAATAACTGGTACAGTACGCAGTCCTACAAAATCTTCTCTGATGTTGTCCTGTGACATCATTGTTGTTTGTGGCTGTTTGTGGCACGAGATATCATTTCCCTCCGTGGCAAAATCAAAGCGATCTTGATCAGTAGATAATTTGTTCAGTTTTGAATTTGGGGAAACAGTATTGTTGTTGATTACTGCTCGATTTGCAGTATTCCGCACTGAGCTCAGTTGTTCACGTTTACCTTCAAATTGTGAAGTATACCGATGCAGCAATCTGTTGTGGACCTCCTTGCAGCCATTCAATCCACATGTTCTGCTCCTTAAACATGAGTTCCCACGATGACCATCACCAAGGCAACGATAACACAGTTGATTGCGCTTGGCAATATTCCACTTTTCTTGAACAGGCAGCTTTAAGAATTCATGACACATCCAAATTGCATGCTGCTTGCGACAAACTTTACATTGGCGATTTGAATTTTGCGATTTATATTTGTTATCTATTCCACTGAAGAATGCGCGTTGACTTTTATTATTGAATGGCTTGGTCGATTCTGCATTACCTAATTTGACTGTTAAGCCGTGAACTGTTTCTGATGCAATTGTTTGAAATTCCGATTCTTGTATAACCCACATCCTTAAAGCTACGACTGATTCTGTCTGATCATTTTCGAAGATCCATCGATGATACCTGGCTAGCATTGATTCTGGTAACTTTCTTTGTAGTTTTGTATACAGGGAACCATCTTCTAATTCGTGAAACTTACCAGCTTCTTTGAGGTTGATTATGGCAATATCCAATAAATCAGAAAATTGCTCGATATCTTTTGCGTTTCCAGGACGAATTTGTTTGAAGTTTTCCAATTCTTCAAGATAAATAGCGATCTGACGGCGCTTACCCCCATACTTTCTTTCTAAGCGTTCTTTTGCAGCTTCATACGCTGTAGCCGAGTGACCAAGGTTCTATATTACCTTTAGTGCTTCTCCTGAAAGATACTGCCTCAATTGCAATAATTTGTATTCTGCTGTAGCGGGAGCATTGTCGATGCATGCAAGGAATGCGGCTTTCCAGCTCTGATAAGCTCGTTTGTCTCCTGAAAATACTGGTATCTCTACCCGTTTCAGTTGTTTCCATAGATCTCGACCTATAGACGGCGATTGCAATGTATTCGAATTTTCAAATGGTTGTGCTTTGGTGTTGATATATTGCTGGTTAAACACGTTTCCATTAGCTACTGGCAAGTTTTGACTTTCAGATCCAATCCCCCATCCGTCGTCTGCCCAATGTCTGCTTCTAGTGTTCGTTGTTTCAACAACATTACATTTTTCAGGAAATTTATCATTGAAACCATAGTGTTGCCTCATTGAAGCGGGGCTTTGCGAATTATCTGCAGATGTCAGTGTATTGCTTACAATTGGATTACGATTAGAACTTAATTCAGAAAGTCTTACCTCCGAAAGTGTTGCTTGTGCTTGTTGACGTTCCAAAAACATTTGCTCTTCCCGTATCTGACTTTCAGCAGTAATTTGTTTCTCTTCATTAATATTTAGTTCATGCAATAAATCAATATTTATTGTTTCCGATGCTATACTCGATTGTTCGTCCCTCCTGGAGTTTAAATATTCCCGCGCTGCGTCATGGGATGCAGCAAATTCACTTTCCATCTTTTCCAATTCCGCAATTACTTTTCTACTAATGTCCGACTGTTTGTATTGTTCATACAATTCCGATAATTTTATTATCACATCCATAGCGATTTCTAAGTTGATATCCATCTTCTGACATGCTTCGCGTACTGCTCGTCGGCTCGGCAATTCCTCTTCTTCTACTAAGAGCAGCAGTCGATGTCTAGAGCGCGTGAAGTTCGATTTCGCTTTGGCCTTTTCCTTTTTCAGCTGTGCTTCTTGTGAAAGAAAGTCATTTTCGATTGTTGTTTCGCCAGCGACATCACTTTGATCTCTGTTATTTTTCAAATCTTCGATTGTCGCCATTTTGTCAATAATGATCACCTTTCGATACTATTTTCTTTACTTACCGATCACTGTAACCTTGCTCTGCTACCAGTAATTGGTGATCAGATAATACTGAAAACGATGGGAAACTTCGATACATAGTCAACACTGTTTATGTGTAGAAATATGATTATTTATTTGTGGAAGCGTGCATAATGTTTCCCTCACAAAACAATGGCGACGTCATCAGCAACGACGTTAGAACGTCGCTCCTCGGACGTCACGTCAATATGACGTCACAAACGTTAATGTTGACTATAGATGTATAAAGTCAAAAAAACAACTCATTACCAACCCTTGTTTTGCTGAAAAATCCCATTTTTGCCTTGTGAACACTCTAGCACCTAATTTATTATTTGATCTTTACCAAACTAGAACAGATTGTTAATAGCAACGAAATATTGGACGTGTTTGAAAACCAGCCAGAACGGACTGTTTACGCCGGAGTTATGTTTTTGCTAAAACAACGCAAATTTTTGTGTGAACACTATAGCATCTTCATTTATTATTTGATCTTTACCAAACTTACAAAGAATGTTAATATCAATGAAAGCTCGGAGAAGTTTGAAAACCAGCCAAATCGGATTAGTAACAACAGAGTTATGGCCATTGATATTCTGAAAAAAACAACATATTCTGCCTTGTGAACATTCTAGCACCTTCATTTATTAGTTGAAATTTACCAAATTTGCTTAGATTGTTAAAATCAGTACCACCTTGGATAAGTTTGAAAACCAGCCACATCGGACCATTCGCACCAGAGTTATGGTCTTTGATTTTCGGAAATATGCTATAATGTGGCCTCGTTAACACGATAGGGCCTTCATTTTTCATCGGATATTTTCGAAAACTTTACCAGTTTGTTGATCATAATGAAAGCCCGGACGAATTTGAAAACCAGCCATCGTCACCGTGTTCCGGTTGAATGATTTTTGGCGGAGTTTTGGCCCTTTAAAGGTTTTAATACACAACATTTGTCTGGACTATTTGTCCTGAACCCCTTTCCGGCTTTCAACAAAAGTTTGCAGGGATGATCAGTACCAGGCCTAGTGGTGTATGGCATGACCGTGTTCCGAATGAATGATTTGTGGCGGAGTTATGTCCCTTTAATGGTTTTAATACACAAACTTAGGACTAGTTCTCCTGAACCCATTGCCAATTTCAACGAAACTTTGCAGGGATAATCAGTACCAAGCCTAGTTATGCATGTCATCGCCGTATTTCGAATGAACGATTTTTGGCGGGGTTATTGTCATTTTAACGGTTTTAATAAACACATTTTGTCCAGACTAGTTTTCCTGAATCCCTGGCAGGAGTTCAATGACATTTTGCGGGGATGATTAGTACCAGGCGTAGTTGTGCATGTCATCGACGTGTTTCGGTTGAAAGATTGTCTGCGGAGTTATCGCCCTTTAAAGGTTTTGATACACAAACTTTATCCAGACTAGTCTCTTCTGAACTCCTTGCCGACTTTTGGCTTGGATTATGAGTACGAAGCCTAGTTGCGAATATCATCGCCGAGATTCAGTTGAATGATTTTGGCAGAGTTATGGCCCTTTAAAGGTTTTAATACACTAACTTTGTACATGCTAGTTCTCCTAAACTCCTGGCTGGATTTCAGTGAAACTGGGCAGGAATGATCAGTACCAAACCTAGTTATATTAATTATTTATATATATGTATTATTGTCATGTTCCGGTTGAATGATTTTTGTTGAGGTTGTAGCCGGTAGACCGATAAGGCTCTCTTGGGCCTTTTGTGTATTTATTTATTTATTTTTAAATATTTTGGAATAGAATCAATAACACGTTTTGATAAGAGTGTTTATAGTCTTAACAAATAATTGACTTGTAAATAAAGTTTAGACTTTCCGTTAACTCGAAAAATGTTAACGTCATGGCACTTTTTCACCCTTTACATTCATACTTTTGCTTTAAGTATTGGTTAATGAGCTGATTTCAGGTAATCTTTTTAAAGATTATGTTTATTTTTAGGATATAGCATTTATAAATATTGAATTGATTTCATATTTCACTGATCAAATCTCCATACATTCAAGAACAGTTGTGCCAAATTTCAATTAATTCAGCGAGGTATGGATATCTTAAATTTAAATTTAAATTTTCTCTTCACCGGCAATGCCTATAGACAATGCAGTGTATAGCAACAACGTAGACATTTTCGGCGGGCTGAAGTTAGCATGATTTGAATAGGGGGGGTACGAGTGTCTGACCACGGACGAGATTCCAGATTGCCTCGTGGTAGCGGCATGCCCAGTTAGCACACTACGCACGGGGGATTTTCTCACCCCCAGGGTTTTGCGTTTGTTGTTGTTCTTATTCATATTGTACACAAAGGTGGTACAATGTGTTTGTGATTGTTTTTATCACCAACAACAGTTGATTAAGGTTACTTACTACCCTGTATAATTATGGACAGTATAGTATAGTTATTATATAACCATGTATGGTTGCTTTAGTGTTAAGTAACCTGTCAATTAGTTTAACAGTTCTTAATGTGTGTATGTGTATATTATGTATACACACTTTTTCTATGTAACACGTACGTTATAGACACACTATATATGTGTCACGTGTGTTAATAGCCCAAGCACAGAAATCGTCTCTGATTCCACTCGGATAGACACTAATCCGAACTGCAAGAGCGCTTTCGGTCTTGAAACCTTCTTCAGTTGCAACATGCAATCCTAAACGATTTCTATTTAATATATAAATTCTCTCATTTACTGATGTAATGAGGTTTATATCGGTACACTGTGATTAACCAATTAAGTATGTATAGTGTATTCAATCCGTCTGAGTTAGTTAGTAATACATATTCAATACTTTATATATGTGTGGTTCTTATTGAGAACTGCTATTTTAAAGTACAATAGTACTGTAAGACAAATCGGGTAGGTACCGAATGTATTGTCTTTTAATGAACATGCAGCAAGATGTTCAGACACGACTGGGTTGGTACCGTCTTAAATGTGTCTTATAGGTAGCATGTATTCCGAAGAAAACACTATTTATAATTATTCGTCGGGTTGGTACCGAGACAAAATTTGGAGTATCTCCAAATGTGAGTAAATATGTTCTCATAACAAATATATTAGCAAAATAAGACACGAATGTGTCATATATTCCGAGGAATATGCAGTTTACACGTCGGGTTTGTACCGAGACAAATGCTGGAGTATCTCCAGTAGTGTGTAAATCTGTACTGTATATAGCTATGTAGATTACACGTCGGGTTGGTACCGAGACAAATTCTGGAGTATCTCCAGAAGTGTGTAAATCTGTACTGTATATAGATAGCTAACAGAAAGTGAAATATACAACGTTTTCAGAGCTGAAAACATGCGTGTGACTCAGTCGATGTAGGGACAGCGACTGAGCCTACCTATCTCGCTGCTGGTGTTTCTACAAAGTGTAGTGTGTTGGTCATTAGTTGGTTCCATCTGTGTGTCTACCGTCTTCCTTTTGATAACTGTTTCGACGCGAATCAATTGACGCGCTCAGTGTGGTCAATTAGTTCACGCTCAAGGTGAGAAATTCTTCTGACCATACTACCGCCGATATATCATGATTAATTACCCTTCGGCAGTACTTCTGATACTGTACGAGATCTCGATTGGGTAATAGTTAAAAATGCGTTAATGTCATTTTTCAGTAAACCACCAGATATTAGAATCTAACAGCCGTGTTTACTTCCAAGAGCATATGTTATAAGTGTCTCTTTATGTATTTCTTTCTCTATGCGTGTATAAATATAGTTTTTATTAAAATAAAAACAAGAGTATATATTTTCCCTACAACAAGTTTAATGTACCTTTTAGTATATCTTTTATTTGAATTTTCAGTTACAATCCTTAGTATAAATCAATCCGTGATAGTCACGATGTATGTGTGATGTAATTTGCCTAGACAATTGGCACGTTGTGTTTTACCTTGGTATACGACGGCTTGTGTGCTTTTTAATTATATGACATTGTGTTGTGTCTATGTCGCCATACACTGTTTGATTTGCCTGTCAGTTTCAGTGCTCGCTAGTGTATTTTTAACATAAGCAGGCTTATCTCTCCATTGTTTTCCTGTAAGTGTATCGTATTTGTTAGTCTACATATATGTTCTATATCTCTATATATTCATATTTTTATTCCTATTCCTGAGAATTATTTAATTTAAATACATATTGTGTGTATTTATGGCATTTCTAGTCGGCCGGAGGGCACATACATACATGTACACATCCATGTACATACACATCCATGCCCACGGGATATTGTTAAGAGTACAGTATACCCACAATGATTATATTTAATAGTAGCTTTTGGTTTATTCCGTTAGTTGCAGACTAAACTTATTTTAAATAATACGTCACGTAAGGTGTTCGTATTTTATTAAATGGGTATGCTACTTTACCTATTACCTATATGGAATAGGCTAAGTTGGTATATACCATATACGTGTAGTTTGAAGTGACTGCGTTACTGATTCATTGATGTTAGAAAGGAAACGTAATTGCAGCACTTTAGATAGAGTACACACACATTCGTATATATAATGAGTTTATGTTTTTTCAAAGACAATACTGGGAGAGATTCGTGTATACACTGTGAACTCTCAGGCGAATAATTACGATATAATAATGTCCATCAGTTATTGCAACTCAATAAAACTAGTGTTAGTTTTGTTCCATAAGACTACATCAAGTAGATATAAAAGTCGAACAGACAAAGTATGCCGTGTTTACTTCCAAGAGCATATTTTATAAGTTTCTCTTTATGTATTTCTTTCTCTGTATGTATATAGATATAGTTTTTTTTAACAAATACGGGTCCCTACAAGCCCCTACTACAGTCACGTCAATATACATATCAATATATTGGTCACTGTTAAAGGTATACTTCCATAATACAGTTAGAGGTATACTTTCTTCCATAAGGTTAAAGGTACACTCTCTACAATATAGTTAAAGGTACGCTTCCTGTACTATAGTTAAAGGTACTTATCGTAATGAACTTCACTATTTAAAAGAATATAACACAGATAACATCTTTAGTAAAAACTGACCACCACATAAAAACAAGAGTATATGTTTTCCCTAAACATGTTTAGTGTACCCTACAGTTTATCTTTTATTTGAATTTTTAGTTAAACTCCTTAGTATAGATCAATCCGTGATAGTCACGATGTATGTGTAATGTAGACTGAATAGATATATGACACGTAGTGAATTTGCTTTGAGTTTTCGTTATATACTTGTGTATATATTGGCAATGGGTCATGTCAGGTATGTCCCTGCTTTTGTGTGTTGGTTATGCAGAATTACTATAGTACTAAGTACTTTATGTTTGACAATTTTGTAAGTTCTCCTTCGAGAGTTGTGTGTGGCCCTTAAAAGGTCCTGGTATTCAGCATACCGAGAGTGATTTATGGTTGGTTAATCATGGCGCCCATGGTTTCTCGCATGGTTTTTGCCAAGATTAGCACCATAGCCTCCATGCTATCACGCTGCTGCGACTGTTGCGATTGTAGCAACCGTGCCACCCCCTCCATCAGGTTTTGGTTTTCATCTGGAGGGTTCTCTATCCGCGTCTCCGCCTCCGTTTGTAGTGTCTGACAGTGCGTTGCCAGTATCTCCCCTATCTTGTCGACACTAGTTGTGAGGATGTTGTCGATCTCCACCCTGGCAGCCTCCGCCCCTGGAATCATATGGCAGTGACTAGGCCTCGCTAACGTGTATCGCTTGGTATTGAAGACCCGGTCATAGAAGGCTGCCCAGTCTTTAGCTACCCTCAAGTCGTCCTGGGCTCTGGCGACGGCACGACCCCTGGTACTTCCGTCGGATTGAAGCCTTTCATCTGGCGTAGCCCTCGGTAGTGTGTTGTCTACCGATTCCGGGCGGTGGTCCCTGTGATACGGGTCGTGTCTTCTCAAAGCCCGACCTCGCCCACGGCCCCGACCTCTGGTGGATTGTTGACTGTACATGGTTGTAGCAGCAAGTTTTCAGTGGTGAATGATCACTCAGTGTTTGTGAACGGTACATATGTGTTCCGTTTCCTTGCTATTCTCTGTGATACAAGATCATCTCACTTTTCATTGGTTAGCTCGACATGTCGTTATTGATTGTAATTAATTACCGTAGACACTCCGCCTTGCATAATGGCCAAAGACGACCCCCTTTCCAGACGTCACTATGTTTGAATTTGATTGGACGATGTATGTGATAGGTTCCACCTCCTATCTGTGGGTGGCATTGGTCACATGTGTTATTTCTTTTATACTTATTTTATGTTGGTCATATTTAAGTTTTTTTAAAGAATATATATGGAGTTATCAAACTATATTTAATTGTATGTGTATGTATAGTTTTTATATATACTTTTATGAACACTTTCCTATTTCAAAACGTTTATTATATAACCGATATAATCATGGTTAACTGTCGTGTCCCTGTTTTCTTTTTAGTCATTTATATGGTGTATTATGTTTCGTTCATAGTTTATAATTTGTACCCTTGCGTGTGTCTTAAGTAACCCAGACGGGTTATCAAACTGTATTTTATTTTTTATGTATAATATATAGTTTCTATATATATTTTTATGAGCACTTTCATATTTCAAAGCGTTTATTATATAACCGTTATAATCATGGTTAAATGTCGTGTCCCTGTTTTCTTTTTAGTCATTTATATGGTGTATTATGTTACGTTCATAATTTATAATTAATACCCTTGCGTGTATCTTAAGTAACCATAATTTGACCATTACGTTGGTCGTTGTAATAGGATTGTTATGTGGTGGTTAGCCCTGAGTCATTGTCCTTTTTTAGTAGGGAGATTAGTAATTCTAAATCCGTATCCATGTCTTGTTGTACCTGTGTTTCTGGATGCAATTTTGCCCGGACCAAGGTATCACTTAGATTTCTCCCTCGTTTATAAGCTATCATAGGTTTTTCAGGAAAGATACCTCGAAGTGTTTCGTTTTTATCTATTATGTGCCAGTTATTTGTAATTGCTCCACTTAATCCGTATAGGTGTGGGTTGAAAGTCGTAATGAATACCAAAGGTGCGCATATGTTTGCCTTTTCATTGTTTTCCTGTAAGTATGTATTACGTTTTCCGTGGTCTACCTGTGTAAATGCAGTCTCGAATTCCTCATTGCTATATCCACGTAGTGCGAGTTTATGCTTAAATAGGAGTGCTCTTGCTAAAAAGTCCTCCGGGTTTGTAGATGTGCGTATGAATCTAATGAGTTCACCCTTTATTAGACCCAAAAATTCTGTTTTTGGATGTGATGATTGCCTGTGAATATATTGAAATTGTTCACTGGGTTTTACGTATGGTTTGAAGTCTAGTATATTTTCTTTTTCAAATCGCCGACCTTTAAAGATGACAGTGTCTAGGAAGATTCCCTCACTCATTGAGATGTTATATTTAAATTTTAGAGTGGGGTGGAGCTGATTCGCTTTATTTAGAAATGAGCGTGCTTCTGTTTCATTTCCTAGGTATACTGCAAATACATCGTCCCTGAAGCGTAACCAAGTGTGTATCTTGTTATCAGCTAAAGCTAGCATCTTTTTTTCTAAGTAATATATGACTATGTCGCATATATTAGGTGAGGCCCGGTGACCCATAGCAACACCACGTGATTGATAGTAGTTTTTACCATTGAATTTAAAGTTATTGCATTTGATTGCTAGTTCAAGAAGCTTGCAAAATGATTCTGTTGATGGACGTTTTATCCCCTTGACATGACTGTGATTGGTGTCATTTTCAATGGTTTTGCATACTGCTTCTATGGCTTCATTGTGTATAATATTTGTGTACATACTTTCATAATCGAGAGTAATAATAAGTGCTTCCTGTGGGGTTTTAATTTTTTCTACCTTTCTGATCAGATCCGACGTGTCCTTGATATATGTGTCTTGCTCGACAACAAAAGGTTTTAAAAAATGGTCAACAAATTCTGAGATCCGCTCCACTGGACAATTATTGGCAGAGATAATGGGTCTCGCCTTTGTCGGTGGATCCGAGTGTATTTTATTGAGAAAGTACAATTCAGCGGTCTTGATGGATTCATTAAAAATCGGGTTGAGGAATTTGTAGTTGTTTTCTGTAATTTCCTTTTTATCGAGTAGATCCGATAATACGCTGTTAACTTCTTGGGTTATTTGCTGTGTAATGTCATTTTCTATTTCCGTATAATGCTCACATGAGTTTAATTGCCGCATTCCCTCTTTAGTGTATTGTTCTCTATCAATGGTCACCGTAGAGTTTCCCTTGTCACTTTTCTTTATAATAATGTTTTTATTTGACTTTAGTCTTTTTAAGGCCTTTTTTAATTTTTGTGAAAAATTACCTTTACATCTTTTTATGAACTTTTTGTTCGTGTGTATGTTCATAATTGCATATTTTAATTTTTCTTTTTCAACATGTCTTTTTTTCTCATGCATATTGGCTAGTTCAATTTTTGTTGCGGTAAGATAGTTTTCTAAAGTAGCACTTCCGGATGGTACATTTGGTCTCTCTTTTTTACATGTAAATGGAGTATGCTTAGGGACTATGTTTTTTTCATGTAGCCACAGTCTAGTTCTCATTCGTTTTTCGAAATTTTCGAAGTCTTTTATTAACTCTAATGTTCTAGGTGGTTCCGGCGTCGGTACAAATTTGAGGTTTTTACTTAGCACCAGTGTTTCATCATCGGTTAATACCTTATTAGATAGGTTTGTTATGTAGGTTTTTGCTAACTTGACTCTATCTGCCTTTTTTAGAGCTGTATTCTTTCGTTTTCCACGCTTTCTATATGTACGGTTGAGTTTATCACCATATTTTTTCATAGTATTTCTTCGCTTTCTGAAGTTTGTATTAATGCTGATTTCCTTGTGTGTAGGGTCATTAAGCTTTGTTTTAGGACAGAGATCCGTGGATCCTACTGTATTTATATACTCTTTGTTACACATGTCGTGGGTATGACTTTGTTTATTTTCGAACCTAACCGTCTCCGTTAAAGGTTCGGTAGATAGTCATAGTGTATTCCTATCGACAGTGTCAAATACTTTTCGCACTATTTCTGATAATTGCGAGTCTGTAATTATGTGTGTATACGTGTCAATCATATTGAGCTGTGTAATGTCATTTTCTAGTGTATTATCTGTTGATTTACAATGATCAACGTTAGTAGAAGGGGGATCAATGCTACAGGGTACATAGTTAATACACGGGTTTGTATTTTCTGAGGTAGTAGTGGACAACGTTTTGTTTTCATTACTACAACTATGTTCTTTTTTACCCTGGCATGTGTTGATGGAAGTGTTGAGCGGTATTTCCATGTGCGGGTCCTCTAGGCCTGTGTATTGATCGCAGGTAGTGTTTGCTCTTGTATTTATATGTGATTCATGCCCTGAGGTACTATTTGTTATTTGTGGATGTGCCTCCGTGTTATGTACGGGATTATTATGCACAGTCGGTTGTCCGAGCTGAATGCAATTTTGTGTAGGGTTCTCGTTCATATCTCTGTTACAATCGTGTTCAGTTACCTCCCCTACAACAGTTTGGCCATTTGTGTTTATAATTGGGGAGATGTGTAATAGTCTCTCAATGTTTCGTTTTTTTTGTACATTCTGGAGATCTTGTATTTGTGAGAATGGTTTGAGTATTTTTTCTAAAAGAAACGCATCCTCATTTCCTGTGTCTACACCAGATGTTGGTAAAGTATAATGTGTAACCGGGTTCTGTTTGTTTAGATCCGGCTCCCCGTTAATGACTGACCTACGTACAATGTGATCCTGTGTCATCTTAGCATGTTTAAAGGATTTTGGCGGTTCAGTGCATCTGTTGTTCTCGTTTGCGGTTTTAATTACTGTGCGTGTATTATTGTTCCCAGTTGGTGTCGGAGGTAGTGTCCGATTGCTCGCGGCCGACCCCGCGGGGGATTGTGGTATCCCCGGTGATGTTACAGTGCATGTGGCTGGCTTCACCCGTTTATTTGGTGGCATGTACACAGGGCTATTTCTATGTCTTTTACCGTTAGTATTTATTTTAGAGTCACGTAATATGGCCAGTGCTCGTTTTTTCTCACATATCTGTAGTTCCGTACATTTTAAGTTTTTTTCAAAGTTACTCAAGTCTAAACCCTTCAGTGTGAGTTTTTTAGAGTGCATTTCACTTTTAAAGTTTTGCACTTTATCTCTCAATGACACTTTCTGTTCATCCCAATATTTTAGCAAGGTTTTAGTAATGCTGTTGGCACAATCATGTGCAATAGTGTTTAGTTCCAGAAAGCACTTTGGGTCCCTTAAAAAAGGCCCCTGTATTTCGTTTTTTATTGTGTTCTGTATAGGTGTGAGGATACCCGGCGGTATGCTACTGGAAAGTGTATACACATTCAATAATTTCTCATGGTGTGCGGCGTACGCTTGCTTGATGCTCATATCTCTATATGAAGACAAAAGATCTCGTGTAGAGTTTGTTTCTTTGTCCATAATGTATCTATGGTCATTAGAATTAGCAATCTGGAGGTTCTCAACCCTCGCTAACCCCGAAGGGAAGCAAGTTAAGGAGTCCTCGGCCTCGCGATAACCTGATGCGTTGAACGTACAATTTGAATAGGGGGGGTACGAGTGTCTGACCACGGACGAGATTCCAGATTGCCTCGTGGTAGCGGCATGCCCAGTTAGCACACTACGCATGGGGGATTTTCTCACCCCCAGGGTTTTGCGTTTGTTGTTGTTCTTATTCATATTGTACACAAAGGTGGTACAATGTGTTTGTGATTGTTTTTATCACCAACAACAGTTGATTAAGGTTACTTACTACCCTGTATAATTATGGACAGTATAGTATAGTTATTATATAACCATGTATGGTTGCTTTAGTGTTAAGAAACCTGTCAATTAGTTTAACAGTTCTTAATGTGTGTATGTGTATATTATGTATACACACTTTTTCTATGTAACACGTACGTTATAGACACACTATATATGTGTCACGTGTGTTAATAGCCCAAGCACAGAAATCGTCTCTGATTCCACTCGGATAGACAATAATCCGAACTGCAAGAGCGCTTTCGGTCTTGAAACCTTCTTCAGTTGCAACATGCAATCCTAAACGATTTCTATTTAATATATAAATTCTCTCATTTACTGATGTAATGAGGTTTATATCGGTACACTGTGATTAACCAATTAAGTATGTATAGTGTATTCAATCCGTCTGAGTTAGTTAGTAATACATATTCAATACTTTATATATGTGTGGTTCTTATTGAGAACTGCTATTTTAAAGTACAATAGTACTGTAAGACAAATCGGGTAGGTACCGAATGTATTGTCTTTTAATGAACATGCAGCAAGATGTTCAGACACGACTGGGTTGGTACCGTCTTAAATGTGTCTTATAGGTAGCATGTATTCCGAAGAAAACACTATTTATAATTACTCGTCGGGTTGGTACCGAGACAAAATTTGGAGTATCTCCAAATGTGAGTAAATATGTTCTCATAACAAATATATTAGCAAAATAAGACACGAATGTGTCATATATTCCGAGGAATATGCAGTTTACACGTCGGGTTTGTAGCGAGACAAATGCTGGAGTATCTCCAGTAGTGTGTAAATCTGTACTGTATATAGCTATGTAGATTACACGTCGGGTTGGTACCGAGACAAATTCTGGAGTATCTCCAGAAGTGTGTAAATCTGTACTGTATATAGATAGCTAACAGAAAGTGAAATATACAACGTTTTCAGAGCTGAAAACATGCGTGTGACTCAGTCGATGTAGGGACAGCGACTGAGCCTACCTATCTCGCTGCTGGTGTTTCTACAAAGTGCAGTGTGTTGGTCATTAGTTGGTTCCATCTGTGTGTCTACCGTCTTCCTTTTGATAACTGTTTCGACGCGAATCAATTGACGCGCTCAGTGTGGTCAATTAGTTCACGCTCAAGGTGAGAAATTCTTCTGACCATACTACCGCCGATATATCATGATTAATTACCCTTCGGCAGTACTTCTGATACTGTACGAGATCTCGATTGGGTAATAGTTAAAAATGCGTTAATGTCATTTTTCAGTAAACCACCAGATATTAGAATCTAACAGCCGTGTTTACTTCCAAGAGCATATTTTATAAGTGTCTCTTTATGTATTTCTTTCTCTATGCGTGTATAAATATAGTTTTTATTAAAATAAAAACAAGAGTATATATTTTCCCTACAACAAGTTTAATGTACCTTTTAGTATATCTTTTATTTGAATTTTCAGTTACAATCCTTAGTATAAATCAATCCGTGATAGTCACGATGTATGTGTGATGTAATTTGCCTAGACAATTGGCACGTTGTGTTTTACCTACAATTATTCGACAATCAACATTCGGTATTCAAATAAAAGATCGAAAAACAAAAAACTCGAGATTCGTTATTTCACAAAATAACTTTGAATGTCGAATAACAAAATACTCTAGATTCGTTATTAAACAAATAAAAATTGCTTCAGCTTATTCAGAAGACATTTGCTAGAGAAGGTACAACTTTTCTAGCTTGTAATAATGTCAGGCTTTCTTTACTAACGCCCCCATTGATAAGTATAATTTGTGGACTTGTACTGATGTTTGTAGAGCCTTATCTTTTCTTCTGGATAACATCTTTATAAGATACGGTAAAACTATTTACCGCCAGGTTGTTGGTATTCCTATGGGTACTAACTGTGCGCCACTTGTTGCAGTTTTGTTTTTGTACTGCTATGAAAGAGATTTTATGTTTAGTTTGTCACCTGCTAGGCAGGGTGAAATTGCAGGGTGAAATTATTGATGCCTTTAATAATACTTCTCGGTATCTTGATGACATACTCAATAGTGATAATCCGTTCTTTGCTCATATGGTTACTAACATTTATCCACCAGAGCTCACGTTGAATAAAACCAACAGTTCGGATACAGTAGCAGCATTTCTCGATCTTCATCCCTCGATTTTAAATGATTGTACTCATACTAAAATCTATGATAAGAGAGATGATTTTAATTTTAACATCGTTAACTATCCACACCTGGATGGAGATGCACCTCCTGCTACCTCACACGGGGTATAATTCTCTCAGCTCATTTGATTTGCTAGAGCGTGTAATGATATTATAGACTTTAATGATCGAAATCAAGTTATTACAAGTAAACTTCTTCAGCAGGGTTTTCGTTATCACAAACTACGTAGATATGTCTCTAAATTCTACCGCCGCAACGAGGGACATTAGTAGAAAAGTACAACATCAACCTTAAAACACTTCTGCAACTAGGCATATCACAACCCTCATTTTATGGAGATGTGGTCTATAAAGTTAAAGGGGTCTGACGGGTTTCCTGACCGCTTTACAAATTTAATCAGAAAGTTCGTCAGAAAAGGATATAACCATTTGGTTTTACAGCGCACTGTATGTTTAATGATTGACCACTCTACAGTCAGTCATTACGATTCACTTTTCACTTGTGCGATAACTGGACTACCTCTTGGGACTCTAGTATTGTACCTACTGAAACCCTACTAAGGGAAGTGGGTGCATTAGCTTTCGTCCCTCTGGTTTTCTGGTCGTACCCTAGATTGGTTTTCTCTTTAGCTGCAAATAATATGGTTGTTCTGTACGATTCTGGATACATCCTGAGATGTTTATTATTTTATATGTGTTTCTTTAGTTCACCCCCTTTACTCAAGTAAAACTACAGCGGCTCGATAAGGTCAACAGCGGCGCACGTATCGTGAGGACAAAACACCGGTAGGTAATATTTTAAATATTTAATAATAAATAAAGTTTCGAAAGAGTCCAAACTTTGAACCAGTTTTATGATACGAACCTGTGACCTCACTTTGGCGATTTCATTGTTGCGCTATCACCATGTTTGACCAAGTTATGTGGATTTTGGCTTTGGGATTAGAAAAAATATTCGTTATTCGTCCATATTTTTATGATCTGAGGATATTTCTGGCGTTCTGTTCGCGGAAAGAGGCCATTTGCATATTAAATAATCCTTACGCTACCTAATTCAGCTTTATTTTTCTATGTTTAATGATGTATGAGTCCTATATCGCGTACTTTCTGAGTGGGGGTATGGTCAAATTAATAAGGCTACAGCGGCCGTTGATAAGTACGAATGCTACTTTCAAAAAGAGCTGATAAGTACGATTGCGGCTAAATTATTGAGTTGATAAGTACGATTGCGGCTAAATTATTGAGTTGACAAATACGATTTTGGCTAAATTGTTAGTTACAGGTACCCTGCTGCTGGTTTAATGATATTTGAAGATGTCGAAAACGTGTATTAATATTTTTTTAGTTGAACAGAGATGGAAAAATACAAGTGTTACTTCTGCAAGTTAAACTTCAGCCTATTAACTGAAGTCGTAAATCACTGCATCGTCATACACCCAGATGAAGAATTGAGATATAGAGAGTTAACATTGAATGAAAGTTCCGGGATACAAGGCTATAGAACTAAAATCTACGAAGGAGTAATTCCACATCGGAACGAAAACTCGTTACAGTGCAGGACGATATTGTAATAATAAAGGATTATATATGTAAGGCTAATAAAGTGAATATGCCTGTTAAATGTGCTTCACTGGAAACGTGAGTCTCCGAAACAGTAGCTGATGTATCACCTAAGCCCAAATACCTATGCAACTATTGTGAACTGAAATTTAACCACTTGGACGAAATAATAAACCATTGCATCGAACAGCATGGCAATACGGTCCTCAAGTACAAAGAGTTTGTTTTTGATTCAGTTACAAATAAATACGGCTATAGATCTAAGCTCCATGAAGGTATTGTACCAAATGATATTAGAGATTCCGGGAAACGTCTGATTGTGCAGGATGAAGTTGCTTTTATTAAAGATTACAGATCAAAATATTAGATACGCCTGTGAAAATACACGATCCTCCTTACCAGTACAATGAATATAATGATATGCCTGAACAGGAAAACGATACTGATATGGAGTTAGATACTGCGATGCAAGAAATGGAAGGTCTACTACCTAATGTGTTACAAACCCTTCGTGAAAATGGTATGTTGACAACATACGTAAAATTCAACAAACTGTTACACGATAAACGTATATCATTAGATAATGAGATATAGGCCGGAAACGATGAAGTTTTGGCAAATAGGTAAGTTGGTATATCCTGGTATTTGCAAGGAAAGTATTATCGCGTTAAGTAAAACAATGGCAGATATACCAATAAAACTGTGCGTGGATGGTAAGAAAATTTGCAGAGGGAAAGGAAAGATAATGGGAGATATAGTTTGCTGGGGGTATGAAAGTAAACCATCACTGCCTGAGAGGAAAAGTTTACACAAGAAGGAAATAGACGAAATAAGTAGGACGCAGTTGAAATTGGACTCATTTTTGGAACAAGGCGATAAAGCTTTACACGATATATTTCCAGAACATAAGCAAGAATTCGTCATGAACCTACACGAACGTGTTAATAGTACGTAAATAGTTTGTTTACACAGAATGCTTTTTCGGTATACTTTATGTACAGTGCGGACCTACGATGCCATTGCGTTCGGACGCTGTGATTTCTATAGGACCTTATTTCTCGTTTTTGAATATCGAAAAACGAAAACATCGAGATTCGTTATTCAACAAATAAGTTTTCAATATCGAAAAACAAAAAAAACGAGATTCATTATTCAACAAAAAAACTTTGAATGTCGAAAAACAAAAAACTCGAGATTCGTTAGTCAACAAATAAGTTTTGAATATTGAAGAACTAAAACCTCGAGATTCGTTATTCAACAAATAAGTTTAGAATATCGAAAAGCAAAAAACTCGAGTTTCGTTCTTCAACAAATAAGTTTTGAATATCGAAAAACAAAAAAACTCGAGATTCGTTATTCAACAAAAAAACTTCAAATGTCGAAAAACAAAAGTTCGAGATTTTTTTAGAAAAAAACCCCAAAAAACCCGAGATTCGTTATTCAACAAATAAGTTTTGAATATCGAAAAACAAAAAAAAAGGTTCGTTATTCAACAAATAAGTTTTGAATATCGAAAAACAAAAAACTCGAGATTCGTTATTCAATAAAATAGTTTTGAATAAAGAAAAACAAAAAACTCGAGAATCTTTATTCAACAAATAACTTTTGATTATCGAAAAACAAAAAAACTCGAGATTCGTTATTCAAGAAATAAGTTTAGAATATCGAAAAACAAAAAAACTCGAGATTCGTTATTGAACAAAAAAACTTTGAATGTCGGAAAACAAAAACCTCGAGATTCCGTTATTCAACAAATAAGTTTTGAATATTGAAGAACAAAAAGCTCAAGATTCGTTATTTACCGAAGTGTATTCGTGCCTCGTCTTGATAAGTTATATTTAATTTCTCAATTTAAAATAACTCGAGTTGTTATGACATATATCTATAAGTTGATATATTTATGTCGTCAAAACAAGATGTAATTCAATAAATGCAAAACAAATACGTTGAAATGGTTCTTTATTTTACAATAAATCGTTTATAGTCAACTTGACATTTTTTATGTTCTTTATATCGCGTTGAAACAAAAGAAATAAAAATATATCAATACAAAGGTACTCGACGTAATGATTAGTATCTGTATTATACGAGATATTTAACTGATATACACGAGATATTTATTTCAAAGTATTTATAGTTTGTCGATAATGCGATATAAGTATTTAAAATCTAAAACATGGTAAAACAAATCGAGTTAGGGTCATGTTTTAATTAAATCAAATTTAAGGACCTATTTCCAGCCTATTGTATTTGGGGGAGGAGAACGTTTGTATAGGTACCTGTAAATCACTGTTAGACATACACTTGCAAGAGAAAATGGTGGCATCCAGTTGTGTTTCAGTTGATGAGGCCCTCCCAATACAGCTATTGTATGAAGCAACCATATTAATAAATACTGAAAAGGTGATCCCTTGGAAGCAATAAACACAAACAAGAGAAAAGTAGCAGACTCGGTTTTATTGAGTCTCCACGCATGCCCCCTAACACCGGCATAAGCGATATTCTACTTTAAATCAACACAGAATGAGCTTGAATGATCCCAAAGGACCAGTTAATAATAACACTACTGATTTGTAGTCGGGGCGTCTTTTTACGGCCGCCACAGAGAACTGAACAAACGCTAGTGTGAATGTCAATAAATACTGAAAAAGTGATCATTTCATTGAAAGAAACAAACACAAACAAGAGAAAAAAGTAGCAGACTCGGTTTTATTGAGTCTGTTCGTGAGAGGTAATTATAAGATGCAACACCACTTACGCCTCCTAGCACCGGCATAGGCAATATTTTACATTAAAGCAGTACAGAATGGGCTTGATGATCCCAAAAGACCAGGAAATAATAACACTACTGATTTATAGTCGGGGCGACTTTTTACGGCCGCTGCAATAAACAAACGCTAGTGTGAATGTCAATAAATACCGAAAAGGTGATCCCCTGGAAGCAACAAACACAAACAAAAGAAAAAAGTAGCAGACTCGGTTTGATTGAGTCTGTTCATAAGAGGTAATTATAAGACGCAACACCAACCACGCCTCCTAACACCGGCTTAAGCGATATTCTACTTTAAAGCAACACAGAATGGGCTTGATGGTCCATACAAGCTGGTGTTTCATTAGCTGTTTTTTTATGTCTTTTTTATTCTAAAAACGATAAATTATCAACAAAGATTTGTATTTAGTACAGTTTACTTGTTAATTAGTTTTTTTTACTTCTTCATAAAAGTAACGTTTGAACTATTATATACTGCTATACCCTAGATATGCTTTTCATAGAGAAAACTTTACTCGGGCCTCAGTTTGTATACCTGAGCTAATCGTTCATAACACGTTCTCATTTGGTTTGACCCTTTTCTGATTGGGCCAAAATTGCGAGAATTTACTGCAATAGTTGGAAAACTAGCAATTTAGTTCACTAAAACTTAATTTTTTTCTCAATTTAGCTCTGTATATAAGCAAACAGTGCTACCCTAGAGGTAATTGACTGAATTCAGCCACACTCCGATGGAGTAAACAGTGAACTATTAATTCAAAGCGATGCTTTGGAACTTGTTTTATTTTACCTAACTTTCTATTATCTTCTTATCAATATTGGCTGAATTCAGCCAGCTGAACAAAGCAACGGCTTACAAATACATGTTTTATTTTCTCCGCTGATCTGTTTTACTTCACCTTTCCTGTATGATACTTTAACCACACACAGGTACTGGCTGAATTCAGTCGCTTAATTTTGCACAACTTTCGGATATGGTTATACAGTGAATTATTAATTAGTGCTGCAATTGGAACTTGTTTTATTTTACCTAACTTTTTATTTTCTTCTTGTCAATACTGGCTGAATTCAGCCAGCTAAAGAAAACAAGGGCTTGCCAATACATGTTTTACTTTCTCCACTGATCTGTTTTGCTTCACCTTTCCTGTATGATGCTTAAAGCACACAAAGGTTATGGCTGAATTCAGTCGCGTATGTTTCGTCGTTACCAATCAGTAACTGGAGTTTTCATATAAACCAATCGTAAACATCTTTGTCTAAAACCATCGGCTGAATTCAGCCACTAAAAAAGTAAAACAGCTACAAGTATGAGATAAGAGCCAGTAGTATATGTTTTTGACTTGATACGACCACCATCAATCACAGGTTGAACGATACAGGCTGAATTAAGTCGCTTATGTTTCGTTGAACAACAGCCTTTAGAATAAGATACATTATTAATTGAGTGAACACAGTCTACGATTGTAAGTCTTCTAATTTTGCACAACTTTCAATTGAATGTTGTTTAACGGCTCATCAACACAGTATAGGTTATTTAGAGCCGCCCCAGAGAGAGGGGAAGGATACATAGGAATCCGGGAACCCTGCCCTA
This sequence comes from Cyrtodaria siliqua, assembly GCA_037043455.1. Lineage (NCBI taxonomy): Eukaryota > Metazoa > Mollusca > Bivalvia > Adapedonta > Hiatellidae > Cyrtodaria > Cyrtodaria siliqua. The sequence continues at coordinate 254,573 of JAWPHD010001066.1, forward strand.
CTCTTGCGTAACTTTCGGTTATACATTAAAATTCTAACTGTATCTACTGGAAATACCTACGCTCCTATAATAATAAGTGCTAAGCTTTAAGTTACGTAAAGGCTGAACGTTGTTGTAAGGTATGTGTTTGCAGGTTTGCGTGCGTGCCTGCGTGTGTTGGTGTGTGCGTGGTATATGCATATTAAGCAGTTAATATTCTTACTATTGTCATCGTAACACCTTCGAGTACTGTTCCGAGTTGTACTTTTATTGCTCTACTAAATTTTAAAACCTTTTTTCCCCCAAGGAGATTTAAAGCAAAAATTGGCGCTAAAAATAAGACAAACGTTTACATCCATTATCTCTACCACCTTAAATGCGAATCAGACTGTTTCTGATGAGAACCGATGAGAACGCATTTTTCAAAATCTCGGAAGCATTTATTGTTTCCTATGGAATTAACATGACGCCAGTTGTTTATCATTTATCCATTTAACCAATCAAACCGACAATCAATAGCACGTGCAACTGTATTATAATCCAACCTATTGTCATTATACTCCAACATAAACACTAGGGCGGAGATATATAAGTACTGGCGTCATGTCGATTTTTAATTCAAATCAGTTAGATAATAAATTAATAATTATTGTACATGTATTGACATATTTATCATCAACGGTAGTCCTATTGTCAACCCTTGTATGTTGTTGATGTCATATATTGCCTTTAATTCACCTTTGTAATTATTGTTTGTTTCTATGCGTGTTGGTTAACTGTAGTCCTTGAATTCTACATTTCCTGTTCGACTTTTATATCTACTCTTATACTAGGTATCGATATTCACATCGTGTAAAGGTTACCTATACCATAAGAGTGGCTCCACCTCATAGACTAAGCTCTAAACCTGTAACCTAAGTGTTCAAACAAGGGAGTGACACTATATAAACATCACCTGTGTATGAGCACATACCTTTATTATTCAAAGACAGTTTACTTTACACAATGCATTTAACATAATTCAAACAAAGCAATCGACAGGTTTCGCAATACAAATGTTACACATCTAACAATACGTTAGTTAAATCCCCAAAAAGAGGTGAACTTGTATCTCCTCAATATCCTATGAAAATTACAAATGCATCTTATTCAATTTATCTAGAGATGTTGACTGTTAACACATGCATATAGAAAATAAAATTATAAATAATAAGCGTGTTTAACTTAGTACTACAGTTATTTCGCTACATGTGTTATCAAATGAAAGACGCGTGGTATCAGCTTTATTTCACTCTTCTTATTTTCCAATTGACATCATTAAGAACGTTGCAAAAATCACACAAATGCCGTTAGTTTAAAGAAAAGTAATAGCAATGCAAAATAATCACCTACACACGCGTAATGGCCGTATGCTAAACTACCATGTTACACATAACGGTGTACGTTTGTTTATGACTTAAGTTTGAATACAATTCGCGTGTATGCATAACGTGTATATAACTTTTATATATGTATATTTTTAAACACGCTTTTACCAGCATGAACAGTTAGAGCTGGATTTATTATAACGCAAATAAAATTTAGATAGAATAGGTTGATAGCATGTATGGGCGCCGTTTTCCTTTTTAATTAAAGTGTTTGTGATATCACACAGTCATCTGAAAGGTGATATTGCTGATTAAACAAGTGATGTCACCCGAGTGATATTACTGACATGATACCTCCTAACCTCACTTGAGACACTCACTGGAATAGGTGATATCACTTATTCGAATATGTGATATCATCCTTTCACAATGAATGAGTGATATCACCTATTGAATGAGTAATACCACATATTGAATGAGTGATATCACCTATAGAATGAGTGATATCACCTATTCGATTGAGTGATATCACATCATTTGAATATATTGAATCACTCACTCATTTTCAATGCATGATATCACACATTCAAATAAGTGATATCATATGATCGAATGAGTGTCTCGTTTTCGAATAGGTTAGGTGATATCTGAATCAGTAATAAGAGCTATCACCTATTCGAATGAGTGATATCACAAACTTGGATTTAAAAAAACGTCACCCATAATCATGTCGTTATATGATGTTAGCGTTCTTACATAGACCATAACACATTTAATTTAGTCTTTAATTTGCTTGGCATGGCCAATGAGAATTGGTACTTGAATACTGCTACCACAGCTTTAAGTTGACATTTTCCACTTTTCGGCTTTATAACACCTCCCCCTATCCACAAATTGTCATTTTCGTTATTAAAAACCCAATTATAATGCAGCCATTTGTTTGTCACTTTTGTTACTTCGCCAATCCACATATTGTCCGTATTAAAGTCATGTACCGATATCAATATCCATTCTCCAATTTCCACTTTTTCGGTGTACTCCATGTACTTGTATTCTGAACTTTAAAAATGCAAATACTTAGTTGATTTTTTTTTATCTTAATCATGTTTCATTTGAGACAGACTGACATAGCCCTTAATTACCACAAACACTGCCTCATAGGTAAACACACCATTGGCCAGCTGGTTTCAGACAAGTAGGTGTTAATTGGATTTGACTGACGGGTCGTAACTATGTATAAACTATACAGTCTATTCCACAAGATCCGAAAGGCATACACTGAAACATGGCTTGGCCTAACTAGCCTGGCCTCATTGGCCTGGCCTGGCCTGGCCTGGCCTAAAACTTGTTTACCTTAATTGTTATTGTTCCAGGTCATTGTCCTTAGTCAGGTCGATTGACCAACTTCACAATGAGGGGCATTCACAAAGGTCTAAACTTCAGATAACTATATTTGATTGCATTGAATTAGCATTGGTTATGCTATGTCAGTGCTTAACGTGAAGAAGGAAGGAACATAAACTTGTGCAAATGGGAATACAATAATATATAAGGATGATATGAATAATAAAATAAATTAATGTTTGAAATTGATAATACGATTGAGTGGTTTATAAATGAATGGCAGGATATACAACAATATATTAATGCAATGATAATGATTCAATAAATAAGTTAAGGATATGTTGGTACAATATTTTTGGAAAGGTGAGATAGATGGTGGATGGATGGTAAATAAAATTGAATAGGTAGTGGGCAAATGGATAGGTGGATGGATGGTTGAAAGGGTGAGTGGTTCCATTTTGGTAGGGTGGATGGGTTGCTGGATGGTAGGGTGTGTAGTGTAATATACTCTATATAGTATTTGATTGCATATATTACCTAAGGGGTTGGTAATACATACTTTTTATTGTATATATAATGGATATAATGATTGATGCATATAGATGGGCAGATGAAATGAACTTTAGTCAAATATTTATTAAGAGACCACTAATGGGACAAACAAATACAGGTGCATTTTCAATAAACAAAAACAATACACTTGGGAACTCAAATGGTGTATAGTCTAAGAGCATGTGGTATTTTAATAGAGGCAGTGTTCACATTCAAATGTGCTTTTAATTATGATAGCAACTGATATTAACAGATGTTGGTTGATATGATCTTTTTTATTTCACTTTGAATTTGTTTTCCCGAACCACATTGATTACGCGAAAACTATAAGAGCTATCAGGTCAAACCTTAGCATATCTGTCCTTTTACCTCAACAATGGGCATTTGTATATTCTGACATTAAAAACTGAATTTCAAGGTTACCATATCTAAAATCTTTGAAAATGGTCCTTCGGTGACAATTTTCAACGTGCACAACTCATTTTACAAAATTTGGTTAGTTTGGCCTTAATTGTTTAGTCATAAAAGTAAATTATGCGAACCATATTTAAAAATAAGATTAATGTGGGATATAATGACCTTTGTGTCTTATTTGAATAGATTTTCACATGACCAAGACACGTTGAAAAGTGGTAATAACCGTTGGTTTATGCAACGTGTTGGTGGCAAATGTTAAACAGCACATGAAAGTTAGAATACTAGTCGACCTTAAAAATGAAGGTCAATATTAGATAGCTGTGATTTGCTTGAAGAGCCTTAAACAATGAAAATATTTAAGTGTTTAAAAGCGTGTCCTGTTGCTATCGTATTGCTTTACCAGATAACTATTTGGCCGAATTATAATCACCTTGTAACTCTAAATGTAGTTCAAGGTGATGGGACATTAATGGGTTCTGTCTGGTCAGATCAGGGTCAGCTCCCTAGAATTGTAAACAAGTTACAATAATGAATGATTGCTGGGATCATCAAACCACTATTAAATCCGAGTTCTTTATTATTCTAAAGCATGTACATTTAAACTTTATTTCAGAGTGATTTTGCATATATTGTTTTCTTTTAGAAAACTATGGAATCTTTAATTAAATAACTGTTTAGGGGAAAATATCATGTTATGTTGATAGTAATGAGAGAAAAAATGAGTTTTGTTTTGTCTATAAGATTCCATATTTCAAAACTATTTTAGAACAGGGTCTGCCGCTCTGGTCTACCAATGGCACCACTGAGCCAATTTTCGATTTTCAGTAAAATAATATTTTTTAAGTCAACAAAATGCAACATTTAATTGTCTCTACCCTTGTTGGGAGCAACTGTTGATTATATGTCTATGCAAAACATTGTAACTCTGGGGCGGGCCAGGTTTGACCCCAGGGTCACCATTTGAACAAACTTGATATAAGATCAAAAGCTGATGCTACCTGTAATATATGAGAGCTATGTGCCTTGTGGTTTCAGAGAAAAAAAAGTTTTTTACCGATAAGTTGTTCAAAAAATCTGTTTTGGTGACCCTGGGAACTTCATTTGTACACTTTATATAGTCTTGGCGATCATTAATGAAGAAAAACTGTCAAAATATGTTCAGTGGTTCTTGATAATAAGCTGTTTTGACCATATATGGTAATGGCGGCCATCTTGGATGTCGCATTGTCCTAATTCGTATAAATTTGACAGCAATGACCTTAGGATCATCCATGTGAAGTTTAGTTAAAATCAGCCAAGCGGTTTATGCGATTTATGCAAAGATGTCTCTTAAAGCTAGAGAGATGTCTCTTTAAACTAGAGAGATGTCTCTTTAAGATAGAGAGATGTCTATTTAAACTCTAGAGATATGTCTCTTTAAGTTAGAGAAATGTCTCTTTAAGCAAGAGAGATGTCTCTGTTAACTAGAAAGATGTCTCTTTAAGACACAGAGATGTCTCTTTAAGCTAGAAAGATGTCTCCTTAAACTAGAGTGATTTCTCTTTAAACTAGAGAGATGTCTCTTTAAGCAACAGAGATGTCTCTTTAAGCTACAGAGATGTCCCTTTCAGCTAGAAAGATGTCTCTTTAAAGTAGAGAGATGCCTCTTTAAAGTAGAGAGATGCCTCTTTAAACTAGAGAGATGTCTCTTTAAGCTACATAGATGTCCCTTTAAGCTAGAAATATGCCTCTTTAAATTAGAGAGATGTCTCTTTAAACTATAGTGATTTCTCTTTAAACTAGAGATGTCTCTATAATCTAGAAAAATGTCTCTTTAAGCTAGAGAGATGTCCCTTTAAGCTAGAGAGGAATCTCTTTAAGCTATAGAGATGTCTCTTTAAACTAGAGAGATGTCTCTGTAAACTAAAAAGATGTCTCTTTAAGCTAGAGAGATGTCCCTTTAAGCTAGAGAGATGTCTCTTTAAGCTTGAGAGATGTCCTTTGAAGCTAGAGAGATGTCTCTTTAAACTAGAGAGATGTCTCTTTAAGATAGAGATGTCCCTTTAAGCTAGAGAGATGTCCCTTTAACCTATGGAGATGTCTCTTTAAGCTAGAGAGATGTCTCTTTAAACTAGAGAGATGTCTCTTTAATCTAGAAAGATGTCTCTTTAAGCTATAGATTAAATTAGAGAGATGTCTCTTTAAACTAGAGAGATGTCTCTTTAATCTAGAAAGAAGTCTCTTTTAGCTATAGATTAAATTAGAGAGATGACTCTTTAAACTAGAGAGATGTCTTTTTAAACTATAGTGATTTTTCTTTAAACTAGAGATGTCTCTTTAATCTAGATAGATGTCTCTTTAAGCTACAGAGATGTCCCTTTAAGCTAGAGAGGTATCTCTTTAAGCTATAGAGATGTCTCTTTAAACTAGAGAGATGTCTCTGTAAACTAGAAAGATGTCTCTTTAAGCTAGAGAGATGTCCCTTTAAGCTAGAGAGATGTCCCTTTAAGCTAGAGAGATGTCCCTTTAAGCTAGGGAGATGTCTCTTTAATCTAGAGAGATGTCTCTTTAAACTAGAGAGATGTCTCTTTAATCTAGAAAGATGTCTCTTTAAGCTATAGAGATGTCCCTTTTTGCTGGAGAGATGTCTCTTTAAGCTAGAGAGATGTCCTTTTGAGCTAGAGAGATGTCTCTTTAGATGTCAGAAAGATGTCTCTATAAGCTAGAGATATGTCCCTTTAAGCTAGAGAGATGTCCCGTTAAGCTAGCGAGATGACTCTTTAAACTAGAGATGTCTCTTTAAGCTAAAAACGACATCAAAATTGGCATTTATTGAGGGAAATCTTGAATTACTTTGCATTTATTAGCTGCATAAACTAGCATCATGGACTTTATAGGTATATGCTAACATACAATTGTATGTTGATTTTAAATATAAAACCATACGTTAATTCATTATCTCTTCTACACTTTTTATGCAGATAAATACAGTACTTCTTGTGTGTATCAACTTTGCCGACAAGTGCATGGCCAATAATGACCACATACAGCGATAATTGCCCATTAATCTGCAACACTAGCATGCTTCCCTGTCACTCACATTTGATGGTTTAATAGACTGTTATACATGCATATAAGTATAATGCATCATAAAACAGAAGATGAGTATATAAGCAAATCCGCTTGTATTTTCTTAAAAAAACTAAAATACGCATGTGCACATTTGTTGAAAAATAATAATTGATTTTAATAGTTTTAAGTTTCATGATTCAGAATGCAATAAGCCAGCCATATGCAGGTTCATGAATAAACAGATATAATGTAGAAAAATAAAAATAAACACAATTGTATGAGCCAGTATATATATATATACATGTATATATGTGTATATGAACTAAATATGTTTGTATTGTGTTATAATTGTATTGTGTGGTGGCTTGTTCCTGAGGATTGCAACTTCATATGCATTTGGTTCATGCGAACTTGTTCAAAGTTCAAAATATAAAACGCACTGTAATTATTCCAACAACAAAAAGGAATATGTTTTAAATGCTATAATAATGTGATTGTTGCATTAAGCGCTTGAAGTTACTTGCTTAGAAATTATAATTGTTTCCATTATTTCATGTCAATTGTCTATTTCACATTAATAAAATCATGTTTCCATTACATTATAAACTGGTTTCATTTTATCATATGAAGACAAAAATGTGTTGCTTCAACAATCAACATGATAACTATCAAATTATTATTTTTGAATGACCCTCACAAGGTGTACAATTCCTAACATACTCCGTAAAGCTGCATTGTCCCATGAGAGAGGTGCTAACCTTAACGTGAGCCACTGACCGTGTAGAAATGACATAAATGACCTTGAATAGCAAACATTAACCCCAGTTTTGAACCCATGACTCCTTGGCCTGACCTAAACTAGACCCAAGGGACCAATTTATCTTAGGCCAGGCCAGGCCAGGCCAGGACAGGCTAATTAGGCCAAGCCATGTTTCAGTGTATGCCGATCCGAAAACCAAAATATTTCTACTTCTTGGGCAAAGCCAGATAGCCAATAAAGATAATTGATACGTGTCTGCATAATTGGCCATTGAAATATGATCTCAGCTTTATTGCAAGCCTCAAGTTCCTAACTGGGAGATCTGGTCTTAGATAAGGATAAAGTTATAGGTCAGTCAGATGAGAATCTTCACAGAAAATGTATGCAATATATCAAAAGAATGTAGATTAGATTATTACTTTTTGGATGATCTGTTTGTTTGAATGTATGCAATATATCAAAAGAATGTAGATTAGATTATTACTTTTTGGATGATCTGTTTGTTTGAATGTATGCAATATATCAAAAGAATGTAGATTAGATTATTACTTTTTGGATTATCTGTTTGTTTGAATGTATGCAATATATCAAAAGAATGTAGATTAGATTATTACTTTTTGGATGATCTGTTTGTTTGAATGTATGCAATATATCAAAAGAATGTAGATTAGATTATTACTTTTTGGATGATCTGTTTGTTTGAATGTATGATGTTTGAGTAATTGTTAGCACATGTTAGGTCATACATGATGGTCAATTGTGGTAGAGGCTGACCACCCCATTTTTCCTGGGTTGAAGCAGTACTGTATATCTCCCGCCATCCGTCCCTTAGAATTAACACTTTCTCATTTAACAAGTGAGCCTCAGGTGGGATTTGAGCCCGCAACGGTGTTAAAGTAATGCTAAAATTAGTTTGGAGGCTGCGGGGGGCGAGCTTCCGTTTCAATAAAACATTATTTTTTTTTTATTAATAATGTTCCATTGAAGTGGACAATACAAATTTACGCCGTTTTATAACAGAAACAAAACCGTACATTTATTACTTCCTGATTTATTTAAGTTATCAAATATTGATTTCTCTGAAAATAAATAATGTTGGTTTTTTTATTTCAATAAATTCTTCATTTTGATGAATATTTTTAAAAACACAATAGTGTTCAGTTGTTTCAATTGTTCTTCTTTTCTGAATATTTTTCATAAAAATGAACACTGTAAATCAATTATACTGATCATTATGGGTTTGCATATTTGAAAATGCTGCTGTGTTTAAATAGTAAATCAGTCGTCTTAGTTAATTATGATCAGAAGCTGCCGTGTATTGTTTAGATTAAACAGGTTTCAAGATTGAAAAATAATGTGGCATAATTAATATAGTTCAGCTGATATATAGGTGTAATACAATATCTCTGCTGGCCACTATTAATTTCTAATAGTCAGTTCCTGCTGGAAACTAACAGTATATGAGAGATCTGTAGGGCGACCTGGCTGAGTAACTTGTCTGGTAGTGTGGAATAGGCTGAATACTAGAAGGCCATCGGTAAGAACGGTTCTATTTAATGCGTAATTAATGGGCCATATAAACATCAAATATGTCTCAAAAGTTGCATTGGAAGATTTCCTAAATCAATGCATCTTTTATAACAGAATACAATACAGCGATACGATTGATGATCAAAAGCGTTGAAGAACAGGCACACACAGAATAATATAGTTATCCCTTTAAATATAGTTATCCATTTTATTGTAATATCCATCTTTTAGAAGTAACATATTAATTTAAGAACAGTTGTAAGTTATATAGTTATAAAACAAGTTTATTTATTTATACTTTCTTCATCTTTCGCAGCACAAACATAATAGCATAGTTTTGCCTTTAAATATACCTATCCCTTTTATTGTAATGTCCATCGTTTAGGAGTAACATATTCATTTAGGAATAGTTATATAAAACAAGTTTATTCAATTATACTTTCTTCATCTTTCGCAGTGCTACATACTGGTAACATATTGTTTTGGGCTATATGTTCTAGTTAAGGCTCGAGTTCAACAATGTGCAAGGAGCAAAGTGTTTGGTATCATTGGAAGGGTTATACCCTCTCCTTTTTGTGGTACCCGTGTTTAGCTCTGATTTTGCACGTGACGAGAGAAAATCGAGGTCAAAGGTCATAACCCTTTTCCCCGTTTTTTTATTAGGTTAAAATGAAAATTTACCATGATAGCATTGTTAGTGTTCAGTTCATATAAGATAACACAATTTATATAGCTGTGTATGATACGTTAAACATAAATTTAATATCTTTATATTATTGGCAGTTTGGATTGCTAAGTATTGTAAATACCGCAGATAACGTTGACATTATTAACGTGGTTCTGAAGTCTCTTTTTTAAAGTGTGAGGAATATTTTTATTTTCCTGATAGTGTTCATATCGACGAAAATACTGTTAAAACATTTGTTTAATGCTGGCAGTTAAAACAAATAAATGTTCAAGATTATAAAAGAATCCGTCGACACCGTCCTGATTTTGAAATTTAAGAGACATCCTGATGCTTAAGGTGAATGCTCCTATTTTCGAAAATTCAAAATTGAACATGTCATTTTATAGAGTCAATTGATAAGGAATGCCAGTTGATAAGGAATGCCAGTTGATAAGGAAAATGAATTGTTGATACTTTAATAAATATCTGATATGTATTATGGGTAAAGATTTGGCGGTCCCTGGTTCAAGCTTCACATACGAAACAAGTTTCGTTTGAATGTTCTTAAACAACATACATCCCCAGCACACGTACCCAGATGGAGACGTAAACCGGACTGTTCCGGAGTATATCCCTCTTGAACACGTAAAAGATGAAATTTGTCCTAAATCAACAAATCCGTTGTTGATATGTTTTTAATTATTAAATATCATTATAAATATGATGTTTACTATGCTATTGATGTATGTTTAGTGAAAATATGTTTTTAAAGATAAAAACCGAAAAGGCGAACAGGCATTGCTAAAAAATCGAAAAAAATCTAAGGGGAAAAACTCTTGCGCAAATTACCGGAAATGACGTCATTGGGAACAAACTATTTTTTGTTTACATTGGGACTGAACGCAAAACAGTATACCTTGTGTGAAAATGTGAGAATTAAGCGATGTCAGAGGAAATGCCCGTGATAAAACGGTTACACCATGTGCAACCTTTCGATTTGGAGCCAGAATACGTGTCTGAGGACGAAAATACATCGGATTCATCAACTGATGATGAAGTCGTATGCGGTGTAGTTGCAAATGGAGAGCTTGTAAAGACTATCGTGTCATGTCATTCGTTACGTTCAGTGGTTCATTACACTATACACTAATCTAACAAAATAGCGTATTTATACACTTACAGCAACAACAACAAAAAAAAACACGTAAACATTGTTTTCATCGAAATCTGACAGTAAGTCACCCGCAACACTGCAATATCTTGGTACATACACAATAACCGCGAATTTTAGTATATTCCGAATGAATGGACCTGGTCTATACCTATACATTAATACATGGATATATATGTATGTAGATCTATGGTAATACGAGCGTCAACTTTTTTTGCCGATAAGTAGACATGGAACAAATATATTTATTAGATATTATCCATAATTGATAAAAAAAATGAATAAAAACAATAATAAATGAAACAGCATATAATTTCGGCGCCATAATTTCTATAGTATTATATATTTGCCATAAGTCGCCATCAACACCAAACAAACTAGGAGCGGTGTTTGCAATATGACACGCTCTCTAGTCTCCACGTGCCCCCAAATATCAATACAGACTAATAAAATATTGCGGTGCACTATTGAAGTGCAGCCTAATTTGGGTACATACGTCGGTCTATCACAAAAGCACGCACCATTTAGGGAAACCTAGTTTTATGATATATTTCCTGTTTATTGCAATTACTTGAGCGGTGTAATACCGCCGAGGGCAGACGCGTATTGCACAAGACGGATATATCACATGATATTTGTCGCGCAAAAAGAGAGAGAAATACTATGATTTAAATAATATAGCCAGTTAGTAAGTATACCTACTCATGTATACTTACTCCTGATATACAGATCGAAAACAAACCAATTATATCCAATTACCATAATATAAAGTGTTTCTATTATACTTGTTTTACTTATTGCACGAGCCAAGAGGCGTTATTGTTGTTGCTTTGCCATAAAAAATTACTGAATTAATATAAAAGCTAGTAATATTATTAATTTTCTGCCTTGTAATAGATATCCATGAAACATTTTGTATTTTTTTTCAAATCCATAGCCCTATATATGTTGATAATATATATCTATAATACTATTGGCAGAAGAGGGTGTATAATTTAAAAGTATTAAAATTAAAATTTGGAAACAAAGACACAGTGTTTATTTCACCGGATTCAAAAAAGACGGCTACATAATATTAGCGCCGTCAACTCTTCATTGATTCACGTAAAGACGCATGCTTCTAATTCAACAGCTAAACATTCACGGTGTATATAAAGATCTAAGACTATACACCTTTCTTCAATTTATCATACGTATACCCGATGAGGTGCTAAGATAATTGAACATAAATTTCAATCTTACTTCATCTCAACGCCGGTCGAATAGGCGAATACAACTTGCTTGGAGACGGCGGGGTTATGCACTTCTCATTTTTATAGTCGAATATCGTTGGTACCGCTGTTGATTTTAATCTGCATGGCAATTTGTTCTCCAAATTCAAAGATAATGAAACCAAAGGATGGACTTCCCACGAAGTCAACTCAAAATGTTTGCTACAAACTCGCGCGTCTTTCGTAGGTTCCCACTTTCTCGACGAGTCGGGCGATTTTCTTCGGTAACGTCTACCCACACTTCAAATCTTAATATATCATTATCTCGATTAGGGAAACGAAAGAAACTTAGGTTATTATCTTGTCCTTCTTTATGCAAACTTTTTCACCCAGCAACAGCACACGGCATTTTAAACATAGATAGATAGATTCTTTATTTTCCTCCAAGATGTAGGAGAGCATATACATATAATTATAACATACAATACAAATTCAAAAGTTAACATAGACGAAAGTCAACATATATGTACATATATAGAACAAAAATATATACATCACGCAAAACATGTAGTGTTACTGAATATTTTTCTATCAGGCTCAATTAGTTATGAGTATAGAGTTTTAATAAAACTATTTAAACAAACTATATATATTGATATGTATTACCATATGCATGACTCTTGTCGAAACGAAACACAAGATGCCAAACTGGTACAATATACTCAGTTTAAACTAGTATAACATATTACATAACTGATTATGCATCAATCCTATAAACAATAATATTGAGATTTAAAACAAGGTGTGGAGCACTATTGAAAGTTGTGAACATTACATTTTCTATTGTTTAGTACTTAAAATCTCAATTATTTATATATCTATATTTATCTATAGAAAAAACATAAATAGCATTCCCAACATGCAACACGACATCCTAACAAAGTCAGCTGCCTGTTGGGTTTAACAAAAAGCTTAACCATAATTGCATGACCCTTGTCGAAACGAAACACAAGGTAACAACTATCATACAGTAAAACAGGTACCATTATACCTTGTAAAGACGATATTACAAGAGATTTGAAAACATTTTGTGAATTAGATGAACAATTTTTAAGAGTAACTGTTCATTGTTTTCAGTACAGTAGTTTCTGAAGCCAGCAAGTAAGTCACAAATTTGATCATAGCTGCCTTTAGAAATAAATTTAGAGAATACACCAATTCCTGCATTTTCTAAAATAGCTGACCATAACTTATTTCTGTACTCGTTATTTTTAGGACAGAAATTTATAATGTGTGCTACTTTATTGTCTACCAAAGAATTGCATTTTGGACATTGCTCAGGTCGACTGAAAGAAAAAAGTTTACACAACACAGATATCACTGTATGACACTGTTGCCTTATTTCAGGCTTTTTTCTACATAATTGCCATAGTCGACAAGGCTCATTTTTATTAAAGATATTAATAACGTGTTCTTCTTTCATAAGTAAGCACAGTCTTGCAGACATCTGCATTGACTGGTATTCATATATTTTAGCTTTCAAAATTGTTTTCCACACGAACTTTGATAGAAAACTTGAGCTGCTAACAAATATATGCAAGTAATTAGATAACTCATATTTGACCAGTAACGTGTATATATCAGGAATAAAACCATGCGTTTGCTTGTCATTATTCAAATATCTCAATAATCTGTTTACAAAAAAATGTTTCGCTATATACTTACAAGGTAATCTGCATAACTGAGCGAAGAATTGTAGTTTTTTATAATCAATTTCAGATTCAATTGACGTAAGACCAAGTGCGCTTAACGCCATGTCTGTCCGAGTATACGGGGGTAACTTTTGTATAAATTTAATGCAAAACCGATGCCCACGTTCCAACAGATTTAAGTCAGAAATTGATAAAGTGTTCCACAGCTCACACCCGAATAGTGATTATGGCAGAACAACAGACTTATAAATTGTTAGTGACGTTGAAGGGTTAAGGCCATTTGGATGGAGCCCACTATTAATCAGGCTTAAGAAAGTACCTCTTAATTTCGTATTCGACTCCTTTACATTTTGTTGGATGCTCAAATACTTGTCACAAATAATACCTAGATGAGTATACTGTTCTACTTCATCACATGACGTCACAGGATCACGTGTCACTTACCTGTCTTCAAAAAGGGCGAAACTCGAAGCGTGTGCCGTGGTGTAATGGTTAGCACTGCGGCTTAGTAACCCAGGGATCGCGCGTTCAATCCCAGCCAGGACCGAATTTGGGTTAATTATCGAAATGTTTCAAAAAGTATTTCCTACCTTACCAGTCCTTCGGATGAGACTTTAAAACCGAGGTCTGCTCGCTAAAATGCTTAGTGCAATACAGCGAGGATAAATAAACGCTTATACGCACGCGTGTGCGCTATGAGATAAAATTGGCTACTGTGAGAAAACGGGACAACCAATAAGTGTAAGATTTGAAAATATTGTATATTATATACGTATATTTCCGAATATAAACTCAAAATACACGCTATATTTCACCTTTAAGCTTAATTGTTTCATCCGTCTTTTATAAAAGATAAAATGTATAAAACAAAATCATAGTTTGGTTTGGTAAATAATTAACATGAACTTAATTATTGAGAAAACAAGCTAAAGCCCTCCAACAATAAAGCGCGGATTTATATTACTGAAATAAGGAGATACATTATGGCTAAGAAAATATAAACAAGTGTTGCACAGTGGTGCTAACGTCGGATTTCGAATTCACCATTTTAACTGTTTAAAAGCTTTCCGGCTATTCGTTTTCGAGAAATGAGGAAAAACAAAAACTTTAACCAAAAACGTTTACCAAAACGCCAAAACGCGTAGACGGACATACGGACGGACAGAAGATAGATGAAAATCGCCAAAAAAAAGCCTGGATTTGCTACGCTATACGGCTAAAAATAAAAAACAAAACGCGGCACAGACAATAATATTTCTAATAACGGCTCAAATTGGGCATTCCATATATATTTTAGAGATTTCCTATGATCTCTTTATACAAACATGGGACCCTTGTTTGTTGCTATATACCTTCGTATATACTGGCATCTACAAATGCATACAGATATTGAACATCTGTCAAATAACAAACACGCCAATTACTCAATGCATGCGTCAGGTGTTAAAGCTACAACTACTACTAATTGCATTTGCCTGGTCTAATCATATTTATTAAAGCATTATACTGATACATGTAAGATATACACATATATTAAATGTCAAATTGTCTTATTGTTCAGAACATCTGTCGTCTGCCAAATGTACTAAATCAATCATTTACACAGACCGTTTGAGAATAAATTACCAGTTTATGGTATTGCTATTAATGGCATTTGAATATTTGAATGATACTTAATAAATAGTGGATATTAATATACATTTTATAGACAATGAGGAGATAAACACATGTAGCATTATGCGTATACTTGCAATTTAAACATACGTTATTGCTTTTATTTTACATACAAGCAAAATGTTTGAGCCACAAGTTCTTCCAGCATTATTAACGAAGGCCTTTGCCGTCAGTATTACAATTAACCACTAGAACCAAAATATCCTTAATGTGTGCTATTCCTACTGTGCGCACGGACGATTCCGGAATTGAACCGCGCATGTTGAGAATAGCGATAATGCCGCGCGTTTTAAATTTTGAATTGACCATCTTCTCATATACACTCACTGGGCATGAACAGACGGATACAACCATCCCACCAGCATTGGCCCCGGGTTTCATCCCCACCCCTTCTGACATAGTACACCATTGAGATCCCCACCATATACATCTTAACGCGGGTGCAGTAATGTGTGATATTGCACCATCGACTGCGTGATCTCATTCTGTTATGAATTATAAGCCTTTTTTAAAACAGTTTCCATCTTTGCGAAGATAATCAGGTGAGCTATTCAGTGCCATTTTGGTCATCTTGTTCAAAATGTCACATGCTTGTAGATGTGCCGTGAATCCAACTATGGCTGTGCTTGCATCTTTTGTTGCTACAGAAGTGAGTATGTTGGCATATGCCTGTATCACGCTATCTTGGGGGTGATTAGCGTATCCATTTGCAGCATATTGATACTTATGGGCATCGAACTTGGGTCTGTTCGGTTCAACACGTGAGTTTATGTTTTAATGTTGGGGTATTTTGTGAGGTAGAGTTGTGTGGTTGCTGTGAGTTGGTGGTTGTTATGCCTCGGACATTGCATATATTGTGGTTGATGTCTGGACTGGGGTAAGGCGGCAGCTCATTCACCACTTGTTCGCCGAGGATCACTGGGTGTCTAGGCTACCGTGGTGAGGAAAAGGTTAATTACGGTCGATAATGGTGGCCAGTCATGACTTCCCTTGTGGCGTATCAGCCACAAGTTGGTGAAGAAAGGGCATGTGCATGTGCCGTATTTACTATTATTGTTTTAGATTACCGTTTCTTTTTGTATACATATGAATAACGTATTGGATATGGTCACAGCCCTTTTTAGCGAGATTTTACTTGCTTTTAATTGTTTGGTTTAATTATACGAGTTAGGTTCTCAAACTATTACTGATATTTTTTTGCAGATTATGGCCTAAAAGGTGCAGTTGCTGTTGCGGGCCACTTTTTGATTTCGAATTTACATCGTGTGTTATTTATATCTACTGTAGAGTTGCGCTGGCGTTTTGTCACATTCTTTTCTTTATTTATCTTTTTTTATTTGGTTTTTATGATACCTCTGTTTACTCTTTAATATACCATATTTATACCCTCGTTTTTGAAATAAAAGGTATATTAAAATCGCCTCCGTTTGTCATTCTGTCCGTCCGTCCGTCTGTCCGTTACCGCATCTCCTTCTAAACCGCTAAACGGAATTCAACCAAACTTAGGAATGAACCACGGAGAACACGATGTGTCGTGTTTAATGTCAGTAAGTGTACAATATTGATGACGACATGACGTAATAAATTTGATTAAGTCGTCAAATTTCTTATCGACATATTGAAATATAACTAGTCAAGACGCCATACAACAACTAATCTTATTTGATTGACGAAAATGTCGACTTAAGTCTTTCTGACATGTGAAGGTAAATCGTACTAAGACGCATTCTTTCAAGTCGAAATGATTCAAGAAACACGCAGTAAGTCAAAAAAATGCAGCCGAGAAGACGAGAAACAATGCAACAACCCGCCAATTTCGAAGTCTACAAGGAGGTAATTAACGCAACAACTGGTGACCCTTAAACGTTTCCATATAAATTTGATTAAGTCGTCAAATGTTTTATCGACATATTGAAATATAACTAGTTAAGACTACATACAGCAACTAAACTTATTTAATTGACGAAAATGTCGACTTCAGTCTTTCTGGCGTGTGAAGATAAATCGTACTAAGTTGCATTCTTTCAAGTCGAAATGATTGGAGAAATACGCCGTAAGTTGAGAAAATGGGGTCGAGTAGACGCGAAACAATGCAACAACCCGACAATTTCGAAGTCTCTAAGGAGGTAATTAACGCAACAACTGGTGACCCTTAAACGTTTCCATACAATTGAAATACGACATTGTATCTGGCCCTAACCTGACACCGTAGTAGACCCTTCTACAGTTTGCAATTATATTTTCCTCTTTGATTGACCGGACAGGCAGTGGACTCTATAAAGTCTTCCTAAATCCTTTAAGGCGGGAAACGTTTGTTGAATGTCTTTCACTCCTTTTTGTCGTGCCCTTTGCGGTTTACCCCTTCATACGCTGACGTCAGACAAGTCATCGAGTACATATATATGTACGGTGTCCGGTTGGGACCAGACACGATGTCGCATTGTCGTGGGCGACAAGGCGACGCCCGACAACGCGACATCGCGACATCGCGACATCGCGATACGACAGTGCGACATTGCGATACGACAACTCGATGTCCACCAATGCCAAGGTCAAGATCATGTTTTGCGTCATCAGTTTTGTTAGGTAAGGTAAGTAACTTTTTTTTTCTGATAACTTTAATTTCTTTGTTTGATACTTGGTCATATTGTACGGAAGCGTATTCGTGCCTCGTCTTGTTGGGTTATATTGACTTTCTCAATTTGAAATAACTCGAGTTGTTATTATATACATCTATAAATCGATATATGTACGTCGACAAAACACGATGTAATTCAATAAATGCAAAACAAACACGTTGAAATGGTTCTTTATTTTACAATAAATCGTTTTTAGTGAACTTGACATGTTTTTATTTTATTTATATCGCGTTGAAACAAAGCAAATAAAAATATATTAATATAAATGTACTTGACGTAATGAGTATTGTCTGTATTACACGAGATGTCTATCTGATATACACGAGATATTTATTTCAACATTTGTACAGTATGTCGATTATGTGATATAAGTATCTCAAAAATGATAAAACAATTTGAGATAACGTCATGTGTTTAATTAAATAAAATTTACACCGGAATGATTAACGTCGGTCGTCCGGCCTGCCTCTGATTTCTTTGCTACGCTTTGTTACGTGTATTCTAGTCTCGGACAAGCTGTGTGAAGTTGGCTGTGAGATCGAAGATCGTAGATGACATTCAATATCGAGCTTGGTTTTTAATGTCGAGCTAGATCTGAGATCGATATTCGGTTAAACGTATAAGAAGACATACTGAATACACAGCTGGGTTTGAATTTCGAGTTGGCTCTGAGAGCGATATTCGTTTTAAATATACACAAAGGCATTTTGAATACATAGTTAGGCTTAAATACAGAGCTGGCTCTGAGATCGATATTCGTTTTAAACATACGCCAAGTCATTTTGAATAGAGAGTTAGGTTTGAATGCAGAGACGGCTCTGAGATCGATATTCTTTTTAAATAGACACCAAGTCATTTTGAATGAAGAGCTGGGTTCGAATGCACAGCTGGCTCAGAGATCGATATTCGTTTTAAACATACACCGAGTCATGCAGAGCTGGGTTTGAATACAGAGCTGGGTCTGAGATCGATATTCGTTTTATACATGCACAATTTCATTTTGAATGCAGAGCTCGGTTTGAATACAGAGCTGGCTCTGAGATCGATATTCGTTTTAAACATACACCAAGTCATTTTGAAAGCAGACCTGGATTTGAATGCAGAGCTGGCACTGAGATCGATATTCATTTTAAAGTAACCCAAGTCATGCTGAATGCAGAGCTGGGTTTGAATACAGAGCTGGCTCTGATATCGATATTCGTTTTAAACATGTAACAAGTCATTTTAAATGCAAACCTGGGTAAGAATACAGATTTGGCTCAGATATCTATATTCGTTATAAACATATACAGAGTCATTTTGAATGCAGATCTGGGTGTGAATACAGAGCTGGCTCTGAGATCGATATTCGTTTTAAACATGCATCAAGTCATTTTGAATACAGGGCTGTGTTTGAATACAGAGCTGACTCTGATATAGATATTCGTTTGAAACGTAAACCAAGCCATTTTGAATGCATAACTGGATTTGAATACAGTTCTGGCTCTGAGATCGATATTCGTTTTAAACATGCACCAAGTCCTATTGAACGGAGAGCTGGGGTTGAATACAGAGGTGGCTCTGATATCGATTTCGTTTTGAACGTAAACAAAGACATTTAGTGAGCTTGGTTTGAATACAGAGCTGGCCCTGAGATTGATATTCGTTTTAAGCATACATCAAGGCATTTCCAATACAGAGCTAGGTTTGAGTACAGAGCTGGCTCTGAGATAGATGTTCGTATTAAACATACACCGAGTCATTTTGAAAGCATAGCTGGGTGTGAATACAGAGCTGGCCCTGAGATTGATATTCGTTTTAAGCATACATCAAGGCATTTCCAATACAGAGCTAGGTTTGAGTACAGAGCTGGCTCTGAGATAGATGTTCGTATTAAACATACACCGAGTCATTTTGAAAGCATATCTGGGTGTGAATACAGAGCTGGCTCTGAGATCGATATTCGTTTTAACAATGAACCAAGTCATTTTGAATACAGAGCTGTGTTTGAGTACAGAGCTGACTCTGATACCGATATTCGTTTTAAACGTACACCAATTCATTTTGTATACAGAGCCGGGTTTGAATACAGAGCTGGCTCTGATATCGATATTCGTTTCAAACATGCAACAAGTCATTTTGAATGTAAAGCTGGGTAAGAATGCAGAGCTTGCTCAGAGATCTATATTCGTTTTAAACATATACCGAGTCATTTTGAATGCAGATCTGGGTTTGAATACAGAGCTGGCTCTGAGATCGATATTCGTTTTAACAATGAACCAAATCATTTTGAATGCAGAGCTCGGTTTGAATGCAGAGCTGGCTCTGAGATCGATATTCGTATTAAACATACACCGAGTCATTTTAAAACCATAGCTAGATTTGAATGCAGAGCTGGCTCTGAGATCGATATTCGTTTTAGACATGCACCAAGTCATTTTGAATGCATAGCTGGGTTTGAATGCAAAGTTGGCTCTGAGATCAATATTCGTTTCAAACGTATAGCAAGGCATTTTGAATATCGATCTGGTTTTGAATTTCGAGCTAGCTCTGAGATCGATATTCGGTTAAACATGTACAATATAGTATTTTATACATCGAGCTAGGTTTGAATTTAGAGCTGGCTCTGAGATCGATAAGCGTTGTAAACATACAAGGCATTTTGAATATCGAGATGGGTTTAAATTTCGAGCTGGGTCTGAGAACGATATTCGTTTTTAACGTACAATAAGACATTTTGAATATCGAGCTGCGTTTGAATTTCGAGCCATGTATCTTTCGCTTATGTTGATAGTGAGAGTATATGAGCAATGTTTGCATTGCCGATTTCCCTTACAAGGCGCAAACCAGGGTAGCTATTTCAACATGGTCAACGCAAGTTATGTACTGACAATATTATCTATGTACAATAGTATCTATGTAACGCATTTTTGTGAAATTGTTTCGACTGAGCAATATGGTTCCCTCTAGTATGTTGGACTAGTTGGGAAGCTTCTGGCTATACTAGATGATATTGATACAGGGTTGCCATGTCATGTCATGTGTATTGTCAAGTATCTTTCGAATAACCTTTGGCGCAAGAGCAACACTGCATATGTCTGTCTACAGAATTTACTAATAATGATCTTGAATATAGAAAAATGTTATGATTTGAACGATTTATTTAATGGCCAAACTAAGGTTATTGTAACTATTTAAAAATAAATTGAAGGCATTGATATACTCTGTAGAGCGCTTCCATGGCCGGGATAGTAAAGACGTTGCGTCTAAAACTGTTTCGCCTTTCACCGCCGCTGTTGAATAACAAATCTCGAGTTTTTGTTTTTCGATATTCAAAACTTTATTTGTTGAATAACGAATCTCGAGTTTTTTGTTTTTCGATATTCAAAACTTATTTGATGAATAACAAATCTCGAGTTTTTTGTTTTTCGATATTCAGAACTTTATTTGTCGAATAACAAATCTCGAGTTTTTTGTTTTTCGATATTCAAAACTAATTTGATGAATAACGAATCTCGAGTTTTTTGTTTTTCGATATTCAAAACTTTATTTGTTGAATAACGAATCTCGAATTTTTTGGTTTTCGATATTCAAAACTTTATTTGTTGAATAACGAATCTCGAGTTTTTTGTTTTTCTATATTCAAAACTTATTTGATGAATAACGAATCTCGAGTTTTTTGTTTTTTGATATTCAAAACTTATTTGATGAATAACGAATCTCGAGTTTTTTTTGTTTTCCGATATTCAAATTTATTTGTTGTATAACAAATCTCGAGTTTTTTGCTTTTCGATATTCAAAACTTATTTGATGAATAACGAATCTCGAGTTTTTTGTTTTTCGATATTCAAAACTTATTTGTTGAATAACGAATCTCGAGTTTTTTATTTTTCGATATTAAAACTTTATTGAATAATGAATCTCGAGTTTTAGTTTTTCGATATTCAAAACGTATTTGATGAATAACGAATCTAGAGTATTTTTTCTTTCGATATTCAAATCTTTATTTGATGAATAACGAATCTCCAGGTTGTTTTTTTTCGATATTCAAAACCTATTTGTTGAATAACGAATCTCGATTTTTTTTTTTTTTTTTCGATATTCAAAACTTTATTTGTTGAATAACGTATCAAGTTTTTTTGTTTTTTGATATTAAAAACTTATTTGTTGAATAACGAATCTCAAGTTTTTGTATTTCGATATTCAACATTTATTAGTTGAATAACGAATCCCGAGTTTTTTGTTTTTCGATATTCAAAATTTATTTGTTGAATAAGGAATCTCGAGTTTTCTGTTTTTCGATATTCAAAACTTATTTGTTGAATAACGAATCTCGAGTTTTTTTGTTGTTTTTTCGATATTCAAAACTTATTATTTGATGAATAACGAATCTCGAGGTTTTTGTTTTTCGATATTCAAAACTTATTTGTTTAATAACGAATCTCGAGTTTGTTGTTTTTCGATATCCAATTTGAATATCAAATGTCGAATATCGAATAGCATGCTAACTTCTGGCCGCTCGTATACGATATAACTTATATTTTGTAATTAAGTTAAATAGCTGTTACTGAATATGCTCAGCAAATCTAATGATTTCTTTGATATAACAAATATGACATGAACAAAAGTGTGCATTATAAATTTGCTGCATCCGTATTTTTGAAAAAGGGGAGAGAATGAGATCTGAAGCAAACATATTGAGTTATTAATAACAGCAAAATATAAATGAAGGCACTATTGCTTGTAAATTGTCGTTTAAGGTTATAGCAGACTATCGAGTGCTATATGCATAACATAATTTCAATACTTTGAAATTTATCAAATTTATCGAAACAGTAGCTGCAGGCATTGTAATGTTTTCCTCCTGTATTAAAAATAAGTTTTAAAACTTTATTTTGAGAATAAAATAACTTGAGATTTGGGGCAAAACATACACATTGGCGAATAATAGCGAAACATTTTTTTACCAAACACATCTGTATTTGGTTTGTAATATACAGCAACAATAACTATTCATTGTTTTAGATCAACGATTTGAAGAATATAAGAGAGCGTAATCACCCCGGCGTCGGCGTCAGTGTCCGCGTCCCAGTCAACATCGAGCTCTGCGCGTAATCTGTGTTTACAGGTCTATATCTTTTAAACGTGTGCATGCAGTGAGATTCGAACTCGCAGCGCTGAGATTATCTGCTTCCGACTGCTACTGACACACACTGACAAACACTCAATATATAATCAAACGATTGATCAACGGCTCTTGGCCGATTAGATATATATTCGAGTGATTAGATATGTATACGTGACAAGATGTAAGTGATAGAATTTAGATCATATATCCCATATGGGCGCGGGGGTGGGGGTGGGGGGGGGGGAATGGGGGGAATGTGATGCTGGGGGGAATGTGATGCTTTCGGCATCTAATATTTCACTGAAGGTTGCCACCACCAGAATGGCAGTAAAGAAATTTTACTTTTTGCAAATATACTCTCAGTACAATTGTATACATAAAAATGCAAATTTTGAGTCAAAACATGTTTTATGAAGGAAATATAATATTTTGATGATTTATGGGGTTTTGTTATGATTTGGGTAATTTAATCCAATCAGAATATACTTTACAATCTGACTATATGCCCTAATATACCTATACCTTTTTCACCCAATCAGAAGCCCCAAATCAATTGTGGTATCTGAGATCTGATCGATCACAGATTTCAGAAAGGTCACAAGTACTGTTAAACGCATTATGAGAGACTAGATAAAAAGATGCGTTAAAAAAAAAGCCGATCACGGTGTAACGTTCGTAGGACGCATCCAACCAAAAAAAAGAGAAGCTTTTAAAACAACAATTGGCAGAATATATAAAAGTAAATATACTAAAGTGAACAAGAAACGCAACTCGGGAATTTAAAAAAAATGCAGAATGGGCCTGGAACCTTCTCATTTGCAGAGAACTGCAGAGTTGCTTCAAATTATGTTGTACAAACTCCATGTTTTGCTGGAGCGACGACCATTGTTTTCTGCCAACAGTCAAGCAGCACTTAAAACAATATGAGGTGATGATGAATATGACAAAAAAAAAAAATAACTTGAATACCCATCTGCTTGGATAAGCAGTGGCCTTAGTTCTTGCTCCGGATTAATAATATTAATGTTGTACTCTAAACTGACACTTCATAAGCTTCATTTAAACACGTATCTTTTACAGTGAAAGTTCAAGGTCCTAAAGTATACTGTGTTCTAAAGTATACTGTGATAAAATTCGCTGATACGACGTTATCTGCCATCCGTCCTTATCGTGTGATGAATTGATAAGAATTGATCTACGTGTTTCCGTTATACAGATTGATCTGAAACGATCGGAACATTGATTAATCGATTTTTAATTGGCGCGTATTGTTTATGTTGGTCTACGCTTCCTTCAACTTAAAGTCCAATAGGATATCAGTTTAGGCCAAACGTAAACACATCTTAGTTTGCCCAAGCCCGACCTTCGATTTTTTCAGATGGGTAGGTAGGTAGAAACATTCTTTTTTTACCTTTTTTTATTGCATGTATGGCTTTAAATGCTATTTGAAAGTTTAACTGTTTTATCCATGAGCCATGAGGTTGGTCGGTACCATCTGAGATGGCAAATTCTATAATATTTTTTTTAGAAATCATTGATAATTGATCATTGATCAAATTTAATATTTTAGCCACTTGCTAAAAAAAGCAATTGCGAAGGTTTTCTACTTGTTGTTTTAATCAAGGTACTTGCATTAATAATTTAAAACCTCCATTCATTTTAGAAGGATTGCTATACATGTAATAATGACATTTTCACACTCAGCTGGATCTGCTGTGTTGACAGATCTATATCACGTTTATGGCAAGGCCAATTGTCCAATAAGGTTCACGGTCGAAAAACTAGGATTAACGATCGATAAACTAGGTTTTTCGAACGTAAAACCAGGTTTATCGAATAATAACCTATAATTTCGAGCGAAAACATAGGATAACGGGCGTAAACCATAGTTTACGCTCGTGAACCCAGGTTTACGTTCGATAAACTAGGTTTCTCGATTGAACTAAAAACTTCGGTCGTTTATGGCAAGCCAATTGTCCAATAATTACGTGAACCCAGGTTTACGGTCGAAAAAGTAGGATTAACGATCGATAAACTAGGTTTTTCGAACGTAAAAGTATGTTAACCTATACTTTCGAGCGAAAACATAGGATAACGTCCGTAAACCAAAGTTCACGCCCGTAAACGTCGGTTTACGCTCGTAAACCCAAGTTCACGGTCGTAAACATAGGTTTAAATTCGTAAACTATGGTTCACGCTCGTGAACATAGGATAACGACCGAAAATCATAGTTCAATCGAGAAACCTAGTTTATCGAATGTAAACCATGGTTTACGGTCGATATACTAGAATTATCAAAACAACTATGAATTTCGGGCGTGAACATGGGTTCACGACTATGGCAAACCAATTGTCCAATAATTACGTGAACCCTGGTTTACGGTCGAAAAACTAGGATTAACGATCGATAAACTAGGTTTTTCGAACGTAAAAGCATGTTAACCTATACTTTCGAGCGAAAACATAGGATAACGTCCGTAAACCATAGTTCCCGCTCGTAAACATAGGTTTACGCTCGTAAACCCAAGTTCACGGTCGTAAACATCGGTTTACATTCGTAAACTATGGTTCACGCTCGTGAACTCCGTTTCACATGGGTTCACGAGCGTGAACTATGGTTTTCGCTCGAAAATATAAGTTAATATTCAATAAACCTGGTTTTACGTTCGAAAAACCTAGTTTATCGATCGTTAATCCTAGTTTTTCGACCGTAAACCTGGGTTCACGTAATTATTGGACAATTGGCTTGCCAAACACGACCGTGAACCTATGTTTACGACCGTGAACCATAGTTTACGACCGTGAACCATAGTTTACGAACGTGAACCTATGTTTACGAGCGTGAACCATAGTTTACGGACGTAAACCTATGTTTACAACCGTGAAATATAGTTTACGCTCGTAAACTATGGTTTAAGCTCATAAACATAGGTTCACGCTCGTAAACATAGGTTCACGTTCGTAAAACCGGGTTTATCGACTTGTAACTATGCTTTCGGACGGGTATCTGTGATTTACGAGCATAGACAATTACGACCGTGAACCATAGTTTGTCACCATGCTACAATTTCGTGTAAATGTTCTTCAGGTTAAGCCATAATTAAGAATGTGTAGCATGGTCGGTGATATTTCCTTTGTTGAATGCATCATCATCACCCCTGTATTGTTTTAGGTGCTGCTTGAGTGATGGCAGAAAACAATGGTCGTCGCTCCAGAGAAACATGGAGTTTTTACAACATAACTTGAAGCAACTCTACAGTTCTGCAGATGAGAAGGTTCCAGGCCCATTCTTCTTTTTTTTTAAATTATATAGCGGAAATTCCCGAGTTGCGTTTCTTTTTCACTTTAGTATATTTACTTTTATTGGCAAATATCGGTCTGGGTGGAATAAAATTAAGCGCCAACTGGCCAACTCTATCCGCCCGCTTTTCACGCACATAAAAGTCAACGTTTGCTTGACGTTATGTTGTAGGGATGGAGTTGGGGTAAGGGTCTCGTAACAGGATAACAGAAAATTGAATTTGATGATTCTAGATAATAGATAACAATGAATTAACAATACATAAAACAGTTCACAGTAAATAAAATCAAAGAGCAATCCTAAATTTTACATTTTACGAAAGGGGGTGGAGGGGAAGAGTTGGGGACAAGATAAATAAATAACAGACGACATTAAATTAACCAAAAGATAACAATCAATATTATTTTAAAATAACAAAAGTATAAATTTCGCCAATTACAGCATAACACAACAGTTTAGTTACACAGTCTTGTTACCATCACGTTCTGCTTCTCATAAGTCAAAAGACATTTTAAATTTTTAAACTTTTAATTAACATGCAAACATACAATCTCTCAAAGTCTAGCCAAAATCTCACCAACGTTAGTGGCAAGTTCAACCATCGATTTTTATGCTGTTTCCCCTGGCTGAATCCGTGTAGCATAGAGTAGCGAAGAAAGCAAAAGCAGGCCGGGTGACCAAGGCTAGAGTAAAGCTTCTTTAAAAATATTGACACCTTAAAACGAGGTCATACCTAAAAACAGGTATGATCGATGATTGGTCAAAGTCAGTTTTTAAATCCTGATTAAAAGGATGGTTGAACTTGCCACTAACGTTGGTGAGATTTTGGCTAGACTTTGAGAGATTGTATGTACAATAGACATATTTGCATGTTAAATTTTACGTTTATTGTTTATCTTCTGTTGTAAGGAGTGTATGCCCTTACTGGATATTGTCTTGTTACTCTGTCTTCTGGCAAGTCATTGAGTACTTGCTTGGCTGCTGTCTAGGGCTAGAAAACTCATGTAGCTTTATTCACAACATAGAGTCATGCAAACGTGGACTTCTATTTTAGTGAACAATTGCGAATACAGTCGGCTAATCGCTAGTGGGTACTTTAATCGGAATAATTTGCCAAGACCGATATTTTCAAATAAGACGTATACATCATACGGGTTTAGCTGTCCGAGACTAGAATACACGTAACAAAGCGTAGTAAAGAAATCAGAAGCATGCCGAATGACCGGGGCTAACGATTCCGTTGAAATTTTATTTAATTAAAACATAACTTTTGACATCGAATTGTTTTATAATTTTTTAGATTTTAAATCGACATATTTATATCAAATAATCGACAAACAGTACATAGCTTGAAATAAATAGCTCGTGTTTATCAAATAAATATCTCGTGTAATACAGATAATACGCATTACGTCAAGTACCTTCATATTGATATATTTTTATTTGTTTTGTTTCAACGCGATATAAAGAAAAGAAAAAAATGTTAAGAAGCTTTTCAACGTATTTGTTTTGCATTTATTGAATTGTGTCGTAATTTGTCGACATACATATATCGATTTATAGATATATATTATAACAACTGGAGTTGTTTTAAATGGAGAAATTCAATATAACCCAACAAGACGAGGCACGAATACGCTTCCGTAATATTGTCGTAATGTCGCCAACCACATCGCGACATTACGATATAATTGTCGCGATGTCGTATCGCAATTTCGCGATGTCGTATCGCAATGTCGAGTTGTCATATCGCAATGTCGCATTGTCGTATCGCGATGTCGCGATGTCGCGTTGTCGGGCGTCGCATTGTCGACACTGCGACATTGTATCTGGCCCCAACAGAACACCGTACATATGAGATTAGCGTCTTAGGTTATATTTTGATATGACATGAACATGTCTGTGTTTCTTCTTGTAACACATAGCTAAGCTTTCTCAAATGTAAGGGGCTAACTTGGCGGGGATTATTTTTAGTTACACTGTCCTGTTGTTAAGAGATGATGACAGGTTAAGAGTGATGATTGGTGCACCCTTGATCCGGTTTAAACTCCCCGGTGGTCCTGTTTGCCACTGACCATTCCAAGGCGGTACCCCTGTTGTCAACCCTTATATGTTTGTGATGTGCTTTTGAATTACCTTCGCGTTGTAATACTTGTTGGAGTGACTGTATTCTGTGAATGCGACTCTTCCTGTTGGACCTATAACATTTTCTTTATGAGATTGTTACTTACTTTGTATATAAAATATAGATCTCTACAAAAGCTTGACGACAACGAAAACTTATTCGTGGTAATTTAATTCAACTCCGACTTTAGAGTTCATACTTCAGACTTCACACTTCACACTTCAAATTTCAGAATTCAGAGTTCAGACTTGAGAGTTCAGATTTCAGAGTTCATATTTCAGACTTCAGAGTTCAGACTTCAAACTTCACACTTCAAAGTTCATACTTCAGTGTTCATATTTCAGACTTCACAGTTCGGACTTTAGAGTACAAACTTCAGAGTTCAGAGTTCAGAGTTCAGATATCAGACCTCAGACTTCAGACTTCAAAGTATAGACTTAAATGTTTAGACTTCAGAGTTCACACTTCAGACTTCAGAGTTCAAACTTCAACATTTAAATATTTACAACACGAATAAGTTATAGTTGTCGTCAAGCTATAATAGTGTTATAATAAGTAGATTTCTATTTTATCAGTCTCCTTAACATCAAATCCAAATTACACTTTGATACTCTTGATACTCTTCGCTTATAGCGTAGAGTATCGCAGAGTAATAGAGGGTCTAATTTAATGAGATTAATATACATGATAAGAAATAAAGACACTATTTATAATTTACTTCATTCAAAGGTAAGCATTGTCATCATCAATACAAGTTAAACAAAGATATAATAGTGTATACTATCAGGCCTGAAATTGGGTGCGCGTAATTTAGTCGAAGTGGGTGGGCGGGATGGGGTGGTGTGGTGTGGGTTGGGGATATATTCCTCTGAGAAATCTTGAATAAAAACATATACCTAAAACGCTTCAATCTAATGCTCCCTTACACACTGTGTGTATGAGAGGTGGGTGGGGTCCTCTCACAAAAAATAATAATATACACATGTACTGAAAATGCTGTAATCTGACGAGTTTCTTTGTATTTCTTGTACAATCTAAATAAAGCTTTATTTTTCAATTATTTTGTACTCACTTTTTTATGGAGAGGGTAGGTTTGGTAGTGTGATAATAATGACTGAAAATGTTACATTCGTTTTTCATTTCTTTCGTACCCGTATGTGGGCATACAAAACACGGTTACAAAAAAAAACTTGCCATAAGAAACGCACCCCCACGGCCTTGGCTATGGAAATTACTTAATATTTCTATTCACCTAGATGCACACCTAAATTACGTTTATTTTTACTGTTTTGGTATGATTTCGTGTTGTTTTAAAAATGTATATACATATAAAGGCAGAGGGCTTGAATTTGCATTATCTGAGAGGGGGCGGGGTAGGGGTGCAGGGGTGGAATACAACACGACTCTAAAACATTCGCATCTACGATGTTTAACTTAAAATTTATTTGTGTGCGTACAACCTAAAATCATTACTACGCCCTTGTCTATAATCTTCCCTTATCAATTGAAACAGGGGATATACTCGACCGAAAAAACCTGTCCCTGAACGAGTTTGTAAATATTGTAACATCAACAATCGAGGATGAAACTCATTTTTTGATTGACTGCGAGTTTTATTCAGATATTAGATATGAACTTTTTAATGCAGAATATCAAGCTGAAAACATGTTTTTGCTGTTTTTATCAACTAAAAAATTATCATTCTTAATTGACTGTGATATGCTTCAGCACATATTAGCAAAAGTACTTTTAAAAATGTATAAACGACGCTCTTTAGCATTGTAAAAATGCATAACAGTGTTATAAAAGTAATTAAAATAAATGTTATTTTTTTTTTAAATAATGAGAGTTAGGAATTTAATTGTAGTTTTCATGTTAATTATGTGTAAACGAATACTAAATAATAGCTTTAATTATTGAATATATTTAATGCAATACATTTGTATCTTTTATTATGTTTTAACATGTACAATTGTGTTTTATAGTGTTTCATATGCCTATGATGGCAGGTTATCAAATAACAATGTTGTATACTATTTGTAATTGTAACTGTATTTTATATGTGACACTTTAATACAATATTACTTACTTACTACTTACATGTTAAATTTCTAAATAGAATAATTATCCTGTAATTAATCATGCTTGATTGGACATTTGCGGGTAGAACACGCCGTTCTTGTGAAAACATTTGTCGAGGAGGTGAGAAAAAGCAGGCACTTTTATTACCCCGATATCCGCTCTGGCGGTAATAAATGATCAATTAAAAGTAATAAAAGTGATGTTTAGCTAGGTTTATACAATGCATTTGGCCACTTACCATTTTTTTATTAGTTCAACATTCTAGATGTGTCTTGTAAGTGTTCATGAATACATTAGACTGTTTATAAGTACAAATAGTCTAATATGAAGAAACAAAAGGAAGTACGTGTGATCTTTAGGAATAGTTGGAAACTAGAATTTATGATCGATCGGTATGTACACTTTTAAAAAATAAATAAATAATTAAAAATCGTGCATATATATGTGTACTATGTAGATATTGTTTCCTATAATGCAGTAAGTGTTAAGACACTTACCTTATTCTCACACTATTCTACACTACTCAAATAGGAAATTAAAATAAAGGCATAAAAAAAATCGTATTTCTACTTGAATAAATCTATACATTTGTTTGATGCAACAAAATGATATTCTTCCGACAGAAAAAAAGTAACACACTGAATACTATGTTTTTTTTAAACGAATGCTATAATGTACGAATCAGTGTACACAAACACACTTGTTTAAGCAAACAAATACCAATTAATATGATGTCTTTACAAAATAGGTTATTTCTCATCTAATATAGTATTCATCGATGTACCATTGGATTATATGTCTTAAATGTATGTCTTCCCTACCATGTGGATACTTTTCTGTAGAAAGAAACGATTTTTATAAATTATAGATAATAATTCAGCAGAACGTGTAAACAAATACACGGCCCGTCGTAAAGAAAAAATCCATTGATAGTGAGTCGTTAAAAAGCTTATTTCTCATTTATCATAGCATTTGTCGAAATAATTGTTCGTTATGTGCATTTTTTTTAGATATTGAGTGAATTTCTTTAGCAAGAAAACGGTTTTCATAAGTTATAGATACTTTTTCATTAAAATGTGTGCTACCACGCCAACGCCACATTAAATTCACACGCGTGGACTATCAGTAGGGCGTGTGTTACCACGCGACACCGGTCCGTTCCGGTGTTTCATCTCCGTTACGGTCCGTTTCCGTCCGTTAGGGTGAATCGTACCACCGATTTAGTTGGTTCGGTTATGGAAATTAAGTAATAATTACATTTTAAAAAGTAGTTTTATGTGCATGATAAGATTATATAAAACAAGTTTAAAATAATTATTAAGGATTGTTATTTTGTCATTTTGCAATTGTAGAATTGTATATTGTTACGATAAAATATTGAAGAAGTTTTTAATTTAACCCCGTAACTACAATGTCTCAGTCTGTAACAAGGAATTTGATTGGAGGAGACTTTTGACCCTGTTCATTAACAATGCAGGTGCACCCATATTTATAGGTGCACCTTTAAAAGTATAGGTGCACCTATATATTTTATAGGTGCACCTATATATTTTATGGGTGCACCGACAATTTTATGGGTGCACCTATAATTTTACAGGTGCACCCATAAAAAGTATAGGTGCACCTATACTTTTTATAGGTGCACCTACACTTTTCTATAGGTGCACCTACATCTATAGTTTTGACCCCGATCGTACACCATATGCATGCATGCAGAGAGAGAGAGAGAGAGAGAGAGAGAGAGAGAGAGAGATTAACACATTACATTTCAATGCAGCTGAAATAATTATATATAGAGGATCTTTCATGAGTGCTCATTCATTATTGAATTTATTAAACGAGTTGGCAAACTGATATAATGCGAGGCTCTTGCCGAGCATTACATCATTTTTGCTAACGAGTTTAATAAATTCAATGATGAATGAGAACGAATGTTAAATTCTATTTATCTCAAAACAAATATGTTTGATGTAAAATACTGAAAAAAACGTGATCGAAGAAATATATCGATTTCTTAAAACATAAACATTTTAATATGTTATTGAATACTTTTAGCCTAATCGATTCGTAGCAAGATAATTATATCGAGTCCATGTCGTTTTCTGGCTATTAACGTTTTACTAAATGCAACCCCTTCACAAAAAACGTCATTTTTCTTGCGCCGTGCGAACAGACGTCTGCATGCATTTTGCAGGTAAATGTGTACGACTTCCCTGAAATAGTTAGTAATGAAAAACAAAAACAACAACAAAAACTACTTCAACAACAAAAAAAAAAACCACTTTGGCATGGTTGTTTTTTCTTTGTACAGGTTATGCATTATTTTCTTAATAAAGAATAGATTTTATGTGGAGTTGCGAACAAATATATGAATTCAAAATCTCTAAATAATATGCCGTAAATGAATTATTAAAAGTCACGGCTGGTAACTGCGCATACGCCACCGGTGTTATGCTAAAAAAAGTTGAGCTTCCGGGGCTAGATTTGAGCGCCCGAAATTTACAAACTCAAAGTGAGTTGTCTTGTTGTTTCCTCAACATTTCATTTTGCAACTTTGTTACTGTAATTACAATATGTTACAATATACTTTCTAAAATCTGAAAAATAATGAGTTTTCCCTAAACTCCCGATGAAGCGGAAAATTTCAAAACAAAAGCTGGTAAACATAGTGACACATTGTATGACGAAATGCATGCTTTACACTACTCTAATCGAACATATATTGCGTATAGAGAGGAAATATGACCAGCATTGCCTGATGGTGGTAGATGGTGCTAAAACTGCGGCTTCGGTGCACTATTTGAGCTAATGAAATATATATCTAAATTTGAAGATTCGAGCTAATGAAATATCTATCTCTACGTCCTGCAACTCTCTCATTTAAGTATTATATGCATATGTGCGCGTTTGTGTAGATTTAGTAAAATAGTAAAAGTATGACAGTAAGACAAACAGTCGTGATAAGTGATAAGTAAATGTGTTCACTTAAGTAAAGAAAGTATTTTTATTAGTCTCATCGTAGTTGTAGTTGATTTGGCCTACTCCTTGATTAAAGTGGAGCATGTCGGAGAGCACAAGTACATCATTGTGTAATTTGAACATCGGAACTAAACGGGCCTGCCAAAACATTTTAATCAAAATCCTCAGAATTTTAAAATTTAAGATTTAAAACGCGCGAAGAACATTTTAAATGGAAATTTGGAGCGCGCGACATGATTTCCACACTATTTTTTGAAAGTGCAAATTTAAATTATTTATGCAATTAATACAAGTTGATGCATGTTTTGATAGTTATAGAAAATAATAAATTAGCATAGTAATTCGATTAGAAAGACTTGATTTAGTTTCTACCACAACTCTTTTTTTTTATGAAAGTGCACTTACTTTCCTACACAGATGCATACTAAATGCAAACACAAAGTCAACCCTACACAAATTATAAGCATCGTACACAGCAGCAGCTGTTATAGTGGTACCTCATACAAGGGGTTGCTACTTCGTCGCACTTGCTATTTCAGCTAAGTTGACCAATTAAAGAAAACACAGATATTGCTGCATTCAAATGTCGTTATGCCACTGAAGGAACTAATTATGTCCATAGTTGTTAATTGTACATTACACGGATGACCCCCACTGATTCGACACTTGTATATATTCCTCTGACTAGGGAGCGTAACAGGACCAATTCGGAAAATAGTTGATATACTGGGAAAGTATAGCTGTTAAATCATGAACATTTTGTTTTGATGGAAAATCCGGAGATTGTACACTTAAGTCCGGAGATCCGGAGAGCGACTGAAAAATCCGGAGAATCTGGATTTTATCCGAAGATTTGGCAGGCCTGACTAAACCATGGATACTTGTTAAAAAACAACAAAAAAACATCAATAAGACGCGCATCTGAACGTGTTTTCGAGAGACCGACAATACCTAAATCACATACTCCAGCTAGGGCCTTACGGTGGTTTTCTAATGTCTGGGCTCTGATGTGCTGGCGTTGATTTTTGTAAATTTCGCGTGCTCGAATCCATCCCCGAAAGATGCTCACTTTAGCATAGCACCGGTGGTGTATGATTTGCACGTTTACCAGTCGTGAACATGGCTGCGGCAAGGGGCCACGATCTAGATTATGGTTTTTAATAAAACAAAAACGTCGAGATTTTCTTGTTTACAGCAGCATATTGATAAGAAACAGGATTGAAATGGCAATAGAGACGATAACTTTAATATAGTTGGTCGACTGATTATTGATTTAACAGTTTTTGACAAACAGTTTGATTATGGATGTTATACATGCAGCGCGACTTTAATATTTGAAAACGTGTTCCAAGAAACAAACCACGTGATGATATGATGTGTCTCTGCATTAATGGATTTTCGATTCTGCAATAATTTGTTTACAGAATTATGGACCTTTGTTTTAATTAGAATTTCTTTCACATTAAGAAATTAACATATATTTTACACATTTATTATTCTTGATTTTGCCCATCATCGGCTAGAGCAAAAAAGCGGGGGTATTCATCACCTTCAGTGATAGTTCTAGTTACTGCATGTTGCTGCATGGGTTTGGTTCCACATCTCATGTGAAATTATATGAAATTTAAAATGAAAATAAATTAAATGTGAAACCAAAATCATGAAGCCCGGTCGGATGTAAATTCTAAATAAAACTTATTCTAATGGATAAAACTAAGCCTGATAACTTTTCATTCTCAACTGGCAGCTCACAGATGGTCAGCCAACATTTTCAGAATATTTTATGGCTATTACTCCTGGTAATCAACAAGCTAGTGCTAATAACCTGCTAATGCAGCAAGCGTGATACCTCGTTTAATCATTCTAGTAGCATGCTAATGAAGGATTCGTTTTCCCCTGGACAAAGACAAAGTGCCGGTAGTATTCGCATTTTGTTTATTGCCAGCCCGTGTAGCATGAAGCGTCATGGACGGAGCTGCAAAGTGTTGGAACAAGTCAAGCGGAAACAGTCTTCGTAATGGTAAGTATTGTTATGTAATACAATTTATCTATTTATCGTATTTCTGTTTTGCAAGATAAATTCATAATAATGACATTTTACAAAACGCAACCTAAGTCGATAAAACATGGTCATACAATCGAATAACTTTTCTGTCTGACGAGTGTTGAATAGTTAGACATTTGTATATACTTGTAACACTTTTAATATTTTCAGTTACACGGAAGGTCCAGGCTCTTAACGTTGATGCAGTTGAACACAGTTTACATGGAGAATGTTGTTTCAGAAGTGCTCAACTCTGAGCTTGTCTTACGATGGCGCCTTAAGTACCACAGTCTTTCCCAGGGATTGAATAAACGACTCAAACTCCTGCAACTTTATCGGGACACACTCTCAGGTGGCAATCACATTATTGAAGGGCGCATTATTTGCAAGTGAGTGTGTTTCATTATATGTTTACCTTTAACGATGTCTGCTTTTACATTTAGGCACGATTGTAATGGTCAGTAACGTGTTTACATTAAGTGTTAAAAAAGCATGAAGTGGCGACTGCTTCAAACAAACGTGTTGTTTAAATTGAGTTATTATCAATATGTATTTGAGTTCTGTAGGAGATCACATACGGAATCACTTAATTAACATTAATTTATTAACCGAAAGATGAATATTATGATATATCGTCAGCAAATGTGTTCCTGAATTGCGTGTTATGGTACGATAAATGAACTGCAAACGTTTGCGCCGCCTTAACTTTATTATAATGTATATATTGTAAAATCGGAATACTAACAATAAGGAAACATGATATATTTTAGAGAAATTTGATATACAATTACAAAATATTGAACCCATTTATGCATTCGTTTGGTATTAACATAACGAGAATATTTGTTAATTGTAAAACTCTGAAAATTGTGGCGCGCACATTTTGGCGCGTACCTCTGGTTGGGTAAAACTAGAATGTAATTCTCAAAGGGATTAATCTAATTAAGCGAGCAACATAAGGACTGTCCGAACGTCAGTTTAAAAGCTTTGATAATGACTAATAGGCCGGTATGTAACTGCCCTGACTGAAATACGTTTTCATTGGCGCACATCTCCTTATATTTCTTTGATAAGTTTGCATGGTAGTTGTACATACTGAAACTCACATTCGCAGAATGAAAATACTTGTCTTCATTTCAACTTTAACTTAAAGGGACATACGGCAATCTTGAAGCTTTTATTATCCGATCGGATTATGAATCCAGTAACAGTTTGACTTTAAATCTGCTTAAATATATTTACATACAAATTTGAATATATTATTGGGAACTATAATCAATAGTTAGTAATATGCAAAAACATGTTACTTTAAACTTTGCTTATAATTAATACTAATGATTAATCAAATGATTAAATAAATGCAATCTATGTAGAAAAAACTAACTGGACGTCTCGAGTTTAACAAAAATCAAGATTGCCGTGCGTCCTTTAACAATAGAGAATTGTTCATACAAATTGCAATGAATAAAACAGGATTATTTGAAATAGTCAATAATAAATAAAGCATGTTAAAGCATTATGTTATAATTTATATTTTGTTCGAGTGCACCCAGTATGCAATAGATAGCACATGTTTTCATTGAGTTGGGTAATTTAAACATCTGGATGGGCGTAGCCCATCGAGGTGTTTAAATTAACCAACGAGATTAAACCATACTCTATTTGTTTTGTAGCATTTCCATTTCAGCTCTATTTCAGTTATTCTCACTGTTATTCTAACTGTTATTCTAACTGTTATTCTGACAGGTCTTATTTTCAATTAAACGATTTACACCTGTGCTATTTCAAAGAGAATTTTCAGTGACCATGCTACAAATATATATAAACATGCTTCATTCAAGATAAATATGATTCCCTCACATTTTATTTTTGATAGCCCATTTCACCCCGAACTTTTCCGAGCTATCACGGAGAATATCGAGTTATCCCGAGTAACTAAATATATCGACCAATCAACGGCTGGTAGGCTCATTAAATATTCACGATAATAACAACATGGCGGCGCCCATCTGCGTAGCTTGATACAACATCGAAAACCGTAAAATATGCCAACTACATGCGTTGTAAAAGGTTGTAAAAGTCGACAAACAAGTGGACAAACGATGTCGTTTCATCGCTTGCCTTGGAAAAATGAATCTTTAAGCAGACAATGGCTGATTCGTGCTGGAAAGCCGGAAAACGAAATCGACGGAGCCAGCATGGTGCGCTTCAGACATTTAAGAATGTGTTCCTTACATTTTGAAGGTGATAAAGGCAAGATATCGACAGCTGTTCCAACTTTAAACATCCCAGGTGTGTAGTAGAATATGAGAATGTTTGCTAAAATAGTTTTAAAACTAATGAAATGCCGAAAAGATAGTTGTAAAACTAATGAAATGCCGAAACAATAAAAACGGTGTTGCAGTAAAACCTACATCAGTAATTCTGTCCTACTTAGTATTGTTGTTTGAACAGCTCATCAACACATCATACAATATGATTTAGATCTGCTACGTGGACAGGGGGAAGGTTAAATATAAAAATATATCCAGAGACTGTCACATGGTCACTATTCTCTAAAAACTATTCTCTAAAAACAACATAAAAAAAAAAGAAAGAATCTGAATGTCAATAATTTTGCTCCTAGTACTGGTTGCCAACAGAACTTCTGTTGGAATTTGAACGTTAACTCACGTCTTGTATAGCTGAATCTGCATCCACGTAAAATTGTGTAGCTGAATCTGCATCCATGTAAAACAATTATCTATTCATAGTAAAGTCAGATCACCCTGTATCACATGATACTGACATCACATGATCAAGCCTTCCAGTTTTATCGCTCCACTTTATAATTATGTTGACGTCAGACAAGAGGGTAATGATATTATTTTTCCATGAATTCTATGGTGTGACCGGGCTAGGTGTGTAGCATGCTAATATTAATTCCACTGAATACATGTAAAAATGTGTAGTTTGAAGGAATACAACTCTTTTTTTTTTCCCCTCAGAATTTCAAAGGAGAGAAGCTGCAGCTGGACTACTTCATATCAGCCAGGCCATACAGAAAGAGAGATCAGACAGCAACGGTAAAAAATAATTGTCGTCATATTATTCTCAACATTGTAATCATAAATATGCTGCAAGCATTTAGTAACATGAAAAGCTCATGCTTCCACACAGAGGTAGGATTTTTCTAAATTGGCTTGTTTTCATTTTGACAAGTCCATCTAAGGAAATGTCAAATAATGCAACTTCACATTCCGTCTGTCAGTTAACTTTTCTCTTCTTATAAAACTTGTTCGCAGAAGCACGTCAAACTGGGTGTCCATCAGACAGGAAGCGTGCATTTGATTATGAAAATTCTGCAAAATTGTTATGTCTCCTGAAGATTATTATTTAATATTAATGAATAGCGTCACATTGGCTGTGACCTTTATTTCAGACTTGTTCATAAATAACCCCTTTATTTACAGATGAATATATTAATGATGAGGAACCTGCAGATGCGGAAATACTTATAACAGCAGAAACAACTTTAGATAATACAGTATCTGCTAATACCACAACAGAACAAACAGCAACAGAACAAACAGCGACGGAACAAACAACAATAGAACAGGCAGCAACAGAACAAACAGCGATGGAACAAACAACAATAGAACAGACATCGACAGAACAAACGTCAACTGAACAAACAACATCAGTGTCACCTCAAACATCAAGACTAGAACAAGCCTCAACACCACGTCCTACAAGCAGAAAAAGAAAACTATTTGATTCATCATCACAAGTAACACCAAAACGAAGTAAAATAAGTTTCAAGACAAAATCAATTCAGCAGACTCCCCCAATTCAGAAATTCACTCAAATGACACCAAAGCAAAAAAAGTCAGCAAAGTCAAATACCGAAATTCAGCTGGGAGCATCTTCACAAACAGATTTACCATCTAGTATTTTTGTGCAAACATCTAGCAAAGACACCCAAACAATAAAGATAGATACCTGTGAAAAATCGGTTCAAGTTTCAATTTCAAAAATAATTTTGATCAAAAGTTCTGACAAAGAATTAAAGAAATACACTGGTATTGAAGATTATAACTTGTTTCAAATTTTGCACAAATATTTAACAAGTAGTTGTTCGGAAAATAACTGTGAAATCAATGATCATGATAGTAATCCAGACAAAGTTTTTTCTCATATAAGTTCTGAAGATCAGTTGCTACTTGTACTGTATAAATTGAAAAGAAACCCAATAGATTCTGTTCTTGCATCCGACTTCGAGATTTCGACTGGTCGAATATCGGAAATTTTCAAATACTGGATTCGCAGAATGTACCGCAAATTTAAAATTATAAAAATATGGCCATCCAAAGAAAAGATAGAGCAGCATATGCCACTTTCAACCAAGAAGCATTTTCCTGATCTGGTAGCTATTGCCGACTGTGTAGAATTTAGTACACAGGTTCCAAGAGGTCCGGTGTCGGGCAAACAAATGTTTTCCCATTACAAAAATTGCCATACTGTCAAAGTAATGTATACTACAGCACCAAATGGTGCATTAATTCATTGCTCAGATGTTTATGGGGGCAATTCATCCGATAAGGAAATATTTGGGCAAAGTGATATTGCAGAGAGACTTCAGTCTGGCGATGGTTTAATGGTAGATAAGGGATTTCTGATTAGAGATTTGATACAGGGCAAAGGAATTAAACTGTATAGGCCTCCGTTTCTGTGTGAAAAAAGTGGACAGTTTCAATCCCAAGATCGTGATTTTGGACGATTAATTGCTAGGTCTAGAATAACCGTTGAAAACTTCAATGCACGTTTAAGTACATTTGCATTTTTAAAGCAGAAAAAAATACCCATTTTGAGCTTGCCAATTATGAATGAAATTGGGTTTGTTTGTGGATTTTTAGCAAACTTAGGGCCACTCATAAGAACAAACAAAGGTGCAGAGAACATCGCAGAAAATGAAACCCAAGACTGAAAACAGTAGTTGGATGGGAAGGGTAGTTGGATGGGAAGGGACTGGGGTGTGAATTATAGTCAAAGTCAAAATAAAATCGGTTCAGATATTTTAATATATTTGTAATAGTCATACTTTGTGCAATCATCAACAGTTAAGAAATAATAAATACGTACCTGTGTTTATCGGTCAATAAAATAGAGTTAGGGGTTTGGATGCGTAGTAATTAATTACTCGCATCCGAACAACTAACTGTATTTTATTCACCGATAAAATACAGGTACGTATTTATTATTTCGATTCTAACACAACAATAACCCCACTGTTTACGCTATTTTGGGGGCACTATATATTATCTCGGACGTCAAGGTAATCAGGCTGTTATGTTTACAGGCTGTTCCATTGGGCGCCCCGTATGCAAAGTTCTGCTTTTCAATACAGTATTAGTCACGTGACAAACAATTAAGTCATTGCTTACGTCATATAGCTTGCGCTGTATGACGTCAAACGTTCTCACCTTGAACGGATGAAATATACGCGGGGAATTAATGGAACAGCTGTATTTTATCGTAGAATAACATAAAGCTGTCTCTCTTCTTTGTGTATATGAAAGACTGCGGAGATTGTGTTAGAATAACAAATAACATACTTCTGACTTTATTGAATTGAATTGAGGTTTTAAGGCGCACCAACACATGAAAAGGTTATATGGCGCCTAAAAGGCATGAACATGCCTAGAAATTTCATTTTATTTAATAAAGGGGCACACCACAATTTTATTTAAAACCTGTTTATAGACCTGTTAAGTTCATGTATTTTTGCAAATCAGTTATTAGCTTGATCACATTAAACAGGATCTTACATTCTTGCCTGTTTATTATTGAATGCATGTATGCGGTGTGTCCCTTTAGAATAATATTTTTCTCTTATAAAATGTTGTGGTAAAAAAATAAAAATAGTAATTAAAATACTACTCTAAAATAGAATGTCTTGATTCTTTATTCTTCTTCATTATTGACCACTTGTAGCATGGTTACTGACAATTCTCATTGTAATAGCACAGGTTTAAATTGTTTAACTGAAAATAAGACCTGTGAGAATAACAGTGAGAATAACAATGAGAATAACATGACCTCTGCATGTACATGTATGTTACAATGAAGTATCTTTGGATTTATTTGTACTTCAAAACAATTTTCGGGGCCATGTAACGGTTGAAAAAGTCCTCAAATTTGGGCAAAAACTTTGTTACCCATGCCTGATTTAACTCGAACCTTTGGCAATGAAAACTACTAGACTCTGGATGTAACAAGACCAGATCACAGTATCTTGAAAAAGACCTACATACAAACAACTGCAGCTGAATTTGGTGGTACCAAGCATGATTTGGTTTGAGCTTTATCTCAGTGCTTACATTTCCATTTTGGTTTATAGAGACAGATTTTAATGGGTATGTTATTTCTTTAACACATTCAGACACAGTTTTCTTGCTCCATTTCACAGCAGTTTTACATTCCACTATACCGACAAGTGACCCATTCTCTTTCACACCACAGTCGGGAGATGCAGCAAGAAAACCATGCTCGGTGTCGATCATTAGTCCCAATTTTTGTAAAGTAATGGCATTACCTTCCTTTGCCTTTTCCAATTCATAGCGTTCCAAAATTACAGGCTCAAATTCTAACCCATATTTCATTGCTGCAGATGAAAATTGGGATGGTTCAAAAATGGAATTTGTGATTTTTTCAGGATTGGATTTTTTGAATGTGTAAAAGTTGCACACACGGCTAACTAAAGACCCCGTTATTCTAAATTTTCTTAAAGAAAACCAATCGGAAGTTCTACTTTGTAATAAAGTATGCGTTTGAATAAGAGCCTGCTCTGTTTCGTTAACTTTGATAGCTGATTTTAGATCTACTATTTGTGTATCACTAGCCGATTTACAAATCTCCTCTATCTTGTTATGGAACCGAGCCATATATTCATATAATGGATTGACTGAACAGCGCGTTTCCACTGGATCTGTTCCACTAACTACAGTGGTCATGAGAAGTCCTTTTTGAGAAGTGGTGCTCCACTGTTGCAGCTCAGAAATAAAAGTCTGAGCTGCAGTTTTGTCGGACTCGCAAACAAGGTTTAACTGGTAATAATCTGGCGGATTTCCCTTCAGCGTTCTTTTTTCCTTTCTTATTTTCCCGAACCGTTTTCTTTCAAAGTCAATGTCATATACAGGAGCAGCCGGCAGCTTTGTTTCCCTCGGTTTGTTCCAAGCTTCTAGTTTGTCTACAAAAAACAAAAAAACATATTTTACTTAAACTAGATATAAAACAAAAAGAGTTTAAAACAAAAAAAATGATGGTGCTTGCCATTTCATTAAAAGATATAGCAATCTGTTAAATTAAGTTTAAAGTAGCTATCACGCCAACAACAGCCAAATTTTACAACTTATGTACACCGTTTCTCAACCTACTGACCACAAGGTATATATATAACTTAAATATTTTGAGAATCCAAACTTGATAAGACACAACATAACCGGCTTTAACCAGTCATATGGAGCGTCGAATTAAGAGTTACTTATAATTCATTTTACGCATATTCAGTTATGGGTATTTTAAGAACCACTGAACAAACAATACTTTTAACCGGTATATATACATTTGGCGGTTTAGTTTCTTTAAATCAAGTTCAACAAAATGGTCAAAAATATATGAAACTTAAAATGTGGCAGACAACGTAACCGTTATTTAATTTAATATACCTGTGCAAGATGGAATGTCCTCTGGTAGCACAAAGATCTTATTGAAATCTTCAAGTGCATAGCATAGGGCAGCAACATGCTTGCATGTACAGTTTGGACCCGAACCAGCAGGACACCCACAGCTGGCATGAATGATGTCCCCTTGATCATTCAGCATCAACACCAATTTGTATGTCTGCTGTCTCATTTGTGCCAGGCACTGGGCAACTATGATAACCTTCTTGGCCACTTCATCTTGTCTCAACGAGATGCTCTGCAATGAGAGAATATATGTTTTTTTTAATTTAAACATGTAAACACAATATTTTGTTTTCTAATTTTAATAACTTCTAAAAAAAAAAGGAAATAATAAAAGTAATGAAGTAAAACAAATGTGGACTGGTCATCACCAAAATTAGGACCAGTTCTTCCACGCCAGAAGTATTGATATCTATGAAATTAAAACACAGACACTATGGTGGTGTACAGCCGTATCAACCGTATTTTTAAAAGAAGTAAAAACACCCCACCCACCCTGTTTATGCCAACGCTACGGCTTTTGGCCACGAAGTAAGAAACATAAAGTAAATAATTATCACTTGACCGCACGTCAAATATATGTTATTAATTTGCATTGTACCGTACAAAAACATAAATTAAAGAGCGTTTATTCGATAAAATTTTAGAACGGAAGAAAGGCATTTTCTATCGCTACACCGGTTCCAACTTACGTTCACGTGTCCCGAAGTAAACAGTTCAAAACTATTCGCTCTTATTGCCTTGAAATCTGCTCTGGTTTCCAAGAAATACGTCAATATGGTTCCTATGTTGAATAATACCAAAGGTTGTGGTATTTTAGCGCTCGAATACGCATTCTTCAACTCAATATATGAGGATGAAACAGGTTGACAATTGGAAGCTGGTGCCACCGAGTCTGCCATTGTTGATACTTTTTGCCTGCCAGCATCTGATTAGTTCTTGAAGTCATGTGACTTTGCGCCACGTGACTGAAATTCCGAACACTGTACGGAGTTCGCCGAAGTACTGGTGAAATGGGCTATTAAATTGATTCCTACAAATTTTAGCAGAACTTGCATAAAGACATGAAAGATGAATAGATGAATGGTTATTGTTATTATTAGAACACAGACATCTATACATACAGAACTTACGATGTATGCATGTATTTGCCCAAATTTTT
This sequence comes from Cyrtodaria siliqua, assembly GCA_037043455.1. Classification (NCBI taxonomy): domain Eukaryota; kingdom Metazoa; phylum Mollusca; class Bivalvia; order Adapedonta; family Hiatellidae; genus Cyrtodaria; species Cyrtodaria siliqua. Next base: position 299,171 of record JAWPHD010001066.1, read on the forward strand.
TATTATTATTTTTGAGTATGATATTATTGACTTACAAAATATACATAATATGTATAATATACATAACATAAGGTCTTGCGATTTCATACTCATACCCAGTTGAAGCTTCATCAGCCAAGATAAATTATTGTTATAAAAGCATGGCAACATATCATGAGTGAAATGTAAAACTTTGCTTTTATAAGAACATATTTGGGACAAGTTAATATAAAAACATCCTTGCATTCTGGATTCTCGTATGCAAATAAATGTATCAGTCTCAATCCTCAATCACATATAATAGGCATTGTATAAGGTTTTATGGGTAGAGCATAATTGCCTATAATTTAATAGCCATTAGGGTTTCTTTGACCGGTCAATAATAATTAAGTGGAACATTGGAATCATTTCCGCACAATATGTGTACATTGCTCTTTGAAGCCTTTAAGTCGAGATCAATATTAAATGTTAAAGGGAGACACAATTTTTCTGCTTTATTCTCACCTAAGATCATTTGAAAGCGAAAACCTGTCCTTGCTGTTTTAATGTTTTATTTGTAAATTGTCGTAATATAAATTTAAACCTAAATTACTTTGTCAACTTTTTGATGCATTTGTTTGGTTTAATCTTGGGATATGCATCGGACATATGGGGCTTTAGCAAGTCTAAAGAAATTGAAAGAATACACTTGAAATTGTGTAAGAAAATATTAAATGTTAAAGTAAGTACTTGCACAGCTGCTGTTTACGGTGAACTGGGACGTTTATGGCAAGCCAATTGTCCAATAATTACGTGAACCCAGTTCACGGTCGAAAAACTAGGATTAACGATCGATAAACTAGGTTTTTCGAACGTAATACCAGGTTTATCGAATACTAACCCATATTTTCGAGCGAAAACATCATAGGATAACGGGCGTAAACCATAGTTTACGCTCGTGAACCCAGGTTTACGTTCGATAAACTAGGTTTCTCGAATGAACTAAGAATTTCGGTCGTTATCCTAAGTTCACGAGCGTAAACTATGGTTTACGGGCGTGAACCCTAGTTCACGAGCGTAAACTATGGTTTACAGGCCTGAACCCTAGTTTACGAACGTGAACCTATGTTTACGACCGTGAACTTGGGTTTACGACCGTGAACATAGGTTCATGCTCGTGAACATAGGATAACGACCGAAAATCATAGATTTGTTCGAGAAACCTAGTTTATCGAACGTAATCCTAGGTTCACGTGCATAAACTATGGTTCACGCTCGTAAACCCAAGTTCACGGTCGTAAACCTAGGTTCACGGTCGTAAACTATGGTTCACGCTGGTAAACATAGGTTCACGTCCGTAAACTATGGTTCACGGTCGTAAACCTAGGTTCACGTCCGTAAACTATGGTTCACGGTCGTAAACCTAGGTTCACGTCCGTAAACTATGGTTCACGGTCGTAAACCTAGGTTCACGCTCGTAAACTATAGTTTACGTTCCTAAACTATGGTTCACGGTCGTGATTGGGTATGCTCGTAAATCACAGATACCGGTCCAAAAGCATAGTTACAAGTCGATAAACCCGGTTTTACGAACGTGAACCTATGTTTACGAGCGTGAACCTATGTTTACGAGCGTGAACCATAGTTTACGAGTGTAAACTATAGTTCACGGGTGTAAACTATAGTTCACGGTTGTAAACATAGGTTTACGTCCGTAAACTATGGTTCACGCTCGTAAACATAGGTTCACGTTCGTAAACTATGGTTCACGGTCGTTAACATAGGTTCACGGTCGTAAACATAGGTTCACGGTCGTGAACCCATGTTCACGCCCGAAATTCATAGTTGATTTGATAATCCTAGTATGACGACCGTAAACCATGGTTTACGTTCGATAAACTAGGTTTCTCGATTGAACTATGAATTTCGGTCGTTATCCTATGTTTACGAGCGTGAACCGGGGTTCACGAGCGTAAACCGGGGTTCACGATCGTGAACCATAGTTTACGAACGTGAACTTGGGTTTACGAGCGTGAACCTACGTTTACGAGCGTGAACTATGGTTTACGGACGTTATCCTATGTTTTCGCTCGAAAGTATAGGTTAACATGCTTTTACGTTCAAAAAACCTAGTTTATCGATCGTTAATAATTGGCTTGCCATAGACGTTATCCTTTGTATATTTCACGATATTTTAAAATTATTAAGTATTGGTTTAAGTTGTTAGATACTGATAAATTAAATATTATATTGAAACATGTTTATGATATGGCCTATGGTGACTGTGTTAATGGCAACAAGAACTGGTTATCTAATGTAAACACATACATGCATGAATATGTTTCAGTTGGACTTGGGATAACCCCGATACAGTTATTTGTAAGTCATTTGTATTAGTATTCAAACAAAAAGAATCAATTGCTTTTTACAAAATTGGTATACTGATAAACACAATGCTGGTGTCTTAGATGTGTATAACAATGTGAAAATTCATTTTTAGTGTGTTTGTTACACCTATGATTTAATTAAACCTATGCGACAGTGACCGGGTTATTGCCATAGATATGATTATTTGGAAACGCATAAAGCAAACCAGGTTAATTGTGCCAAATGTCGGTGACCCTTGATTGTTCTGTTATGTGATTTAGTGGAACATATGATTTTTAGAAGAGCGTGTGTTTAGAAGAGACAATTTGCATATCAAATAAATAACTACCATAAAACACATGCATACAAATGCGTGTACATCCATATATATCCATTTATATAACATTGTTATGTTTGGGTGTTTAAGGGGCTGGTTTGAAAAAAGTGTCAACAAGTTTCAACATTCTCTCAATACTTTGATGATATTGAGTGAAACATCTACCGCCAAAAAAAAAATCAAATCCATTTGTGGTTCATAAAACTATAAAAGCTGTCGTGTATAAATAATAGCATGTTCAATTTCAATCAAGATTTGATTTAAAACAACGTGAACACAATTACAAAACAATGACATATTGTTTAAATTGTTTTTAACAATAACTACACCCGTAAGTTTGTATTAATTTCATTTTTATATATTTTCAGGTGTATTCAGGAAAACGGAGACGAACTAACATTATAATATTTGACGACGGTATCGAACCTACAGGAATCGAACCTACATGAACAGAACAAGCAGTCGTCGGTCACATGCTTGTTTACCACGAGGACTGCGCCGATACATTCGGAGAGGTTTTGGAGTCGGCTCCACCCGGGATCAGAGTTAAATTGTATAGACGTAATGCAGACAGTTTAATTGTGAAGTCAATACAAGGCACGGAATGGCAGTTGAGAAATTAATTCACGGAGATACGGTTCGAGAAGATTTGGCTTTATTTCTTGCGGAATAAAAAAAAATCCCTAAAAGAATTAAGTTGGCTATAAGTTTGTAATATAATTATACTTTCCGCAAGTACACTGAAGTAGTGCGAGTAAATTTAAGTTGCTGTGTTCAAAGCAATGCCGCGCAATACGTCTATACAATTAAGCTCTGCGCCCAGATGCTCTTAGGTGGTTTTTACAAAATTAGTTTGAATGTAATTCTTATTTAAAATGCTTTAGTAATAAAACTATAGCTGTTTTCACAATGTGCTATATTATGAAAGATCAAATATTAGTGTATTTGTAAAAGGTATTTTAAACGTTGACGTATTCGTGTACGTTACGTAGCATAAGCATTTGACCTTTAATCTACAATTGTTGTTTTTTTCATTATTATAGTGTGTATAATTGTTATACGAAAATAGAATTACTCGTTAAAATCAAATCTTGCAGCACGATGAAATCGTTATGAAAACGTAAAATAGTGCATCGATTTGGAAGATATCATTCTGTAAAAAATAATGGTGTGAATGATGTATTATGTTTATACTGAATGGCACTAAGGTCATCATAAAATATATGTTTGTTGTCCGAACGCGACCGGTTCCAAAAAGTCAGCCCTACTACAACATTTATTTTTACTAAAAATATTTTTTTTTTTAGTAGTATCCAATGGGATCCGCATTTTAAACAGTCACTCATTGTAGACGATCCGCATTTTATACGGTACCTCATTGTCACAGAGACGCTCATTCGTTAAGACTCTCATTATTCGCGAGATCCGCTCAGTCATTTGCGGATGCCATCGGTTCTTTGTCTGAAAATAATCGAGTGTGGTCAGTTGTTTATCGCATTAGCAACTATCTGGCCAGAATGTTCACTTACATGTCAAATGCCACTTAAGTAACAGGTTATTCCTTGAAAACATTTTACGATTAGCTCATTCGATCAATCAAAAAACATGTTACATATTGTTGATGAAGTATTCTTAATTTCATTTTTCCCGCTTCGCATTTTTAGCAAACAAGTGCAGACATGTTTTAACTCACACACATTGCTCACGCTGATGGGGTCATTGTCGTACCGGGTACTACAGAAACGTACCCGAAAATCATTGAAATCCAGAAAGGCCCCCAAATATACATAAATGTACCCGAGACAAAATCGCGAGAGTACAATGTCGTAAAACGCGGCCATAACGCGTTCTGTTACTTCACGTAAACGAAACTTTCATTGTTTACAAAGTTTAATCGATTCACTTTTTAAAATTCACCTTACATATTGAATGTATTTACGTATTTAATGGCGCCCAATTTATATTTTGAAAACCAATATTTGTGATATCCCTTTTTGATGATTCTTCCCTAAACAGATTATCAGAATACCCAATCCAAAATTGGCGCCCAAATGTGGGTGTGTGGGTTTTCCGGTTGGGGCTTCGGAAATATAAAGTACAGGGATTCCTTCACTAAAATCGTCTTGAATGACGAGCTGCATATTTGTTTACTTTCTTGCGCGACGTTTGATGATTTACAATTTCCGGTTTTGCGACAATACCTTCTGTATTTTATTACTAGCTATGGCAGCCTGAATATGTTTTTAAGAACAATAGCGCAATAGTTAATCATAAACGATATTGTTTAAGTAGTTGTTTTACCAAGTTCTAAATTGTTTCAATTCCGCCAATGAGATCTTGTTTGTCCGGGTACGTTTCTGTATATTTGGGGACCGTTCTGGAATTCAAAGAGTTTCGGGTACGTTTCTGTATACATAAATGTACCCCGGGTATCTTTCTGTAGTAGTATTCCGCACAGGTATTTCTTTAAAACAGACAGTTTTTCTTCTGATACTGCACAGGGTGAATTATGATTATCGCGGCATATATATAAGAGAGGTAAATGATATTTTGTAAATAAATATAAATAATTTAAATATGAACATTAAGCTACACAGATATGTTGGAGTTTTATTAATGCAATATTCTAAATGCATGTATGTTAAAATGTAGTTTGTTTACATTACACAACAATTAGCACAAGCTTTTAGAGTAGTAAAATTGATTACATATCCATAGTCTGGAAACAATATAAAATATCATGTGTGTTTTTAAAGTTAGAAATGTTTTAAATATTTATTTTTAAATTATTAAAAATAAAAATATAATTTCATATTTTTCTTCATTTCACGAAGCATAACAGAAAACTGAGTCAAGTGTTTCTGACAGAAAGCTTTTTTTTTATTAAACAGAATTATATTAAATAGTATGGCAGTCAAATACCATTTTTTGAAAACAATAGCATAAAGGCTTTTATACATATATGATATGCCGTTAAACCACAATCATGCTTGATATTTTGATAATTCATTCAATAAACGACGTTTCAGTTTGCTGAAAATGTGTTTACATAAGTATTGGCTGACATTAACATTGATGGTTGACGTCAATTAAGCTTAAAATGCCATTTATACCTCCCACGGGTATCGAGTTAGCCTTTTGATTCTGATATAGGAGTGAGGCATTTCTCTTCTTTTTTTTCAAAAAATAAATTATTAGCAAACTGAATCGACACATGCAGTACAATTATTTATTGTTAGAGCGCTCTTGTCAATAACTTATATATATTATATTATTTATTATATTGATGCAACCATGATATATGTAACTGTGAAATTAAAAATATACTACGTGCAACATCGAAACAGTTATTACAAATAAGACCAAAGTAAATAGTCCCTTGTATTATAAACAAAGTAAATACTTATAACTATAATTTGAAATCAGGACGATTGCTTTTTACATGTTTACATCATAATTCAAATGGTGTTCCAACATACAGTAACACGCCTAAACTACTATCAAGTGCTCTAACGGTTGCATGACTCGAAAACAAAGGAGTTCGTAATTCGCATTAGAAATAGTTTCTGTTTCCCTACTTAAAGTGGTAGAGATACTTTTTATAAAACTGTTGTCGTTGGTGTATAACCAAACACAAATCTAGGATCCTTGTAAATCATAAGCGATCTGTTTAGCTTGAAGTTGCAAGGCAAATACCGTTTGTTTAACAATATTATAGGCCTGTATTATAATTATAACTTTGTTCAGTAATATAATGTCATCAGAAGAAAAAAAAGGAAATAATATAATCCAAAATGTCCATCGGATGATGCTCAAATCGAATGTTATAGGTAGTCAACTGCATAATATACCTACCATGTGCACAGCCCTTACAAAACAAAATCAACATTCGGTCTTTTAGTAAATATAAAATTCATGATTATGATAGCTTCAGCATAACCTGACACTCTTAGACTGTGTTCAGTCAGTTCTGTTTCTTATTCTAAAGACAGTTGTTCAACAAAATATAAGCGGCTGAATTCAGCCAGTATCGTTCAACCAGTGATTGATGGTGGTCGTATCAAGTCAAAAACATGTACTACTGGCTCTTACTTGTAACTGTTTTTCTTTTTTATCGGCTGAATTCAGCCGATGGTTTTAGACAAAAATGTTTACGATTGGGTTATATGAAAACTCCAATTACTGAACTGTTATTGGTGTTGAATATACTCTGACGACGAAACATACACGACTGAATTCAGCCAGAACCTTTGTGTGCTTTAAGCATCATACAGGAAAGGTGAAGCAAAACAGATCAGTGGAGAAAGTAAAACATGTATTTGCAAGCCCTTTTTTTCTTTAGCTGACTGAATTCAGCCAGTATTGATAAGAAGAAAATAAAAAGTTGGGTAAAATAAAACAAGTTCCAATACAGGTTCCAATGCAGCACTAATTAATAATTCACTGTATAACCATATCCGAAAGTTGTGCAAAATTAAGCGACTGAATTCAGCCAGTACCTGTGTAACTCGGATTCAAAATCCCCACTCACTTTAGGGCGATTTTGGCTATAATTTGAGAGATTCTATGAAAAAATGACAATGGGCTGAGGGCTTCTTTGAAAATGGTTTGATTGTTCCCAAAGCGAACGTAATTCTAAAATGACAGGCTGTCAGAATCATCCAACAACAGCCCCATCTCATGTTTAAATCCAGAATCACAATGCATAGCCTCACTATATTTTCAGGGAAATTTTCACTACACTACCAAAGACACTAATCTCTACGTAGAGAACTATGCTTATTAAACAAAATCGGTCAAAAATGTATCGGTAGAGAAGTAGTGGAGCCGGTACAAAATTAGCTTTATAATAAGAATTTGTTGTATGAAAGAATAAGGCAGTGTTATAATAATGTTTCTAGCTGTGGCTTTAATAAAATACATTTGCGAGACAGTATTGCATGACATTCAAAACAGTGACATTGCAGAACGGCATTGACATAGTAAATACAACTGCTAAGGAATATGAATTTAAAACATCAACATGTTGCATTGCTCAGGTAGGTCATGCAGTCACTTTTTGATATTGTAGATAAACGTATTCGGTGTTTGTTTTCGAAACGTCCGAAGTATAGATTATTCCCAGTTATTATTTTAACTAACTATGCTAACCCCTCTTTACTTCCTCCAAGACCTAGGGTTTCGTTTCGTAATTTAAAATAGGGAATTAAAGAATTGCATAATAAATCCGTTTCAGTTCCAGCTGATAAAGCAACTAACCATGTAATTATTGCTTCACGCCTCCTTTACGTCAAAGTTTTATCTCTGGAACTCGGAAGCGCTAATTCGTATACTCAAGTTCGATCTACTGAGGAAGATGTTGTTTCCACAAATATCACGCTGTGCACTACTTTCAAGACTGGTGTAGACGAAAAGCAAAACAAAATGTCAACTATTTACTGGATTCCTAAGTTATATAAAAAGCCTTAAAAGACGGCTTTATTTCAAATTTCAGTGCCTGCACCACAACAGACATCTTCAAACTTTTAACTTCTTGTCTTACTTCCGTTAAAGATCACGTTCAAACTATTGTCCTAAAACTTATACAAACTCTGGGATTCATTATTTTTTGGTCAATTAAAAATTCGGATTCTGTCTCTCTGTTTCTTGATTTACATCTTTCTATTGGAAATGGAGTAGTAATAACTAAAATTTATGATAAAAGAGATGATTTTGATTTGATATTGTGAATTATCCACACTTAGTGGGGATATCCCCAATACTGTTTCATATGGCGTGAATATTTCTCAGTTAATTCGTTTTGTTAGAGTTTGTAGCCGTGTTGAGGACTTTAACCTTCGTAATCTTAACATTATTGAACAACTCCTTTAGCAGGATAACCGTTAACATGAGTTACGCAAGACTTTTTCTAAGTTTTATTATAGTAACACTGATCTGCTCGACAAATATAATAGCAATCTGAAATCACTTCTTTGACAAGGTATATCACAACCCCTCTATTATGGAGATGTGATTTACAAACATAGGAAGATTATCGATCGTGATAATTGTCATGAGTTGTTTATTAAAATTATTAGAACATTTATAAACAGTGGTTACGACCGAAGTATTCTGTTAGTTGTAGTACGCTTCTACAGTTTGTAAATATACTTTCCTCTTTGATTGTGCCACAACCGGTCGGGCGGTGGACTCTATGGCAACGTGTTCCTAAATCCTTTCGGCATTGTAATCATTAAGTTCGCCTCAACCCGGGTCTAGCGGGCGTGAACGGTAGCAAGCACATTTCACTACCTTTCATGAATAGTCTCAATCAAACCGAGACACAATATTTGTTTGTATCGTTTCATACTTTTTTATATATCAAATATGGCGTTTAAACTAGGTTGTAGGGTGCACCACACCTCACTATTATCCTATTGTCATCACAATAATTGGACAGTGTAAATAAAGATATCCCCGCCATACGTTACAAGCTCTTACAAACAAGGCAGCATTAATAGGCAATATAAATAAAACACATAAATTATCAAGTGTATATAATATAGTTAACACAAGTCTAGAAAGCCACAAAGCAAGTACTCAATAACTTTGCAGAAGCCAGAGAAACAAGGGAACAAACCGTTTAGGTTACGACCAGACCAGACCAAACGTCAAATGCTACCGTCCTATAAGAATTTAGGTAGACGTCATCATAGGGTCCACAATCAATCCGGTCATGACGAACTGTAAATGGGTCAACCGCTAAACATTCAGTGCGTTGCAAAATGAATTTGTCAGAATCTATTTTGATAAATCTTTTAACAAGTTTAACAAAGACTGTATGATAGTGATTATGACCAAGGATCTTACGAAGTTTGTAAATCACAACACCATGAAAAAAATAAAAAGTTATAAGTCCAAGAAGAGTAGCCTTCACAGTCACTCCAACAAGTATACTACTTCCTAATTTCTTCATCTTTCATCTGTTTTTGAGCACAATATGACCTATTTATTTGTCGACGTGCCGTAAAACACCATTTATTCATTCCAACATGTATTACAAAACAAAGGTGATAAAACAAGTACGTCACAAACACATTCAGTACAAAAGCATTTAATAAACATAAGGGTTGACAACTGGGATACCGCCTTGGAACGATCAGTGGCAAAGGGTGCACCAAACCTTACTCTTATCCTGTCATCATCCCCAAACAACGGGAAAGTGTAAATAAAAATAATCCCCGCCGAATTAACACCTTACATATGAAAAAGCATAGATAGGTGTTATAAGCAAAAACACAAAAATGTTCATGTATATAATATATCAAAAATAAGTTAAGCCTAAGAAGCTAATCTCATATGTACTCGATGACTTGTCTGAAGTCAGAGTATCAAGGGGAAAACAAAACCTTTAAGGGCACGACAAAACGGAGTGAAGGACATTTATCAAACGGTTTCAGCCTTAAAGGATTTAGGAACACGTTGTCATAGAGTTTACCGCTCGTCCGGTTGTGGCACAATCAAAGAGGAAAGTATAATTACAAACTGTAGAAGCGTCTACAACTAAGCATGTAGGGCGCCGCAGAATACTTCGGTCGTAACCTCTGTTCATAAATGTTCTAATAATTTTAATAAACAACCCATGAAAACTATCACGACCGATAATCTTCCTAAGTTTGTAAATCACATCTCCATAAAAGAGGGGTGGTGATATACCTTGTCACAGAAGTGATTTAAGATTGTTGTTATATTTGTCGAGCAGATCAGTGTTACGATAATAAAACTTTGAAAAAGTATTACGTAACTCATGGTAACGGTAACCCTGTTGGAGAAGTTTTTCAGTAATGTTAAGATTACGAAGGTTGAAGTCCTCAACACGGCTACAAACTCTAACAAAACGAATTAACTGAGAAATATACACGCCATAAGAAACAGTATTGGGGATATCCCCACTAAGTGTGGATAATTCACAATATCAAATCAAAATCATCTCTGTTATCATCAATTTTAGTTATTACTACTCCATTTTCAATAGAAGGATGTAAATCAAGAAACGGAGAGACAGAATCCGAAACATTAGATTTATTGAGTTTTAGTTCTCAGTGGAGGATAAATGTTAGGAACCATATTAGAAAAGAAAGGATTATCCAAATTAAGTATATCATCCAGGTAGCGTGAGGTGTTATTAAAAGCGTCTATGACATCAGCTTGTGTATCTGCAGAAAGGCATAACATAAAGTCGGTATAAAATCAAATCTGCGACATGGGTGTTAAGTTAGTACCCATTGAAATGCCAACGGTTTGCCTATAAACGGAATGTCCAAAACTGACAAAAATGTTGTCTAATAATAATGGTATAGTGATTCACAGACTTGTTGACAAGTCCTGATGTCAGGTTGAGATAGTCCTAGTCACAGTTGATTTCTTAAATTTCTTTTATATTTTAAAAGTGGATCAGTGTTATGATAATACAATTGTGCAAAGGTTTCTCGAACTTTATTGTAACTGTAGCCCTGCTGGAGTAGCCTTTTAGTTAAACAAATATTACGAATATTAAAGTACTCCACACAACTACAAGCTCTAGAAAAACGAATAAGTTGAGAAACATAGACCGCATCAGAAGTAGCTCGGGGAAAATCCCCATCTAAGTAGAAATAATTAACAATATCAAAATTAAAATCATCTATCTTGTCATAGATTTTACTAATTATTTCGCAATTTTCAATAGCGAGATGTAAATCAAGAAAGCGACAATATAAAACATGTTAGCTTTGATGAGTTGAAGTTCCTTAGAATAGATAGTAAATGTTCAATATGTCATCCAGATATAGAGAGGTGTCATTAAAGGCTTAAAACTAAATCTGCCTGAGTATCAGATGAAAGACTCAACATGAAATGTCGATCATAGCAATACAAGAACAAATCTGCGACAAGACGTGCACATTTCGTACCCATAGGGATACCAACACTTTTTCTATAAGCGGTAGTTCCATACCTGACGAAAATATTATCTAATAGGAAAATGAGTGATTCGCAAACTTCTTGGCAAGTCCACATTAATAAAAAAAGATATTAATATTGTTACAGGCCAAAAATGTAGTTTTTTCTGTATCGAAAGTTTTTTGAATGAGAGCAATAAGCTTGGCTTAGATAAGGTGATGTGGTAATATTGTGTATAGTGTTGAGAAGTCATAAATAATTATCGATGAAGCTTGACGTTTATTGCAAATTGTATCAAGGCCGTTTCATGAAATTTTAATTGACCAAAAAATAATGAATCCCAGAGTTTTCATAAGCTTTAGCACAATAGTGTTGAATGTGATCTTTAACTGCAGTAAGACAAGACGTTAAACGTTTGAAGATGTCTGTTGTGGTGCAGGCTCTGAAATTTGAAATGAAGCCGGCTTTATATGGCTTTTTATATAATTTAGGAATCCAGTAAATAGTTGACATTTTGTTTTGCTTTTCGTCTACACCAGTCTTGAAAGTAGTGCACAGCGTGATATTTGTGGAAACAACATCTTCCTCAGTAGATCGAACTTGAGTATACGAATTAGCGCTTCCGAGTTCCAGAGATAAAACTTTGACGTAAAGGAGGCGTGAAGCAATACTTACATGGTTAGTTGCTTTATCAGCTGGAACTGAAACGGATTTATTATGCAATTCTTTAATTCCCTATTTTAAATTACGAAACGAAACCCTAGGTCTTGGAGGAAGTAAAGAGGGGTTAGCATAGGTCGTTAAAATAATAATTGGGAATAATCTATACTTCGGACGTTTCGAAAACAAACACTTTGTTTTGCTTTTCGTCTACACCAGCATTGAAAGTAGTGTACAGCGTGATATTTGTGGAAACAACAACTTCCTCAGTAGATTCATCTTGAGTATACGAATTAGCGCTTCAGAGTTCCAGAGATAAAACATTGACGTAAAGTAGGCGTACAACAATAATTACACCGTTAGCTCCTTTATCAGCTGGAACTTAAACGGATTTATTGTGCAATTCTTGAATTTCCGATTTTAAATTACGAAACGAAACAATAGGTCTAGGAGGAAGTAAAGAGGGGTTAGCATTGTAAGTTAAAATAATAATTGGGAATAATCTATACTTCGGACGTTTAGAAAACAAATACCGAATACGTTTATCTACAATATCAAAATTACCAGTGATTGCATGACCTACATGAGCATAGCAACATGTTGATGTTTTACAATCACATTCCTTAGGAGTTTTATTTACTATGTCAAGACATTTTGGAATGTCACTGTTTTGAATGTCATGCAATATTGTCTCGCAAACGTTATTATTGGGTAGCACTTTGAAACGATTTTTTATTTTCCGTGAACAAAATACTGAAAAAGAGACGTTATACGAGCATCAAATATTAACATGATAAAAGAAAACAAAAAGTAGCAGGCTCGGTTTTATTAGGACTCTGATGAGAAGTAATAAGTCTCAATAAGATACAATACCTTTCAGACCACCGACTTTAGCATTATTTTATTAAAGCCACAGCTAGAAACATTATTATAACACTGCCTTATTCTTTCATGCAGCAAATTATTATTATAAAGCTACTTTTGTACCGGCTCCACTACTTCTCTATCGATACATTTTGACAAATTTTGTTTAATTAGCACAGTTCTCTACGTAGAGATTAGTGTTTTTGGTAGTAAATATTTCTCTGAAAATATAGTGAGGCGAGGCATTGTGAATCTGGATTTAAACATAAGATCAGGCTGATGTTGGATGATTCTGACAGCTTGTCATTTTAGAATTACGTTCGCTTTGAGTACAATCAAACCATTTTCTAAGAAGCCCTCAGCCGATTGTAATTTTTTCATAGAATCTCTCAAATTATAGCCAAAATCGCCCTAAAGTGAGTGGAAATTTCAACCATCCATTTTGCCCTAGGCCTTGGTTCTGAATCCGCGAAGAAATAAGCATGACGGTCAAATGAGGCTAACTCACAGAAAAAGCATGGAAACCTTGTTTATTTACTGCTAACATTTTACATGAACGATTAGCTCAGGTATATAAACTGAGGCTCGAGTTAAGTTTTCTCTATGAAAAGCATAACAGGGTCACTGCTTATCCAGACAGAGAGTAAAACAAAAGAATTCAAAGTAATAAAAAAGCTAATTAACATGTAAGCTGTACTAAATACAAAACTTTGTTGATAATTCATCGTTTTTAGAATGAAAAACACACCAAAACACAGCTAATGAAACACCAGCTTTTATAGATCATCAAGCCCATTCTGTGCTGCTTTAAAGTAAAATATCGCTTAAGCCGGTGCTAGGAGGCGTAAGTGGTGTTGCATCTTATAATTACCTCTTATGAACAGACTCAATAAAACCGAGTCTGCTACTTTTCTCTTTTGTTTGTGTTTGTTGCTTCCAAGGGATCACCTTTTCGGTTTTATTGACATTCACACTAGCGTTTGTTTAGTGCTGCGGCCTAAAAAGTCGCCCGGACTATAAATCGGTAGTGTTATTATTTACTGGTCATTTGTGATCATCAAGCCCATTCTGTGCTGCTTTAAAGTAGAATATCGCTTAAGCCGTACCTAGGAGGCATGCGTGGAGACTAAATAAAACCGAGTCTACTACTTTTCTCTTGTTTGTGTTTGTTGCTTCCAATGGATCACCTTTTCAGTATTTATTAATATGGTTGCTTCATACAATAGCTGTATTGGGAGGGCCTCATCAACTGAAACACAATTGAATGTCACCATTTTCTCCTGCAAGTGTTTGTTGACACGCTTACCTATACAAATATTTTCCTCCCCCAAATACAATAGCCTGGAAACAGGTCTTTAAATTTGATTTAATTAAAACATGACCCTAACTCGATTTGTTTTACCATGTTTTAGATTTTAAATAAATATATCGCATTATCGACAAACTATAAATACTTTGAAATAAATATCTCGTGTTTTGACGACATAAATATATGAACTTATAGATATATATCATAACAACTCGAGTTAATTTAAATTGAAAACTTCAATATAACTTAACAAGACGAGGCACGAATACGCTTCCGTAGTTTTTCGATATTGAAAATTTATTTGTTGAATAACGAATCTTTTTTTTTTACGATATTCAAAACTTATTTGTTGAATAAAGAATCTCGAGTTTTTTGGTCTTCGATATTCAAAACTTATTTGTTGAATAACGAATCTCGATTTTTTTTTGTTTTTCGACATTCAAAGATTTTTTGTTGAATAGAGAATCTCGATTATTTTGTTTTTCGATATTCAAAACTTATTTGTTGAATAAAGAATCTCGAGTTTTTTTGTTTTCGATTTTCAAAACTTATTTGTTGAATAACGAATCTCGATTTTTTTTTTGTTTTTCGACATTCAAAGATTTTTTGTTGAATAGAGAATCTCGATTTTTTTGTTTTTCGATATTCAAAACTTATTTGTTGAATAACGAATCTCGATTTTGTTGTTTTTCGATATTCAAAACTTATATGTTCAATAACGAATCTCGAGTTTTTTGTTTTTCGATATTCAAAACTTTTTTGTTCATTAACGACTCTCGATTTTTTTGTTTTTCGACATTCAAAGTTTTTTTGTTGATAAACGAATCTCGATTTCTTGTTTTTCGATATTCAAAACTAATTGGTTGAATAACGATTCTCGATTTTTTGTTTTTCGATATTCAAAGCTTATTTGTTCAATAACGAATCTCGAGTTTTTTGTTTTTCGATATTCAAAATTTATTTGTTCAATAACGAATCTTGAGTTTTTTGTTTTCCAATATTCAAAACTTATTTATTCAATAATGATTCTCGAGTTTTAGTTTTTCGATATTCGAAATTAATTTGTTAAATAATGAGTGTTTTCTTGTTTCGTTTTTCGATATTCAGAACTTATTTGTTGAATAACGAATCTCGATGTTTCTGTTTTTCGATATTCAAAATTAATTTGTTGAATAATGAATCTTTTTTTTTTTTTTTCGATATTCAAAATTTATTTGTTGAATAACGAATCTCGAGGTTTCTGTTTTTTGATATTCAAAATTAATTTGTTGAATAATCATGATAATGAATCATTTTTTTTAGATTTTCGATATTCAAAACTTATTTTGTTTTTCGATATTCAAAACTTATTTGTTGAATAACGAATCATTTCTTTTTTACGATATTCAAAACTTATGTGTTGAATAAAAAATCTCGAGTTTTTTGTTTTTCGATATTCAAAACTTATTTGTTGAATAACGAATCTCGAGTTTTGTTGTTTTTCGACATTTAAAGTTTTTTTTGTTGAATAGCGAATCTCGAGTTTTTTGTTTTTCGATATATAAAACTTATTTGTTGAATAAAGAATCTCGAGTTTTTTGTTTTTCGATATTCAAAACTTATTTGTTGAATAACGAATCTCGAGTTTTTTGTTTTTCGATATTGAAAACTTATTTGTTGAATAACGAATCTCGAGTTTTTTCTGTTTTTCGACATTCAAAGTTTTTTTGCTGAATATCGAATCTCGAGTTTTTTGTATTTCGATATTCAAAACTTATTTCTTGTCGTGCCCTTAATGGTTTATTCTCTTACTGCTCTGGCTTCTGCCAAGTCATTGAATACCTTCATTGTGGCTTTCTAGGCTATTGTATTTTGTATTATATTTACACGAGCATATTTATGTTTTACTTATATTGCCTATTGATTCTGCCTTGTTGGTTAGAGATTAGATCATGGCGGGGATTTCTTTATTTACACTGTCCTGTTTTAATGGGATGACAGTAGGGTAAGTTTGAGGTTTGGTGCACCATAGAACCGGTTTAAACCCCCAGTGGCCTACTTTGCCACTGACCGTTCCAAGGCGGTAGCTCTATTGTGAACCCTTTTGTGTTTGTGACGTCGTTTACTTTTATTATTACTTTTGCCTTCTTGTTTGTCTGTTTCCATGTTTGTTTCTGTGTTTTGTGGTTGACTGTCCTCCTTGAATGCTACTTTCCCTGTCCGATCTTTTTATATTTCTTTATTTGTTGAATAACGAATCTCGAGTTTTTTGTTTTTCGATATTCAAAACTTATTTGTTGAAGACAGAATCTCGATTTTTTTGTTTTTGGATATTCAAAACTTATTTGTTGAATAACGAGTCTCGAGGTTTTTGTTTTTCAATATTCAAATATAAAAATAATTTAAGGACTCTTCTGCGACAAGGACTATCACAACCTGACTTCTATGGTGATGTGATTTATAAACTTCGTAAGATTCTTGGTCATGATCACTTTCATACTATCTTTGTTAAACTTGTTAAAAAGTTTATCAAAAGAGGTTATTACCCTATCATTTTGCAACGTACTGCATGTTTGGTGGTGGACCCTTTTACAGTTCGCCACTATGCTTTCCTCTTTAATTGTACGATGACCGGACAGGCTGTGGACCCTATGATGACGCCTACCTAAAGTCTATTGGGACGGTGGCGTTTGATGTTTGTCTATGATCTTTCTTATCGTGCCCTTAATGGTTTATTCTCTTACTGCTCTGGCTTCTGCCAAGTCATTGAGTACCTTCATTGTGGCTTTCTAGGCTATTGTTTTTTTGTATTATATTTACACGAGCATATTTGTGTTTTACTTATATTGCCTATTGATGCTGCCTTGTTGGTTAGAGATTAGATTATGGCGGGGATTTCTTTATTTACACTGTCCTGTTTTAATGGGATGACAGTAGGGTAAGTGTGAGGTTTGGTGCACCTTAGAACCGGTTTAAACCCCCAGTGGCCTACTTTGCCACTGACCGTTCCAAGGCGGTAGCCCTATTGTCAACCCTTTTGTGTTTGTGATGTCGTTTGCATTTATTATTGCTTTTGCCTTCTTGTTTGTCTGTTTGCGTGTTTGTTTCTGTGTTTTGTGGTTGACTGTCCTCCTTGAATGCTACTTTCCCTGTCCGATATTTTTATATTTCTTATATGTTGAATAACGAATCTCGAGTTTTTTTGTTTTTCGATATTCAAAACTTATTTGTTCAATAACGATTCTCGAGTTGTTATTTTTTCGATATTCAAAATTAATTTGTTGAATAATGAATCTTCTTCTTTTTTTTTTGATATTCAAAACTTATTTGTTGAATAATGAATCGCGAGGTTTCTGTTTTTCGATATTCAAAATCAATTTATAGAATAATGAATCAATTGTTTTTGTTTTTCGATATTCAAAACTTATTTCTTGAATAACGAATCTCGAGTTTTTTTGTTTTCGATATTCAAAGCTTATTTTGTTGAATAACGAATTTTTAGTTGTTTTTTTCTCGACATTCAAAGTTTTTTTGAATAACGAATTCTGAGCTTTTTGTTTTTCGATATTCAAAACTTATTTGTTGAATAACGAATCTCGATTTTTTTTTGTTTATCGACATTTAAAGCTTTTTTGTTGAATAACGAATCACGAATTTTTTGTTTATCGATATTCAAAACGTATTCCTTGAATAACGAATCTCGAGTTTTTGTTTTTCGAAACTGTAAACTTTCTTTTTACATAATCTCTCTGAATACTAACCTAAATGATCAACGACAAATTCTTATGTAAATATATGACAAGTTGTGTACCGTGATGTGTAGACTGATCATGGAAATCTACAGCTTGGACAAGTTTCTGCTTTTTATCCAACTCTTCATGCGAAAGGGCATTTACTTCATCTGAATGAAAATGGTGGTGGTCTTGCTGGTTTTTCCGTTGATTATTGGTTACGACTAGCCCCTGTGGCCCGGACAGATGCGTAGAACAGAAGAAGTAAACGACGATGCCGACACAAACGCCGATGGTTAAGTGGATGGTAGCCTTCAGTCGCATTGAAGCTGAAAATAAATTGTAAATGAATACAGTCATATGTATATAGTCAATGAGGAATTGACGTATTCAACAATTTAAGAGTATGAATATAAACTATATATTATGTTGTGTGAAACATTATGTACGGCAATTGCCAGTCTAACCTGCAGTTCGAATCACTGTGTATACTGGCGTTGTTGATGCACCTCGTGTGCTATGAGCTGAAATCGTTGTCGTCACTTGAAGCCAAGTTTTTGTCAACGAAACTATGCGACTCTTTGTATAATTAATTACAAAAAGTTGAACGTCATAACAAATATTCTACGTCTTTTCTGATATACTCATATAATATTTTCATGTTTTAACACAAATCCTATTCCGGTGAATATGATTCTATAATACACGTCCTGTGAAGTACCTTTATCCCGTAACAAGTGCAAGCAGAACTACTAACTTGGCTGACAATAACCGTTATGGCAGTGGTGTCAGCAGTGTAGAAGTATTTTATCAATAGACGCTTGCTTTTTCTTGTTTTTGTTATATTTTCTTCCACTTCTGGTAATCCATAGTTAGACAGTAAGTGTACATCACCATCTTATAATGCGCACACAAATTCGAAACTTCTGTTTTTAATAATAACAACACCAAATTATTTTTAAATAAATCTAGAGCAATGCAATGTTATAGGCATGCGCACAAGTGTCTAACTGTTTAACATATTGTGGTTTAAAGCTACAACCATATAGGTTAACTGGTATACTAACACATGATTATGAATGATTCACGGATGAAGTATTGTGGTTTAAAGCTACAACCATATAGGTTAACTGGTATACTAACACATGATTATGAATGATTCACGGATGAAGTATTGCGGTTTAAAGCTATAACCATATAGGTTAACTGGTATACTAACACATGATTATGTATGATTCACGGATGAAGTATTGTGGTTTAAAGCTTCAACCATATAGGTTAACTGGTATACTAACACATGATTATGTATGATTCACGGATGAAGTATTGTGGTTTAAAGCTACAACCATATAGGTTAACTGGTATACTAACACATGATTATGAATGATTCACGGATGAAGTATTGTGGTTTAAAGCTATAACCATATAGGTTAACTGGTATACTAACACATAATTATGTATGATTCACGGATGAAGTATTGTGGTTTAAAGCTTCAACCATATAGGTTAACTGGTATACTAACACATGATTATGTATGATTCACGGATGAAGTATTGTGGTTTAAAGCTACAACCATATAGGTTAACTGGTATACTAACACATGATTATGTATGATTCACGGATGAAGTATTGTGGTTTAAAGCTACAACCATATAGGTTAACTGGTATACTAACACATGATTATGTATGATTCACGGATGAAGTATTGTGGTTTAAAGCTACAACCATATAGGTAACTGGTATACTAACACATGATTATGTATGATTCACGGATGAAGTATTGTGGTTTAAAGCTACAACCATATAGGTTAACTGGTATACTAACACATGATTATGAATGATTCACGGATGAAGTAGTTTCAATTTACTTTCAAATCGACGAAGATCCAAAAGGTCGATATATAAGCCAGAAATCTATCATTCGCGGCGTCAAATATCACATTTGTATCCATCCTTCGTACAGCTAACATCGATAAATATACAGCGTCCTATTACGTTTCATCAATAATTATTTAATGCGCATTAGTTAACTTTGTCTTTGTGCTGATGATAACATAATTATATTATCAAAACAATGTTTATTTAATATTAAGGACAATTCCTACAGTTTCTTCATATTTTTTCCTATGATTATAGGAACGACCTTTTTGTGTTTTAAAGAGTTGGTACATAGCAAGAACTGCCTATCCTAAGCATATGCCAGCTTTAAAAATACTAGGTCACCAGTTGGTTTCTGAGATGTCGTAAGATGAATATATGACACATATTCCATTTTTGGTATTTTACTAAACCAAAACCAAATAATTTAGTAATAAAGTCAGCTTGAATTCAGTACCTTAATTTCATTCAAGCTCAATATACATGATCCTATTCTATGTATATATGAAGAAAAATGCATATATTTATATGGAAATAAAGGGGGAAATTACCTTTATTGCCTTGTATATCCGTGGAAAATACGGCGGATTTTTGTAGGAAAAGAGAAGTTTCGAGGAAAAAAAGATTTCATCTTTATTGTTAGAAATCATCGTGTACTTGAAAATAATGAAATAAAACTGAAATACATTTTTAAAAAAATGTCTGAGTTTTGGAGCATATATTTATATGGATTCCACATTTGCAAAAATATTACACAGTCATCAAGTCAGTAGTATTTAATGTTTTGGGAGTATGAACAAGCTATAGCGGCTAAAACAATAACTCTCTCCGTGGTCTGTATCAAAATACTGAAACTACACTTGCTTTTTAGTGTATCAATAAATAACTTCAGTATCTAAGCAGTTAATTACATTCATAATAGTGAAATCTAGTGTCTAGTGAAAACTATAGATAGGAAAGTTTGTAAAGGTGTGTTATTTGTGTACATAGTCGCTCCTAGACAGTTATGTGCGAAAACGATGCGCATGAATAACTGCAGAATATGTCCTTAATATTGTATTGGCTATATATCGGTAAAATTTAAAATGAGTTTCTACTGTCAAGGTAAGACAAGGAAGAAAATTATATGAACTCCAATTTTTAGTTTCCAAGCAAGTGTAAAAAGACATGTACATGCGATATAAACCAAGCCTTAACTTTTAGCACCATGTGTGGCATTTCTTTTATGTATTCGTTGAAAGAATCTGAATCGAAAAGTATGTGTTATAGGCCTACTGTCACAGCTGGTTCCTTGTGTACATTCTAACTAGTATCTGAAATACAACAACAGATAGGTTTATTTCAGCATAATAACATAACATGGTATGAAATCACATATGTATGAGACCATGGCAGGCTAATCAAATACTAAGGATAACACAAAATGAGAATGTAAATTCTCTTATCTCTATTGTGTTCCTTGTTATTTAATGGCATACCATAATAAGGCAAACTATATTAATGAGCAAGCATTTGGCAATGTATTTAGACCGGAAACATAAAAATATATTAAACATACTTAAAAAGAAAGAAAAATAAATAAGTGTAATGATTATCACACTTGTAAAATACTTATTAAAACAGACTGAAAAAGGGTCTCTAAGAATTAACTTTTAACAGCACTCTTGAATTTATTTATCACAGATATAATCTTAATATCAGAAGTCAACTTGTTCCAATATATTGAAGGACACATTGCATATAGTGATATACACATAGTGTATAATGATGTAGTGATGTTCACATTGCATATAGTGATATACACATAGTTTATAATGATGTAGTGATGTTCACATTGCATATAGTGATATACACATAGTGTATAATGATGTAGTGATGTTCACATCGTATATAGTGCAGCCAGTGTATACAAAATAACTTTTACATGACCTTTGACCTTTGTGATGGTGAAACATTCATTTCGCTAAACCTAGTGCCATAACTATGTACCAACTTTTCAGGAATAAAATACTCACCCATATACTTTGGAGCAGTACCTGAATGTATCTTAAAACCATGATTAAGGATAATTTGGTCAACTCTTCTTCCCACCGGTAACCAACCAAGAGATGTAAAAATCTCTGGTCCAGTATGATACAAAAGGTCCAAATTTAAAAGAAATCACATGAAACTGAATCGAAAAGAAATCACATGACACTGAATCGAAAAGAAATCACATGACACTGAATCGAAAAGAAACCACATGACACTGAATCGCTCACCTGAGACCTATGCCCATTGTAGACAAGCATTTACGTACATTAAATGTATGGAGGCATTACAGTATACCTGCTATTATAGTACAACTATGATTTGCTTAATTTATGGAATGTTTAATTTTAAAAGATTAAACATTATAACGCACAGCTAACATCACAACATGTCATGAACTACATTCCACATTGATTTAATTGTAGTATTTCCATATCTCGAAAATTTTCACTTGCTCTATAAATACTGCATAGGATGGTAAGACATTTTCTCAGTTTTCAAGAATATGCCTACTGCTACTGCTACTGTTACTGCTACTACTGCTACTGCTGCTGCTGTTAATGCTACTGCTGCTGCTGCTACTACTGCTACTACTACTACTATTACTAGTACTACTATTACTACTACTACTATTACTACTATCGCTACTGCTACTGTTAGTGCGTCTACTACTACTACCGCCGCTGCTGCTAATACTACAATTAAATTAATACTAATTGCACTAATAAGGACGGTTAGAAGACAGATGACTTGTATATAGTAATGGACATATCGCCTATAGTAATGGACGCATCCCATAAATGATGGACACATCCAATATAGTGATGTAAACCTCGTATATAGTAATGGACAAATCGTATATAGTGATGTACACAACGTATATAGTGATGTACACATCGTATATAGTAATGGACACATCGTATATAGTGATGTACACATCGTATATAGTAATGGACACATCGAATATAGTAATGGACACGTCGTATATAGTAATGGACACGTCGTATATAGTAATGGACACATCGTATATAGTGATGTACACATCGTATATAGTAATGGACACATCGTATATAGTAATGGACACATCGTATATAGTGATGTACACATCGTATATAGTAATGGACACATCGTATATAGTAATGGACACATCGTATATAGTGATGTACACATCGTATATAGTGATGGACACATCGAATATAGTAATGGACACATCGTATATAGTGATGGACACATCGAATATAGTGATGGACACATCGTATATAGTGAGGGACACATCGTTTATAGTGATTTACACATCGTATATAGTAATGGACACATCGTATATAGTAATGGACACATCAAATAAAGTAATGGACACATCGTATATAGTGATGGACACATCGTATATAGTAATTGACACATCGTATATAGTGATGTACACATCGTATATAGTAATGGACACGTCGTATATAGTGTATGGACACCTCGCATATAGTGATGGAAACATCGTATATAGTAAGGGATACATATAATAGAGAGATGGACACCTCGTATATAGTGATGTACACATCGTATATAGTGATGGACACATCGTATATAGTAATGAACACATCGTACATAGTGAATGACACATCGTATATAGTGATACAAATGGTGTAAAGTGATGGACACCTCGTATATAGTGATGGACATATCGTATATAGTGATATACACATAGTGTATAGTGATGGACATCTCGTATATAGTGATGGACATATCCTATATAGTGATATACACATAGTGTATAGTGATGGACATCTCGTATACAGTGATGGACACGTAGTATATAGTAATGGAAACATCGTATATAGTGTATATAGTGTATATAGTGATGGACACCTCGTATATAGTGTTGGACACATCGTATATAGTGATGGACACACAGTATATATTGATGGACACTTCATATATAGTGATGGACACACCGTATATCGTGATGGACACATAGTATATAGTGATGAACACATCGTATATAGTGATGGACACACAGTATATAATGATGGACACATACATCGTATATAGCTATGGACACCTCGTATATAGTGATGGACGTCTCGTTTATACTGTTGGACACCTCGTATATAGTGATGGACAAACGTATATATCGATGGACAAATCGTATATAGTAAGGGACATATAGCATAGCATATAGCTATAGACAACTCGTATATAGTGATGGACACATCGTATATAGTAAGGGACACATAAAATATAGTGATGGACACATCCTTTATAGTGATGGACACATCGTATATAGTGATGGACGAATCGTATATTGTGATTGACACTTCGTCTAAAGTGTATATAGTGTATATGGTGATGGACACCTCATACATATTGCATATAGTGTATATAGTGATAAACACCTCGTATATGTTGGACACATCGTATATAGTGATGGACACATCGTATATAGTGTATATAGCGTATATGGTGATGGAAACCTCCTAAATAGCATATATAGTGTTTATGGTGATGGACACACGGTATATTGTGATGGACACATGGTATATAGTGATAGATACATACATCATATGCAGTGATGGACACCTCGTATATAGTGATGGACACATCGTATATAGTGTTGGACACATCGTATACAGTGATGGACATATCGTATATAGTGATGGACATATCGTATATAGTGATATACACATAGTGTATAGTGATGGATATCGTATATAGTAATGGAAACATCGTATATAGTGTTTATAGCGTATATATTGATGGACACCTCGTATATAGTGTTGGACACCTCGTATATAATGATGGACACATCGTATATAGTGATGGATACCACGTATAAAGTGATGAACACCTCGTATATAGTGATGGACACCTCGTATATAGTGATAGTGTTCCGCATATAGTGATGAACACATCGTAAACAGTGATGGACACTTTGTATATAGTGATGGACACACCGTATATCGTGATGGACACATAGTATGTAGTGATGGACACATCGATTATATTGATGGACACACAGTATATAATGATGGACACATACATCGTATATAGCTATGGACATCTCGCATATATTGATGGACACATCGTATATAGTGATGGACGTATCGTATCTGACGCTTCATTTATACTGATGGACACCTCGTATATAGTGTTGAACACATCGTATATAGTGTATATAATGTATGTGGTCATGGACACCTCCTACATGGTGTATATAGTCTATATAGTGATGAACTCCTCGTATATAGTGTTGGACACATCGTATATAGTGATGGACACATCGTATATAGTGTATATCGTGAATATGGAGATGGACACCTCCTACATAATGAATATAGTGTATATGGTGATGTACACATGGTATATAGTGATTGACACATGGTATACAGTGATGGACAAGTACATCGTATACAGTGATGGACACATCGTATATAGGGTTGGACCCTTCGTATATAGTGATGGACACCACATATATAGTGTTGGATACATCGTATATAGTGATGGACACCTCGTATATAGTGTCAGATACATGAAATATAGTGAAGGACGCCTCGTATATAGTGTTGGACACATCGTATATACTGTTGGATACCGCGTATATAGTGACGGACACATCAAATATAGTGATGGACACAAAGCATATAGTGATGGACACATGGTATATAGTGACGGCCACATATAATATAGTGATGGACGCCTCGTATATACTGATGGACACCTCGTATATAGTGATGGACACATGGTATATAATGATGAACACCTCGTATATAGTGATGGTCTTCCGTTTATAGTGATGGACACATCGTATACAGTGATGGAAACATCGTATATAGTGATGGACACCTCGTATATAGTGATGTTCACATAGTATATAGTGATGGACACATAATACATAGTGATGGTCACATCGTGTATAGTGTATGAAGTGTATATGGTGATGGATACATCGTATATAGTGATGGACACGTCGTATATATAGTGATGGACACACATAGTATATAGTGATGGACACCCCGTATAGAGTGATGGACACATCGTATATAGTGTTGGACACATCGTATATAGTGATGGACACCTCATACATAGTTTTGGATACATCTTAACAGTGATGGACACCTCGTATATAGTGACGGATACATAGTATATAGTGAAGGACGCCTCGTATATAGTGATAAAAACCTCGTATATAGTGATGGACACATCGTATGTAGTGATGGACACCTAGTATATAGTGATGAACACCTCGTATATAGTAATGAACACCTCGTATATAGTGATGCTCTTCCGTATATAGTGATGGACACATCGTATACAGTGATGGACACCTCGTATGTAGTGATGGACACTTCGAATATAGTGATGGACACACCGTATATCGTGATGGACACATAGTATATAGTGATGGACACATCGTATATAGTGATGGACACATCGATTATAATGATGGACACACAGTGTATAATGATGGACACATACATCACATACATCGTATATAGCTATGGACACCTCGTATATAGTGATTGACACATCGTATATAGTGATGGACGCATCGTATATAGTGATTGACACTTCGTATATAGTGATGGACGCATCGTATATAGTGATGGACACATCGTATACAGTGATTGACACATCGTATATAGTGATGGACGCATCATATATAGTGATTGAAACTTTGTCTATAGTGATGGAAGCCTCGTTCATACTGATCGACACCTCGAATATAGGGATGGATAAACGTATATAGCGATGAACGAATCGTATATAGTGAGGGACACATAGCATAGCATATAGCTATGGACACCTCGTAAATAGTAAGGGACACATATAATATAGTGATAGACACATCGCTTATAGTGATGGACACATCGTATATAGTGATGGACGAATCGTATATAGTGATTGACACTTCGTCTATAGTGATGGACGCCTCGTTTATACTGATGGACACCTCGTATATAGTGTTAGACACATCGTTTATAGTGATGGACACATCGTATATAGTGTATAAAGTGTATATGGTGATGAACACCTCCTACATAGTATATATATTGTATATGGTGATGGAAACATGGTATATAGTGATGGACACATGGTATATAGTGACGGATACATCAAATATAATGAGGGACGTCTCGTATATAGTGATGTACACCAAGTATATAGTGATGGACACATCGTATATAGCGACGGACACATATAATATAGTGATGGACGCCTTGTATATAATGATTGATACCTCGTATATAGTGATGGACACATCGTATATAGGGATGGACACATCGTATATAGTGATGACCACCTCGTTTATAGTGAGGGACGCCTCGTATACAGTGATGGACACCAAGTATATAGTGATGTACACATAGTATATAGTGATAGACACAAAATATATAGTGATGGACCCATCGTATATAGTGATTTACACATATATCGTATATAGTGATGGACACATCGTATATAGTGAGGACAACATAGCATAGCATATAACTATGGACACCTCGTATATAGTGATGGACACATCGTATATAGTAATGGACATAACTAATATAGTGATGGATAAATCGAATATAGTGATAGACACATCGTATATAGTGATTGACACTTCGTATATAATGATGGAAGCCTCGTTTATACTGATGGGACACCGCGTAGATAGCGATGGACAAACGGATATATTGAAGGACAAATCTTGAGTGATGGACATCTCGTATATAGTGATGGACACCTCATATATAGTGACGGACACAGCGTGTACAGTGATGGACACCTCGTATATAGTGATAGACACATCGTATAGAGTAATGGACACATGGTATATGGTGATGGAAAAAATCGTAAATAGAGATGGACACTTCGTATATAGCGCTTGACACATAGTACGTAGTCATGGACACATAGTACATAGTAATGGAAACATAGTATATAGTGATGGACACATAGTATATGTTGATGGACACATCGTATATAGTGATTGACACATCGTATATAGTGATGGACACATAGTACGTAGTGATGGACTCATGTATAAAATGCTGGAAAGTGCCTATGTAGTGATGGACTACTCGTATATAGTGATGAACACTCCGTATATAGTGATTGACACCTCGTACATAGTGTTGGACACATTGTATATAGTGACGGACACCTCGTGTACGGCAATGGACGCCTGGTATAAGTGGATGGACGCCTCGTATATAGTGATCGACACCTCATATATACGGACGCAGACATATTATACAGTGTTGGACACATCATATCAAATGACTGACACCTCGTGTACAGTGATAGACACATCGTATATAGAGATTGACACATCGTACATAGTGATGGACACATCCTATATAGTGATCGACACCTCGTATATATTGATGGACACCTCGTATAAGTGGATGGTCTCCTCGAATATAGTGATCGACACCTCGTATATACGAACGGACACATATTATACAGTGATGGACACATCGTATCAAATGATTGACACCTCGTGTACAGTGATAGACAAATCGTATATAGAGATGGACACATCGTACATAGTGATGGACACATCCTATATAGTGATCGACACCTCGTATATAGTGATGGACACTTCGATATACCGACGGACACCTCGTATATAGTGATGGACACCTAGTAAAAGATGGACACATCATGTACAGTGATGGACACATCGTATAAATTGATGGACACATCGTATATAGTGATGGACGCCTCGTATATAGTGATGGACACATCGTATACAGTGATGGACACATCGTATACAGTGAAAGACACATAGTATATAGCAATGGAAACATCGTATATAGTGTATACTGTGTATATGGTGATGGACAACTGGTATATAGTGTTTGACACATCGTATATAGTGATGGACACACAGTATATAGTAATGAACACATCGTATATGGCGATGGTCATATACATCGTATATATTGTTGGATATCGTGATGGACACCTCGTATATAGTGATGGACGCATCGTATATTGTGATGGACACATCGTATGTAATGTTGAACCCATCATATATAGTGATGGACACCTCGTATATAGTGACGGATACATAGCATATAGTGATGGACGCCTCGTATATAGTGTTGGAAACATCGTATATAGTGTTTGACTCATCGTATGTAGTGATGGACACCTCGCATATAGTGATATATACATCGTTTACAGTTATGGACACATAGTATATAGTGATGGACACCTCGTATATAGCGATGGACACATCGTATAAAGTGATGGACACAACGTATACAGTGAAAGACACATAGTATACAGTGATGGACACGTCGTATATAGTAATGGAAACATCGTATATAGTGTATAGAGTGTATATGGTGATGGACACCTCGTATATAGAGTTGGACACATATTATACATTGATGAACATCGTATATAGTGCGGGACACATATCATAGCATATAGCTATGGACATCTCGTATATAGTGATGGACACATCGTATATAGTAAGGAACACATATAATGTAGTGATGGACACATCGTATATAGTGACTGGCACATCGTATATAGTGATGGACGCATCGTATATAGTGATTAACACTTCGTCTGTAGTGATGGACGCCTCGTTTATACTGATGGATACCTCGTATATAGTGATGGACAAACGTATATAGTGATGGACAAATCGTATATAGTGAGGGACAGAAAGCATAGCATATAGCTATGGACACCTCGTATATAATAAGGGACGCATCTTATATAATAAGGGACACATATAATATAGTGATGGACACATCGTATATATTGATGGACACCTCGTATAAGTGGATGGACTCCTCGAATATAGTGATCGACACCTCGTATATACGAACGGACACATATTATACAGTGATGGACACATCGTATCAAATGATTGACACCTCGTGTACAGTGATAGACAAATCGTATATAGAGATGGACACATCGTACATAGTGATGGACACATCCTATATAGTGATCGACACCTCGTATATAGTGATGGACACTTCGATATACTGACGGACACCTCGTATATAGTGATGGACACCTAGTAAAAGATGGACACATCATGTACAGTGATGGACACATCGTATAAATTGATGGACACATCGTATATAGTGATGGACGCCTCGTATATAGTGATGGACACATCGTATACAGTGATGGACACATCGTATACAGTGAAAGACACATAGTATATAGCAATGGAAACATCGTATATAATAAGGGACGCATCTTATATAATAAGGGACACATATAATATAGTGATGGACACATCGTATATAGTGATGAACACATCGATTATAGATGGACGAATCGTATATAGTGATTGACGCTTCGTTTATACTGATGGACACCTAGTATATAGTGATGGACAAACGTATATAGTGATGGACCAATCGTATATGGTGATGGAAACATCGTAAATAGAGATGGACACCTCGTATATAGCGATTAGTTTAAACTTATTTATTTTACATCGATTGTAACGAAAGCTCTATGAACTTATTTGAATCACTCTCGATGTCTTCCTGGGTAGAATCAGTAATAAGCAATGCAGATAAAGTGTCTTGCTCAGGGACACAACGCATATGGCAATGACGGGAATCGAACCCACGACTTTTGGATCATGGGTCCAACGCTCTACCACTAGACCACAGCGCTCCACGTATATAGCGATTGACACATAGTACGTAAACATGGACGTATAGTACATAGTGATGGAAACATCGTATACAGTGATGAAACACATCGTATACAGTGAAAGACACATAGTATACAGTGATGGACACGTCGTATATAGTAATGGAAACTTCGTATATAGTGTATATAGTGTATATGGTGATGGACACATCGTATATAGTTATGGACACCTTGTATATAGTGTTTGACACATCGTATATAGTGATGGACACATCGTATATAGAGTATATATTGTATATGGTGATGGCCACATAGTACGTAGACATGGCCACATAGTACATAGTGATGAAAACATCGTATACAGTGATGAACACATAGTGTACAGTGAAAGAGGTATATAGCGATTTACACCTAGTACGTAGACATGGACACATAGTACATAGTGATGGAAACATCGTATATAGTGATGGACACATCGTATATGGTGATGGACACATCGTATATTCTATTTGCCACATCGCATATAGTGACAGACACATCGTAAAGAGTAATAGACACATAGTAAATGGTGATGGAAACATTGTATATGATGAAGGACAGTGCCTATATAGTGAAGGACACCTCGTATATAGTGATGAACACTTCGTATATGGTTATGGACACCTCGTATATAGTGATGAATACCTCGTATATAGTGTTCGCCACATCGTATATAGTGATGGACACATAGTTTATAATAATTGAAACATCGTATACAGTGATGGGACACATCGTATATAGTGTTTATAGTGTATATGGTGATTGACACCTCGTACATAGTGTATATAGTGTATATGGTGATGGACACATCGTATATAGTGATGGACACATATATCGTATATAGTTATGGACATGTACATCGTATATAGTGATGAACACCTCTTATATAGTGATGGACACATCGTATATAGCGTTGTACACATCGTATATAGTGATTGACACCGCATATATAGTGTTGGATACATCGTATATAGTGACGGACACATATAATATAGTGATAGACACGTCCTATATAGTGATTGACACCTAGTATATAGTGATGGACACGTCCTATATAGTGATGGACACCTAGAATATAGTGATGGACGTCTCGTATATAGTGATGGACACCCAGTATGTAGTGATGGAAACATCGTATATAGTGATGGACACCTCGTATAGAGTGAGGAACACCCCGGATATAGTGATGGACACATAGAATATAGTGATGGTCACATCGTATATAGTGATGGACGCATCGTATATAGTGATTGACACTTCGTTTATAGTGATGGACTCCTCGTATATACTGATGGACACCTCGATATAGTGATGGACTTCCGTATATAGTGATGGACACATAATATATCGTGACGGACACAAAGTATATAGTGATGGACACATTGTATATAGTATTGGACACATCGTATATAGTGTGCGACACATAGTATATAGTGATGGGCACACATTTTATTAGTAAT
Organism: Cyrtodaria siliqua; assembly: GCA_037043455.1. NCBI lineage: Eukaryota > Metazoa > Mollusca > Bivalvia > Adapedonta > Hiatellidae > Cyrtodaria > Cyrtodaria siliqua. Next base: position 331,317 of record JAWPHD010001066.1, read on the forward strand.
TGACACATCGTATACAGTGATGGACATATCGTATATAGTGTATATAGTGTATATGGTGATGGACACATCGTATATACTGATGGACACCTCTTATATAGTGATGGACTTCCGTATATAGTGATCGACACATCGTATACAGTGATGGACACATCGTATATAGCGATAGACACCTCGTATATAATGATGGACACTTCGTATATAGTGATGGACACATAGTATAACCGTGATGGATACATATTATATAGTGATGGACACATCGTATATAGTGTTGGAAACATCGTATATAGTATTGGATACATCGTATATAGAGATGGATACCTCGTATATGGTGATGAACACCTCGTATAAAGTGATGTACACATATTATACCGTGAAGTAGACATAGTATATAGTAATTAACACATCGTAAACAGTGATGGACACATCGTATACAGTGATGGACACATCGTATACTGTGACGTACACATCGTATATAGTGATGGACACCTCGTATATAGTGATGAACACGTCGTATATAGTGTTGGACACTCGTATATAGTGATGGACCCATATTTTATAGTAAATGACACATCGTATATAGTAAGTTACAAACACATTGTTTATAGCGATGGACACTTCTAATATATTGATCGACTCATCGTATATAGTGTTTGACACATCGTATATAGTGATGGACACATCGTATATAGTATTGGATACATCGTATATAGAGATGGATACCTCGTATATGGTGATGAACACCTCGTATAAAGTGATGTACACATATTATACCGTGAAGTAGACATAGTATATAGTAATTAACACATCGTAAACAGTGATGGACACATCGTATACAGTGATGGACACATCGTATACTGTGACGTACACATCGTATATAGTGATGGACACCTCGTATATAGTGATGAACACGTCGTATATAGTGTTGGACACTCGTATATAGTGATGGACCCATATTTTATAGTAAATGACACATCGTATATAGTAAGTTACAAACACATTGTTTATAGCGATGGACACTTCTTATATATTGATCGACTCATCGTATATAGTGTTTGACACATCGTATATAGTGATGGACACCTCGTATATAGTGATGAACATGTCGTATATAGTGTTGGACACTCGTATATAGGGATGGACCCATATTTTATAGTACATGACATCGTATATAGTTAGTTACAAACACATTGTTTATAGAGATGGACACTTCTTATATATTGATCGACTCATCGTATATAGTGTTTGACACATCGTATATAGTGATGGACACCACATATATAGTGTTGGTTACATAGTATATAGTGATGGACACCTCGTATATAGTGACGGATACATAGAATATAGTGAAGGACTCCCCGTATATAGTGATGGACACCTCGTATATAGTGATGGACACATCGTATATTGTGACGGACACATATAATTTAGTGATGGACGCCTCGTATATACTGATGGACACCTCGTATGTAGTGATGGACACAACGTATATAGTGATAAACACCTCGTATATAGTGATGGACAGCTCGTATATAGTAATGAACACTTCGTATGTAGTGATGGATACATAGAATATAGTGATGGACACATCGTATATAGTGATGCACACACCGTATATAGTGATTGACACTTCGTCTCTAGTGATTGACTCCTCGTCTATACTGATGAACACCTCGAATATAGTGATCGACTTCCGTATATAGTGATAGACACATCGTATACAGTGATGGACACATCGTATATCGTGATAGACACATATTATATAGTGATGGACACATCGTATATAGTGTTGGAAACATCTTATATAATGTTGGACACATCGTAAATAGAGATGGATACCTCGTAGATGTTGATGGACACCTCGTATAAAGTGACGGACACATATTATATAGTGTTGGACACTTAGTATATCGTCATGGATACATAGAATATAGTGAAGGACATATCGTATATAGTGTTGGAAACATAGTATATAGTATTGACCACATCGTATATAGTGATGGATACCTCGTATATGGTGATGGACACCTCGTATATAGTGACGGATAGATATAATATAGTGAAGGACGCCTCATATATAGTGTTGGACACATCGTGTATAGAGATGGACACATCGTATATAGTGACGGACACATATAATTTAGTGATGGACGCCTCGTATATACTGATGGACACCTCGTATGTAGTGATGGACACAACGTATATAGTGATAGACATCTCGTATATAGTGATGGACACCTCGTATATAGGGATGAACACCTCGTATGTAGTGATGGATACATATAATATAGTGATGGACACATATAATTTAGTGATGTACGCCTCGTATATACCGATGCACACCTCGTATGTAGTGATGGACACAACGTATAAAGTGATAAACACCTCGTATATAGTGATGGACACCTCGTATGTAGTAATGAACACTTCGTATGTAGTGATGGATACATCGTATATAGTGATGCACACACCGTATATAGTGATTGACACTTCGTCTCTAGTGATGGACTCCTCGTCTATACTGATGAACACCTCGTATATAGTGATTGACTTCCGTATATAGTGATAGACACATCGTATACAGTGATGGACACATCGTATATAGTGATGGACACCTCGTATATCGTGATAGACACATATTATATAGTGATGGACACATCGTATATAGTGTTGGAAACATCTTATATAATGTTGGACACATCGTAAATAGAGAAGGATACCTCGTAGATGTTGATGGACACCTCGTATAAAGTGAAGGACACATATTATACTATGATGGACACATAGTATATAGCAATGGACATATAATATACAATGAGAAGACACATCGTATAAAATGACGGACACATCCTGTACATTGATGAACACATCGTAAATAGTGATGGACACCTCATATATAGTGAAGGACACATCGTATACAGTGATGGACACATTGTATACAGTGAAGGTCACATAGTATACAGTGATGGAAACAGCCTATACAGTGATGGACTCATCGTATATAATGATGGACACATATTGATGTAGTGATGGACACATGCATCGTATATAGTTATGGACACATACATCGTATATAGTGATGGACACCTCTTATATAGTGATGGACACATCGTATACAGTGATGGACACATCGTATATAGTGATGGATACCTCGTATATGGTGATGGACACCTCGTATAAAGTGATGGGCACATATTATACAGTGAAGGACACATAGTATATAGTAATGGACACATCGTATACAGTGATGGACACATAGTATACAGTAAAGGACACATATTATATAGTAATGGACACATCGTATATAGTGATGGTCACCTCATATATATTGATGAACACCTCGTATATAGTGTTGGACACTTAGTATATAGTGATGGACATATATTTTATAGTAATTGACGAATCGCATACAGTGATGGACACATCGTATATAGTGTATATAGTGTATATGGTGATGGACACATCGTATATATTGATGGTCACCTCGAATATAGTTATGGAATCCGTATATAGTGATGGACACATCGTATACAGTGATGGACACAACGTATATAGCGATGGACACCTCGTATATAGTGATGGACACTTCGTATATAGTGATGGACACATAGTATATGGATACATAGAATATAGTGAAGGACATATCGTATATAGTGTTGGAAACATAGTATATAGTATTGAACACATCGTATATAGTGATGGATACCTCGTATATGGTGATGGACACCTCGTATATAGTGACGGATACATATAATATAGTGAAGGACGCCTCATATATAGTGTTGGACACATCGTGTTTAGAGATGAATACCTCGTATATAGTGACGGACACATATACTATAGTAATGGACGCCTCGTATATAGTGATGGACACCTCGTATATAGTGATGGACACATCGTATATAGTGACGGACACATATACTTTAGTGATGGACGCCTCGTATATACTGATGGACACCTCGTATGTAGTGATGGACACAACGTATATAGTGATAGAAAACCTCGTATATAGTGATGACACCTCGTATATAGGGATGAACACCTCGCATGTAGTGATGGATACATATAATATAGTGATGGACACATCGTATATAGTGATGCACACACCGTATATAGTGATTGACACTTCGTCTATAGTGATGGACTACTCGTATATACTGATGAACACCTCGTATATAGTGATGGACTTCCGCATATAGTGATGGACACATCGTATATAGTGATGGACACCTCGTATATCGTGATGGACACATCGTATATAGTGTTGGAAACATCTTATATAATGTTGGACACATCGTAAATAGCGATGGATACCTCGTATATGGTGATGGACACCTCGTATAAAGTGATGGGCACATATTATACAGTGATGGACACATAGTATATGGTAATGGACACATAGTATACAATGATGGACACATCGTATACAGTGACGGATACATCCTGTACAGTGATGAACACATCGTATGTAGTGATGGACACCTCGTATATAGTGAGGTACACATCGTATACAGTGATGGATACATCGTATACAGTGAAAGTCACATAGTATACAGTGATGGAAACATCGTATACAGTGATGGACTCATCATATATAGTGATGGACACATCGTATATAGTGATGGATACATACATCGTATATAGTTATGGACACTTACATCGTGTATAGTGATGGGCGGTACCTCGTATATAGTGTTTGACACATCGTATATAGTGTTTGACACATCGTATATAGTGTTTGACACATCGTATATACTGATGGATGCCTCGTATATAGTGATGGACACCTCGTATATAATGACTATGCTGTAAAACAACATGATTATGGTTGATATCAGCAGTTAACGTTTTGATAAGAAGGAAATAAATCAATATGTAGACTAAACATTAACTATGTGTTGTTTCATGTTATCATTGTCATTTGTAAATAAATATTTTATTGCTATCATTTACCTGATAAATGACGAGGACGTCATTTCAGGGACAGGGGAAGTATGTAGTATGTGAATTATTAGGTGTAGAAATCACACTTAATAATGATCTTAAATAACAATCTTAACATTATATAACTTACATTAAGACAAGTAAATTGATGTACAACTAAACTTGTATTCATCATATATAAAATAGGCAGTGTACCTTTAAAATAAACCTATAAGCAAATTAATACAAATCACTGCTTCAATGCACATCACTATAAACTGACCACACAAGTGACCAATCAGATCATTGCTTACCTGAAATGCGTTTTCCCGCTTTCTGTCTTTGTGTCAGATCTTGGAAAAACACCTTAGAGTCAACATGAGTTTTCTTGAAAGTTGTATTGAAGGTATTGTTTCCCTATTTTCCTCTTTAATTGTGTATATTGATAATTCTGAGATTTTCTGGAGTTGTCTTGGATTGAATTGGATTGTTTCAATCTAGTTATTTATTTTAACATTTTGCACAACTAATCAAATGCATGCACTTCTAATTTGCAGTGAGCAGATTGTGAGAATGAACAAAGCCATGCATGTAAAAGGCCTCTAGAGCCAAACTCTAGGTAGGTTATGAAATTGTAGGCTTGTAAATTGTAAACATATTTGTATGTATATTAATATTGTATTAAGCTTTGACATAAATATTACTCTAGGAAATATATCAGCATCTCTGTATTTCGTAAATATATGAGTGGATCAATTCATTATTTAGCAATGTTTGACTAAATTATGTTACTGCAAAGCTGACATGTATTATTGTTAATATGTTAAATATATGTAATCCTACTTATTATTATATGTATGTATTTTCAGGACCATGAATAAATAGAGTACGGAGCAATGTACAGAGTGATTTAATATAATAAAATATTTATAAACTTATACTGGACTATTAGTAAAACCTACTATACCACCTGAATAGCCCAGATATAACATGAACGTCTTATTTCAATCCATTTGATATCCAGTCAGGTTATTTTCTCGCCCGTAACTGTGCTTTTCATGTTGGTAGTTATTGACTTTTTGTAGGATTTTAAGTCACAAATGTTGTCATACTTGATAGGTATAACAACATATGGATTATTTCGCCTGGTCATTGCTATAATTGTACACTTTGATGGAATATGCACATTAGTATTTCTTTTAGAATGTGCTAATGCCGTATGCATAGAATCGCACTCCATCTCGGAGTGACCCCGCTCAGAGAATTTATGCCCAATAGTTTCAATATTCTCATTTTTGTGTACTGCATACAGTAATCCAACAGTAACAAATTGGTTACGGTTTTGTCCTCCATATGGAAAACAACCTCTTTTGTCGTATTTGGCAATGAAATGATAAATTCAGTTCCTATTTCACAAGAACTTCTGCTACCATTTGTTTCATCCCATAAAAAGCATGTTCCTTTTTTATCTCCAAGGGAGTATATTGAAAGGTTGTATGATGACAAGCAGCGCTTACAGTACACATCTCCAATTTCAGTGTGTGGTGTTGGAAGAACTGATTCTAAATCAAATGTTGCTGCAAAATAATATGGGTCGTTTATAATTTTTGCTTTGTCAGTTTTCTTTTCTTTTCTGACTGTCTCTTTTAAAGTCTGATGTAGTTCTTACTGTACATCAAGGTCACTCTCTGCTACTCCATGTTCTTGGTTTCCTTTGTAAACCGCCCAAAGGGTACATTGGTCCTTTTTGAGTTGATGAAACGGTAGATTGTACTCACTTACAAACACATTTTTATAAACATTGAAATTACAAGGCACACTTTCTCTGCTTCTGCAATTGCTTTGATATAGCTCACACATTTTCCTAATGGACACATTTGGATCGAGGTACTTTCTCTTCGTATCTTTTCCAGTGTAATGCGATCATACAGTTGCAAAAGATTCGATATGATCTCGAATTTCCTTCAATTTATCATATGGTGTTTTGTTTTTAGATGACAATTTTCCTTTCCTATCATGTCTAACGAAACATCCGTGAACTTTATTTTTCATTGCATACTCAACTACTCTTTTTTCTATGTTCAGTGTTCCCAAGACAAACTTCTTACAGACTCTCACATTTTGTGCCTTTTGTAACAACGCTAAAGGTACCAATTCCGCTAAATGTAACAACCACCGCTAAAGGTAACAATTCCAACGCTAAAGGTAACAACCTCCGCTAAAGGTAACAATCACCTCTTCCGCTAAAGGTAATAACGCTAACGCTAAAGGTAACAACTTTTCATGTTAACGCTAAAGATAACAACTGTCTACGCTATAGGTAACAATTTTTCAATATCTACAGTTTCAATGAAAATTTAGTTCTTGTTAGTTACTGAAGCATTTGATTTGCGTCCAACCGATACGACCCGTATCGGCGTTGTTAGAGAGTGTGCTGGTCTCCTACTCGGACACGTGGATTTTCTGTAGGTTCGAATCCCACATGAAGCCCGACTTGTCAAGTGAAAACGTGTCTATTCTTGTGGATGGCGGGAGATATACAGTACAGGTTCTACCCGTGAACAATGGAGTGATCTGCCTCAACCGACCGTCATATATGGCCTAATGTGTGCTAAAATGACGCAAAATACTATTCGAACAAAACAAAACTCCTCTTACATCAAGATCATGCCAAATTAAGGTTGTCATCTGCGCCATTAAGAGTGGTATGTGTATAAGCTGATTAGCTTGTTTAACGAGTAAATAAAACACGTATATCCAGTTTGTGACTGTTTAACTGTGATTTGGTTTCGTTTGGAGGTAATATACACCTTTAGTTTGATTTTAACAAAACATCGGGTTTATTTATAACTCACCCAAGTGCTTGAAAACGCATATTTTCTTTTGCTATAATGGGTACGATATAATATAGCAAATAGGGTTTTATAAAACCCATAGATCACTGGTGAGGAGAAAAAAATAATGCAGACTTGAACCAGTATATGAAAGGGAAACACTTTCTGTATGCCAAACACGAAACTCGGCATGCATTTTCAAACAAACCCTATCGATGTTTTAAAGAACATACGAATGGCATTGATAATAATCTACAGTTTATTTCCATTTTTAGTCCGCAAGTGTTAATTTTGAAGCTCCCTTTAAATACATAAATAAAAGGAAGGGTGTGTGTGGTGAGGGTGGCGGGTGCTTGGCGTCAGAGTACAGTGTAGTTTGAACTCTGTGAGATAATATAACCTGATCGGGTTTATTTCACAATCATCCAGCATCACGTTCATTGATTTCTATATGTAGGGTCTATTATCTCCGTATTGGGTCTTAACTAGGTCACGTACGATGTCTTTCAATGATGTAAGAAATATAAAAAGAGTTTATTCCGCCGTATGATAAAATCAGCAAATTGAATTGAAATGAAGCTCTGTCACATTTATTCTATATTATTTGAATGGCCACTCATTTCTTTTACGTGGAATACCTATAACTGAATTGAATGTTGTTTAACGGCTCATCAACACAGTATAGGTTATTTAGAGCCGCCCCAGAGAGATGGGAAGGATACATAGGAATCCGGGAACCTGCCCTGCTCTTATTATAGAATAGATTCCTATGGTTTTTTTAACGTTCTCGGAGGATATACCGATACACTGGACCGCCCGGTTTACGTCCCCATTCGACGGACGAACCTAGAACTGTATTAATCCATGCTCAAGAAGTGAACTTACGCCCAAAAGAATTAAACCTGGCATTGATTGAATAGCCCCTAATTTCTTAAAGAGACATCATGACGGAATATATGCATTGGTCCAATATAAATGCAACGGAGTGGATGAGCCCATTCTCCTTAGGAATTAGGGCTCGACCTGGCTTGATTTAAATCGCGACTCGCACTTCATTCAACGATTGAATCTGTCATTTATTAGTATACGGTATCTAGTTCATCAATTAACCGTTAGTACAGACTTATACGTCTGAAACTCCTGTCAACCACGGTGCAGCGGGGGTGGCTTTGGCTCATATGCTGGATGTCGTGGGCTCGATCCCCGACCGGGTCACACCAAATACTTAACAAGTAGCTCCATTGCTTGACTCTAATGCTATACGTGTTATGCTATGAATGGTCGGTCCGATGTCAGTTTAATGTGATTGGATGAGTCATGGCATGTGTCTACGGCGCGATCCACTTCCATATGTATGTACTATTTATACACACTGCATGTACTTAGAGTATTTGAGCATATTTGGTCCATTTTACTAATACACAGGGGTTTCAGTATACATTCTTACATAATGAAAATAATATTCTGATTAAGAAAACATGTCTGTTTTATCATTTTACATCAGTATAATTATGTAACATCTCGTTGTTATATAATCACAATATATTACAAATAAATCATTTGACGAACTAACATCATTAACTCTCAAATATCAGAGCTGATCTTAATCAAAAGTATTCATCATGTACATACTTGTATAATATTAAGCAAACACAAGCATAAGTGTGCACTAACATCAATACATTGACTATCACAGCAGCAGACCATCTCTCATTAATTCTGGTCGGTAACAGCTGGTTCATCAACACTATCATGTATACTTTTCACGATCGACACATAATGTTAAGTCAGGGCGAGTTACCCATGAGACAATCAAATACAGATCTTTTAAGAAATTCGATGAACATACATTCTGTAATGATTTAGCAAAATCACCATTCGAAATAGTTGAATATTTTGCTGATCCAAAGGAGTCATTAAATGTATTCTATACAATATTAAATACTATTCTAGAAAAGCATGCACCTATTCGAGAAAAGAGAATTAAACATGAAACCCAGCCTGGGTGGTTTACTGATGAGATTAGGAACGCTATTTATCAGAGAGATAAGCTACATAAAGAAAAACAGTTTGAACAGTATAAATTATTACGCAATAAAATTTCATCCATGATAAAGAAAAATAAGAAAAACTTTTATAACAACGCTATTAAAGAAAATAAAAGCCCAAAATATATGTGGAAAAGCTTAAAAAGCATTTCCAAAACGGGAAAAGAAAACAATGGAGGCATTTCAATTCCTGATAGGCTAATCAAAAATGATCATATCATATCAGGGTAATTAAATATTATTAATGCATTAAATGAGCATTTTATAAATATTTCAAACATTGTTAATAAGACGAGTTTTGTAAAAAGAGATTTCTCTGAATTACGGCAACAACTTGATATTAAATTGAAATATGCTTCATTTAGTATAAAACTCATAACACCTTTTGAAGTTAGAAAGTTGAATGATAAACTTGATAGTAACAAATCAACAGGTATAGACGGTGTTGGTCCTAGAATTTTAAAATATTGTGGTGATTACATAACATCCTCCATAGCTTCAATCATAAATAACAGCATACAAACGGGAGTGTTCCCTGATACTTTTAAGGAGGCTTGTGTGATTCCTATACACAAAAATGGAAATAAAGACGACCCATGTAATTATCGTCCAATTTCAATCTTACCAACAATTTCAAAAATATTTGAGCGTCATATAGCCATTCAAATACTATTCTATTTCAAGACGTATACTGTTATTCACGAGACCCAGTCAGGTTTCAGACAATATCATTCATGTCATACTGCTCTGACACGGTTAATAGAAGCATGGTTAAAAGATATAGACTCAGGTAAATTAATTGGACCTGTATTTCTTGATCTAAGAAAGGCATTCGATCTTGTAGACCATAGAATATTGATACACAAATTGAAACTTTACCATTTTTCAGACAATACCGTTAAATTATTTGATTCATATCTTTCGAATAGAAAACAATTGATAAAGGTTAAAACTTTAAAATCCGAGATGCTTAAAGTTACTTCAGGTCTTCCTCAGGGATCAATACTAGGTCCATTGCTATTTCTATTGTACATAAATGACATTGCATTCGCATCTACCTCTGGAAATACAGATATTTATGCAGATGATACTACAGTATACGAATCTGATTATAATATTTTGGATGTACAAAATAGACTTCAAGATCGTTTGAATATTATAAATAAGTGGTGTATTTTAAATAATATGTCATTACATCCAGCGAAAACTAAATGCATGGTCATAGGAACTAATCACAAGCTCAAACATGTGGATATATTGAAATTAACTGTTGATAGTTTATGTATAGAAAATGTGGCAGTTCAAAAGGTCCTTGGAGTTTATGTTGACAGAACTTTGTCTTGGAATGTACAAATAGCCAAAATGTGTTCCAAACTCAATTCTAAAATTGCCTTATTGAAACGTATATCTTACTATTTAACATATGATATGAAGATTATGTTTTATAATGCCTATATTATGTCTACATTTGATTATTGCTGTACTGTATGGGATAAAAGCAAAAAAATAGAAGATAAAATACATAAAATTCAAAAAAGAGCAGCTAGAATAATATTAAACAAACCTTTTCGAACTAATTCTAAGGATATGTTCATTGAACTTCAGTGGCTTTCTTTTCATAACAGATGTCATTATCATACTGGTGTGTTGATATATAAATCAATAAACAACCTAGCTCCTAATTACATATCACAACTTTTGACATTCTCATGTAATAATAGGTATAATCTCAGATCAGCTACACGAAATGATCTTGTTACACAAAAACCGCTAACTAAATACATGAAAGACACCTTTAGCGACTTTGGTCGACACGTTTGGAACAATATACCGGTCGACATACGTTCTCTTCCTACTATCCAGTCATTTAAATATAATTATAAAATGTTTATTGCAAAATGCACATTAACATGAATGATATTATAATTTATTTTTTTTTGCTTGGATATATATGTACATTATGTAAGACTTCTTATATTTCTTCTATATTCAAATATAACTGAGTGTTTGTCGAAGATTGAATGTTTTTATTGTTAGTGTATTTGTTAAAAGCACTAAATGTTTGTTAATTCATGTACAGAAGGCCGCATTGAAAATATGATGTGTATATCTTGATAGTATGTCATAATGTGTTAACCTTCTTTAAATAAAGAATTTATTATTATTATTATTATTATTATTACTGAATCGAAAAAGAAACGCAGGGTGCGTATTTCCGCTATATATTGTATGTTTAATATGCTACTTCTAATCGAATGGTACAGGGCGACATTAGGCCTGTCCTTTTAGAAAGAAGGTTTAAGCAGCACTGAACACACCAATGGTTACCCCTTTAAAGTTTCATTATCGTCAGAATGCGCAATTGGCTCAAGCAGGTGAGCAAACTTAGGCTTTAAATGTTGCAATCACTTAACATTAAATACAGTACTGAACTGGCTCAATTTTTTAAAGAGGAACTTCAGCATTTATGAATTTCTTGTTACAACGTATACTGTGATTAAAACGTCTGCAACATCACAGTTGTGTCCTTTCTCTAACTAACTGCACACTTTTCTTTTTACGAAACATCTTGGGATTACCTTGGAATATATATGGAATTAAGTGTGCAGTATATGCAATATATAGCGGAAATACGCACCCTGCGTTTCTTTTTCTTTTCAGTACATATGGATTAATATGGTTAAATCTAAATGCTTGCCAGTCTCGAAGGATAGATTTTCTACACCCAAACACACTCTGTACAATTTGAATAATTGCCATTCAGCCGAAAATGATGCTTTCCAGTTCATCGATACTCCTTAACCCCGATACTGGTGGATTTTCTTTCCTCATATTTTCCATGATATAGGCCTTTTTGTTTGCAACATAGTCATAACTCTTTCCAGAGGCGTATTTGTTAACTATTGTATGTCATTAGCCCTTCATACATCTCTTCCACATTACTTAGGATATCTTTTGATTTGCATTTCACAGAATCTTACTATGTGTCATCGTCTTTTTTTAGTAAGACATCAACAAACTCTTAGTGAGCTCCTCCTGTCCTTCGTGTACTATCAGACGTTCAGTAAAATATAGTTAAGTTGACCGAGGACATTCATTGTCCGTTAGTTCGTTTGAGTGTACTGTACACTGTATTGTATTCATTGGGAGGGATGATTATAATTGAGTACATACTAATTTTTCTGTGTCATGTAAGCAGTCAGATGCAATATTGGAATACAATTCTGCCCAGAGCGGAAGGAGCTCTGCTCTGTCATCACAAAACATGTCACATCTACCAATGTTAAAGATTAATTTCTTTAATCGCAAACATCTTAGTAACATGCTGTTACGTCTCTGCTCTGTCATCACAAAACATGTCACATCTACCAATGTTATGCATTAATTTCTTTAATCACAAACATCTTAGTAACATACTGTTACGTTTCTGATTTTAATGAAATTGTTCAAACGGCAACTTTATTCTAATGTCTACAGTTTACACTTCATAAACTTCACCGGTGCTCTGGTAAAATACTCCTAGGTAAATAGTCATATGAGGAGAAAAACTTTACAAGATAACATAAAACTAAACGTTTACTAAAATAACACATTGCAGTAGCAAGATATATTATACAGCAAACATTTTGGTTCAATTTTATCCTCTCTTTTTATTTAATAAGTTAATTAAAGCTTTTAAAGTTAGAGAAAAAGTTGATTTAAAAACAAAAACAATTGTATAATACATTTTGAATATTATAGGGCTGTAACACGTTTCTTAAAAACATTTTGCAGTATTGACCTAGATTTTGGCCTCTTTTGTGAAAATAAGGACAATTATTTTTCTCTAAAAAGGTTAAAATAAGTATTAAATTGCTAAAATTATATAAGAATATAATCACAAGTATTGACCTATGGTATGTTGTCTTCCTATAAGCTCCATACCAATCTTTACAAAAATGGCGACCATCTTGATGCCTTATTGGTTTACTTGGTTAGCCCTCATTTTTGCCAATTTATGCTGATTGTCTGACCAAGACGAACATTTTGGTATATAATATGTTTTGTTCTTTTTTTGTTACCACCTACCCCTTAAAATAATCATCGATTTTGGCCATGGTCACACTACTATTCAGGCAACAGGTACATTTTTTTTGTACTACATTTTATTTTGTTAGAAAAAGACATTAATTGTAAAAGTTATTAAATGATCAAGATATATCCAATTTGTTTATTTCGTTAAGTAGCATTGAGCACATGGTGGCCTATATAACTTTGAACAATAAAAGTAGATATAAAAATCGAACAGGAAAAGTAGCATTCTAGAACGACAGTCAACCACAAACACACACACAGAAACAAAGAACAACTTTAAAGATGAATAAAAGGCAAAATAAGCCATCACAAGCACAAACTGGTTGACAATAGGGCTACCGCCTTGGAACGGTCAGTGGCCAAAAAAGGCCGCTGAGGGGTTAAACCAGGCTCTAGGGTGCCAAACCTCAATCTTACCCTATTGTCATCCCAATAAATGGACAATGTAAATAAAGATATTCCCGACAGGTAGCATGGCAGCGTTAATAGGCAATATAAGCAAAACACATACATGATCATGTATTATATAATATAAAAAAAGCCTAGAAAGCCACGAAGTAAGTACTCGATGACTTGGCAGAAGCCAGAGCAACAAGAGAATAAACCGTTAAGAGTACGACAAGATAAGATTAAAGACAAATATCAAACGCGACCGTCTTATAAGGTTTCAGATAGATGTCATCGCATGGTCCACAATCTGTCCGGTCATCGCACAATCAAAGAGGAAAGCATAGTGGCGACTTGTAAATGGGCCCACCACTAAACATGCAGTGTTACCTTTTGATAAACGTTTTAACACGTTTAATAAATACTGTATGAATGTGATTATGACCAATGATCTTACGAAGTTTGTAAATCACATCACCATAGAAGTCAGGTTGTGATAGTCCTTGTCGCAGAAGAGTTCTTAAATTACTTTTAAAAGTAGATCTGGATTACGATAATAACATTTTGCAAACATTTTTCAAAGCTTATGGTAACAGTAGCCCTGCTGGAGTAATTATTTAGATATACACAGATTACCAATATTAAAGTCCTAAACTCGACTACAAGCTCAAGAAAAGCGAATAAGTTGAGAAACATAGACCCCATAAGAAGTAGCCCGAAGAACATCCCCATCTAAGTGAGGATAATTAAGAATATCAAACCCTGATCTATATCTAAAATATAAAAATATTTTAAGAACCTTTCTGCGACAAGGACTCTCATAAACTGACTTCTATGGTGACGTGATGCGTCGGAGGTATCGGATGAAAGGCTCAACATGAAATCTCTTTCATAGCAATACAATAACAAATCTGCGACAAGAGGTGCACAGTTCGTACATATAGGGATACCAACAATTTGTCTATAAATGGTTGTCCCATACCTGACGAAAATATTATCTAATAGGAAATGAGTGCTTCACAAACATTTTGGCAAGTCAACATATTGTAATTGTCTAAAATGACGTTAGTAATAAACGCTTTAACATTGTTACAGGCCAAACATGTAGTTTTGTTCTCTGGCGAAGTTTTTTGAATAAGAGCAATAAGCTTGTCTTTGATAAGGTGATGCGGTAAGGTTGTATATAGTGTAGAGAAGTCATAAGTGAAAATAACACGAATACTAAAAACTGGAAATCACCTAAACACACACCAATATTTTATTAAGTTTATCAACACGGTTTTAGTCCAATCAAGGCAGATTAAGTTTTTAAATCGCTAGCGATACTTGTTAAACGACACCAGTTAAAATTTCAAAAGAAACTATGAATTATTAAAAAATATATAATTCTTCGAAAAGTGACCGATTATACAAGTTGGGTAGTGTAGATGAAACTTGAAGTTTACTGCAACTTTATCAAGGACGTCTGCATTTTAGACCAAAATAAATTAATCCCAGAGTTTTCATAAGTTTTAGCATATTATTGTTTAACGTGATCTTTAAAGGCATTAAGACAAGAAGTTAAAAACTTGGAGATGTTTGTGGTGGTGCAGGCACTAGAATTCAAAATAAAACGAGTTTTATATGGATTTTTATGTAGTTAGGGGAATCCAGTACACAGTTGGCAGTTTGTTTTTGTTTTGTCTACCCCAACTTTCAAAGTAATACACCGAGTCAATATGTGTGGCAATAACGTCATCCTCAGTAGACTGAACTGGTGTATACGAATTAGTGCTACAGAGTTCCAGAGATAAAAATGTTGGCCGGATCAGCAGCTCATAATTATGGCAATTGTTCCTTATGCATAATTCATATTTTTAGAGAGGTATCGTTGTTTACGAATGATCATTTATGCCGCACATTACAGTGGCGTTGGAGTGTTTTAGAAACTCGGGAGGAAGGTTGGGCCCAAATGAACATTTTCAATTTTTGATAAGGTTTCACCTCCCAAAACCCAACCCCCACGCCCCCACCCCCCCACCACCACCTTCGTTTTGCTTGTCACATATGTTAATGCAAACAATAATTTGGTTTGTCAATTGATTAGTGTTATGCTTTGCCGGCCACAAGTACTTGTGTTGGGTCAAAACATAAACTGGCACAATATTTGGTGGGACGTGGTGGAAAACATACACCAGGCCCACCCTGTCGGATTATTGAGGTGTGCCTGTTGAGGAGTACATTCTTTAACATGAAAAGTTGTTACCTTTAACGTTAGGGTTGTTACCTTTAGCGGAAGAGGTGATTATTACATTTAGCGGAGGTTGTTACCTTTAGCGTGCGTTGGAATTGTTACCTTTAGCTGCGGTTGTTGCCTTTAGCGGAATTGTTACCTTTAGCGTTGTTACACATTTTCCTTTCTAGTTTCATCTGGGATTGGCAAATAGTATGAAAATGATTCTTCTTATGAATGAAACTTCTTATTTGTTGTTTCACGTTTCGTGTCTGACTGAGTGACATTTTGACAAACAAAAGTTTACTGTTTGTCGTAAGAGCCTAGCTGCCAGTAAGTTTGAAATATTTCTTTAGCACGTTCTTGAGAAACTTTGGGCGAACATTTAAAGCGACATTTGTAACAGTATGTATTTTATTTCCTTTTTTTTTGGGACAACTTTGCCTGTTTGCCCTGTATACTCATATACGTGATCCCAGCGATATTTTCGTATGTTTCTTTTCCATTTATCAGTGTTGTTTTTTCTTTTTCTCGACAAATATTTCTTAGCAGCGCTTTGATAGTCTGCTTGTTTCCATGTCTGATTTATAGAATATATTATCACTTAACAGATGTGATAACAATAACATTATCTGCAAGGACAACAAGGGGGCATATGGCATATATCCCCATGTTGCTAGTCTCGATGTCCCCTTGTTGCTGTCAAGTTTTGGTAGTTTTTCAGATAGCCCGATTGTGTTCTGATCATTCCTGGGGAATTATTTAATAACCTATGCTAGATGTTTTTACATAACATAGAATGGCACAAGAGGAATCAAAATAACGTAAAACGTTAAAATATGCCAATTTGGTATATAGCCCCTTTTTGCTCTATGCCCTCGATATGTTTGATATGTGATTAAAGGGACAGTCGGTAATCTGGAACGAAGTTGGGTGGTCGAGCCTATTAAATTCTTTAATAAATGTGCAAATAAACTAAGTCATAAATAATTTGATGATGTCCTATTTAATTAATATTTATGAAAAGAAATGTCTAGAAAAATATCTGACTCCGTTTATTTTTGTTGCCCTTATCATAAATAATAATTTTCTTCAATCGAATCAGCTGTAGAGATGGATATTTTAATTTCATTTTAATTAATATAAATGATTCATCAACATCTAATTATAATGTCGTCAACGTTTCAATCATTACAATTAATTAAACAGAAAATCACAGGTGGGTCATTTAAATGGAAGTACACATGACGTTTGAAACTAAAGCAAAAAAAAAAGAAGATTGCAGACAGTCCCTTTAACACTGCTTCCTTCACCAACAATCTGACATTTATCGAACTAAAGCTGACATTGAATTTATGAACCTTTATCATTAATATTCTTCAATCTAAAATCAATTCTGCTGTTTTAAATGATACTTGTTATTGACAGCAAACCTATAATTTTCATAAATATTAATTAAATAGGACGGAACATCATGTCCAACTGAATGTATTTACACATGTAAAATTGATTTAGAGAACTTTGGTTCTAATTCAGTTATACTCGGCCACACAACTTGTTCCAGACTGCATACAGTCCATTAAAGTTATAGCGCTCAAATAAAAGAGAATATTCAAAAGAATCGTTTGTGTATTCCGGGCCAGATATCTATAATGCTAATCACTTTATTGTAAAATGCGCTATAACATGAAATGCATTTTTCTTATCTTTCTTAAGATATGTCATATTTATGCATGCATCATGCTATTTTCCCACGGGTGGCCTGCCACAGCTTTCAAGAATTAACATGTAATATATATTTGCACCTAGTCTGGTACCCCAACCGCACCATAAACGTTCCAAGTTAGGCAGGGTACGACCTATAATGTAGCACGTGTAAACTACTAGAGTAGCAGCAAACATGTATGTTCTATAAAACAATTTTTTAGTAATGCTACAGTCACACGGCCACTTACGGTAGCTGCGGATGCTTACGGATCAAAATCCGTAAGCATCCGCAAGGATCCGTATCATCCGTAAGCATCCGTATTTATCCGTAACCCAATCCGCAGGATCCGCAGACATACGCAGATCCGCAGCGGGAATTTTGAAAATCTCAAAATTTTGCTGCGGATGAAATATACGTAAGCATCCGCAGAATATACGTTATCCATACGTAGAATACGTAACCCATACGTAAGATACGTAAACTCATCCGCAGGATACGTAAGATACGTAACTGATGCGCACACTTTGTCGGGTGTGCGGATGCCTGCGGATACATAGGGGTACGTAAACACAGTTACGTATGAGTTACGTATGAGTTACGTATGTTTAACGTACTTTTGGCATATATATTGCGGATCTTACGATAGGACTTGCGGTATTTGCGTATGCTTGCGGATGGGATACGGATGTTACGGATGGGATATGTATGTTACGGTTGGGATACGGATATTACGGATAATATGCGGAATTTTTACCTATATTTTCTTCATTTCGGCGGATGTCGCCCATGCCAAATGGTCTACACTTGGGTATATAAGGATGCTGCCATCCTCATCATTGTCAGTTCTTCAACTGTAGACTTTCACAGGTCACTCAAGATGGAGAGAGAACGCCGCCTTGTGTTGCTGGATTGTTTGATGGCCATCCAACGCAATCAGATGCAGATGCACATCCTGGTGGCTAAGATCCAAGCCATCCTTGACAGGAGAAAAGAGAGGACTTGTTGGGTTCGTCACTGGATCACATTGCGACCAGACCAGGGTGCCTATGGTAACCTGATGCACTTGCTACGCAATGAGGATGTTGAGGGCTTCCGCAACTTCACCCGCATCACACCTGCCATGTTTGCCGACATGGTCACCCGCCTCACTCCTCGCTTACAGAAGTATGATACCTGGTACAGGAAGGCCCTTCCGGTAGGCTTGAAGGTCGCCATCACCATGCGCTACTTTGCCAGTGGGGACTCCTACCACAGCCTGATGTACCTATTCTATGTACCCCACAACACCATCTCACTCTTGGTATTGGACGTGTGTGAGGCCATCTACGCTGAGTATGGCGAGGAGACCATCAGCAACCCATCTACTCCAGAGGGGTGAAAGGACATTGCCCAGACCTTCTCCGACCGGTGGAACTTTCATCATTGCCTGGGAGCCTTAGATGGCAAGCACAACCGCATCAAGGCACCCGCGAACTGTGGCTCCGAGTTCTACAACTACAAGGGGTACAACTCGATTGTACTCCTTGCCCTGGTCGATGGCAACTACAAGTTCCGGTGGGTGGAGGTGGGAACAGGTGGTGCAAGTTCTGATGCCCAGATTTGGAACACGTGCAGTCTGAAAGAGGCCATTGACGATGAGACCATTGGGATACCACCAGATGAGCCACTGCCTGATGACGATCGAGACATCCCTTACTTCGTGATTGGTGACGCTGCATTTTCACTACGCACCACCCTGATGAAGCCTTTTGGTGGCAAGCCACTGACCATGGAGGAGAGGATATTTAACTATAGACTGTCCAGAGCCAGGAGATGTGTGGAGAATGCCTTTGGCATTCTTGCCAACAGATTCCGGTGTCTTCTGAGTGCTATGGCACAGGTGCCTACCACAGTGGAGACCATCGTCCTCGCCTGCCTGTGCATCCACAACCTCCTGAGAGACCAGGCACCCGCTGAGCAGAATGCCATGATGGACAGAGAGGACGACCAGCACAACATCATTCCAGGTACATGGAGAGAGGGGGCCGTGCTGGATGACATGCAACAGAGGCTTGCTGGCAACTACACCACTAACATTGCCAAGCGCCAGCGCCTGTACCTCAAGCATTACTACAATGGCACCGCCGGAGCAGTTCCCTGGCAGCAGCGCATGGCCTAAGCAGCTGGCCAAACATAACAAACGGCCCTTGTAAGGGCCACCCACTTCTTCCCAGAAGAATTATGCAACTCTTGATGCATAAATTTGACCCAAAAAAATGAACCAAAAAATAAATTTGAACCAAATTTAGTTTTCAAATTCAACTGGGTTTTTCACAGAAATGGGATGACCGCACCGATAGCTCAGTGGTTAGAGCGTCCGCTTCGGGTGTGGGAGGTCGTGTGTTCGATCCCGACCGGGTCCTACCATTGACCATTATTTAATGGTAGAAATAGCTTCCCCCTTGGCGCTCAGGAAAGTGGGGATAGCATTACGACTGGAAAGCCAGTACCAGGAAAATAAGACTAGTAGTACTGGTTAGAATCCAGGGAGCATGGATAAGTGAAACTGTCGCCGTAATATAACTGAAATACTGTTGACATGGCGTCAAACACTAATCAAATATATTTCACAGAAATGGGGAAGAAAAATTTCCAATAAAATGTTTTCCAAATTATCATTAAGTAATATTAAAGTTTTAATTTATTCAAATGGGCTTAATAACATTTTTTTTACAAGTCTATGGCTTTTTGACACTTTTGGGGGGCGGGGGGGTTTAAAGTCCAAAAAATGTTTAATAATTTTAATATCTTTATTACAGTTGTGCAAGCCCCCTTTGAAAATGGTTAAAGTCTAATTTAAAGTCTACGTTTTATTGAACTTGGGGGTTGGGGCGGGTTGGGGGTGGGGGTGGGGTGGGGGCGACGTGGCGGTGGGTGGCTGGCTCAACTTGCCAAACATTTTAAAGAATTTTAATTTATCTAACCAATATCAAAAGGGGGTTGTACAACTTTCACAAAGTTGTGTTTTTGAGACTTATCTTTTTGGACAGGGCACAAATTTCCCAAATTTCGTGCCCTGTCCAAATAGATAAGTCTTTGTTCTTGCCAAATTATAAACGAATTTAATGTCTTCTTTTTAGGGGGTTGGGGGTCTTTGAAGTCTAATATTCATTTAAACCATCTAAAACCAACCTTTTTTTCTATACAATATTGAAATGAAAATAACAACAGTTTTTTACCATGATTCACAATTTCCAATCAGGCAATTTAATACGGAAACATTACTTTTCAATCATCATGACACATTTCTGAACAATATTTTTTATCTTTTAATCCAAGCACTTTCTTTAAAAAATATTTCACATTGCAGAAACTACCCAAACAGTCTGTATATCTGCAAACAGTCAGTATATCTCCAGACAGTCTGTATATATCAAAGCACATTATGGTAAACATTTATAAAAACAAAGTATTGTGCACATCATATTTAAAATAATACTGGAGAGTCTCTGTCTCACAAGATAGAATACACATCACTCTAAGTCGTTCAAGAGGCTGCTGAATGATTCTCCTACTTCCATCGACTGATGGGACGGGACTGGCACTGGAGATGCTGCAGGGGTGCCAAAAAACACCGGGGTGTTCCAACCTAAGTTCATGCTTGACTGCATGTTGGGGGCTGACTGAGACCTCTCCGGCCTCACAGCTGGACTGGAAGACAGGGCGGCAGCTGCGGAGGCGGCAGTTGCAGTTGCCGTGGGCACGCTAACAGGGCGTAATTGTGCGAAAGTCTGCTGTGGCAACCGTCCTGGTACAACTAACTGCTGCTGCTGCTGTGCCTGTGACACCTGCTGCACCCTCACAATCCTGGTCACCTGGTGGGGTGCTGGGAGGTTACTGAGCTGGGCTGGGGTGAAGGTCGTCTGCCCCTCAGGGAAAATGAAGTCCTGGTCTGCTCTCTGGTAGTTCCTCTGCCAGTCTGGCATCTGCTCACAGGAAGTGGAAGAGGTGGGGGTGGAGACAAACTGACTGGTAGAAGGAGGCTGCAAACAGAATGATAAGAAATAATAGAAGGGGATTCACCCAAGAAAAAAATCCGGACAATATGCGCAGCTTCACTTGATCTGAATCATTCATGTAAAGTTTCACAGAAATCTGACCAGGCGTTAAGGAGAACAAGCACGGACAAAATGTTCCATGAAAAAGTGAAAAGGGTCTTAAGATCATATGGGAAAAAAAATCCTGATGATATGCGCAACTAGAATTGATAAGGATCATTCCTGTAAAGTTTCACAGAAATCCGACCAGGGGTTAAGGAGAACAAGGGCGGACAAACTTTGGTGGAAAGACTGACGGACGGACGGACAGACAGACGGACGGACGACAAGGCAAAAACAATATGTCTCCATAATTAAAGTCATATTTGCTTTTATTTGTACAACAACTTTTGTGATTTTGTCTGGCAGTACTTTCATGAAATACATTTCAAATATTACACACATTTGAAATTGGTAGCTTTGAAATTTTATAGCAAAATTACATTTTAGCTGTAAATCACTTTGCATCTTTGGTAGCTTGAAGACTTGCACTGCTGCCATGTATCATTAAAAAGAAAAAATGATTAAAAGTGATTTTCAACACACCTTGAAGAACTGCTGCTGCTGCTGTGAGGTCTGGGTGGCTGGTTGATCCATGGCGTGGAACAGTGCCATACCCGGTTGTGCTGTCTGTGGTGTCTGGGCTGACTGGGCAGCTGGCCTCTGACTGGCAACACTGATTGCCTGGAAGTGGTCCACAATCAAGTTGATGTCCCGCCTGAAAGCAAACCAGTGGTCATCAGCTATGCTGGGCAGGATGGACATGAACCACTGGCCATATGTGTGTCTCTCCAGCAGCCTCGGGTCTGTGGGGGGAGGGGCAGAAGTCCCAAGTGCACTCTCCACCCTCTGAGTGATGGCTGAGGAATCAGCCAGACTGCGCCTCATCGCCTCGAGCAGGTCATCATGCTCCTTGCTGGCAGCCTTCCTCCACCTGTCCCTCCTCCGGGGCTGTGGTGGGGGGATGTCACCAGTCAGCTCTATCATGCTCTCCTCGTCCATGCCCTCTTCCTCCTCCTCCACCTCCTCCTGGACCGCCTGCACCTGCACCAGAGGTTTGGGCTGCACTCCCTGTAAATACAGAAAACAGAAGACATGTTTACATAAAATTAGAAAAGAGAGCACATGTTTAACTAAAAATGTACTTGTGAGACAGGAATTACCAATGCTTGTAAAGTTGAGCAAAATGATTTAAAAATGCTTAGTAGCCATCTTTAAATAAAAGTTCATTTTTCCCTCACAAAATAAAACATTGAGCAAAATGCTTTTTCAAATACTAATCAATTAAAAATGAAGAACAAAATTAATTTCCCTCCACAAATGATTACTTACTTTGAGTGTGGTCCGGCCTGGCCTCCTCACCACCTTCTTGGCCAAAAAGTCAAACAGGTCCACACATCTCTGCTGCTGGGGGGTGCGGATCCTGCCACCTGCACCAGAGGGGAGAGGCTTCAGCGCCTTCACAGCAATGTCTTTCAGAGTCTTGATACGGCGCCGCAACTCCTTTGCATTCAGACCCATCTCTGCAGCCTTGTCATTGTATCCGCCCTGCTTGCTGTCTCGGAGCCTGTAGTCCTTCTCCTGCAACATACAGAAAGAAACATTAAATATTAAACATTAAATACCTGAAATGAGTATATTCAATTAAAAGCAAAGTCAGTGTTGTCTGTCTCTGAATAACCTTGTAAATTACATTGCATTTCACCTGAATGGTGACAATATTTTTATTTACCAACATTGCAAAGATTTTAGCCAAGGTAAACATGTCCAACATAATCTTGTAAAATTACAGAATATATTTCACATGACTGGTGACAATATTTATTACCAAGATTGCAAAGTTGCAAGCTGCCACAGCTAGCAACTTTCCAAAGTAGGTATCAAATGTATGGACCCAGTCAGGTGAAATGGGCTGTAAAATAAAATGAAGACTTTGAAAGCTTACATTTCTGTCCCACAACCAAGAGTTCTGCTTGAGCCACTCAGAGATGTCCTCCTCCTGCTCTGGGGTCAGGTTCACAGCCGGGGCCTTGGCTCTCCTCACCTTCTTCTCTGTCACAGGCACCTCTGACTCTGCCTCATCCTCCGAGTCTGGCTCCTCCTGGGCTGCCTCCGACTGGACCTCCTCAGCATCACTGTCTTCATGGGAATGTGAAAAGAAACAGATGACAAAGTTTTAAACAAAATTGGATAAATTGCATGAGGGTTTAACGTCATTTTAAAAAAAATTCAGTCATATCGTGACGCCCTGCTATTACAGGTGGAGGAAAGCCCCTGATGATTAATGTGCCTATTTCAGGCACAGAAGGCACCCAGGTGAAATCACTGACCTACCGCAAGCCATTTGGATAGCTTCCCCACATGAAAATATCCGGACCCACCACAGCTCGAACTCACGCGGTGGGGGCAAATTGGATAAAGCAGCAAGTATTAATCTGAAAGTGAAATTATTCAGTATAACCTGAAACATAGTGAAAATGTGTCAAATAATAAATGCTGCCATCACCCTGGAAATATGAGACCCACCCCAGCCAAACCCCAAAAAAATCCCCACCCCCAAGTCCAACCCCAAAAATATTTTTTTTTTAAAATTTATTGGATTATTTTACAATTTTAAGAGCCAATAAGCAAGGCTGAGAAAAGTTTAAATCTGTGGCACTCATTTAACTGCAAAAATCACCATTTTCAAATTGGTACTAAGTGGCACTAAAAAGAAGATAAAAGAAGAAATGTTTTTTACCTCTACGCTTTCTCTTGTCCCTTGCCTTGCCCTTTTTTTCACGTTCCTTGCCACGGCCATCTTTAGGGGGTGGGGGTACTGTCAGCTCTGCCAGGGATGGTTCCCCTTCTTCTACCTCTTCCTCTGCCTGGGGAGGCTGTTGTGGCTGCACACTCACTGGAGGATTCTTTCTGGTTTTTCTACTACTTCTTCTGCCAGACATGATGCACACCAAAGTCCAAACAGATGGAGAAATAACTCTAACTAGCTCTCAGATTTGATGAAATGCGACTGAAGCAAGCTCCGATACGCGTGTGTTTATATGCGGATGGTGCGGACGCCACAGGAAGCCGACATGCGCAGACACGAGCGTAACTCATCCGTATCGTCTCTAAGTCATCCGTATCGTCCGTAAGTCATCCGTAAAATCCGTAAGTCATCTGTAAGTCGTCCGTGACATGTGTCAGCGGGTTGGCAGCTGATGGGCTCATCCGCAGGTTTTACCCGTAACACCCGCAATTCATACGTAACATCCGTAACTAATCCGTATCGTCCGCAGAATATAGGTTACTTTTGGTCAAATTTGCGTAATTTGGGGAAAAAATTACGCATTTTCATTATCCAAATATACGCAGGCATCCGTAGGTCCGTAACATGGCCGTGTGACTGTAGCATAAGGATCGCTAAAGCGTTGCCTTCAAAGTTTTTTAACATTCCTCCTGTAAAGTCAATAGGTAACAAAACAAGGTGGTAACGGCGTTCCATAGTTTATGGCATGCCAAAGTGGTTTTAATACACTAATTCCGATATCGTCAATTGCATTTCTAATATCAAAATCTTAAATTTCTGAAATCTGAATTAAGAAATTATATTTCAAGTATATTTCGGGAATTATATTTCAAGTATATTTCAATTATATTACTGATACCGGACATGCACATATTTCGAGAATTATATTTACAGTATATTTTAATTATATTACTGATACCGGAAATGCACCTATCCAAAATGAGGATTACTTAATTCCGATGTCGGAAATTGTATATTGACACTGTCCATTTCCGGAAATTTCGGGGAATATAGGAAATGATTTCTGATAAATTATTTAAATTATTTAAAAATCCGTTCATGAATGTCATAGTTATTTGCCGGACACGAAATAGGGACACGAAAGCACTTCTTTATTTACCTTTGACCTCTATGTGTGACCTATGTGGAGCGCTGTGGTCTAGTGGTAGAGCGTTGGACCCATGATCCAAAAGTCGTGGGTTCGATTCCCGTCATTGCGATATGCGTTGTGTCCCTGAGCAAGACACTTTATCTGCATTGCTTAGTACTGGTTCTACCCAGGAGAGTGATTAAAATAAGTTCATGGAGCTTTCGTTACAATCGATGTAATATAAATAAGTTTAAACTATGAGTGACTTTGAACTTGTAGCCACGGACCTGGATTCTGCATCGACTTGTTGTGGTGAGCACTTGTGCTAAGTTATTTAAAAATCCGTTCATGAATGTCAGAGTTATTTATCGGACTAAAATTACTTTCAGGGAGAACATAGATCAAAACGCTCAACATCTTTGATAGTATTACCGAGAGCAATAGTTCACATGACCCTTCCATCACCTAGACTACACATGTGCATTATGGAAAAATAAGACAACCAAAGTAAAATGTTTACATTTAATCTTTTTACGGCGTAAATGCATTAATAACGACATGATTATTGTGAGATCTTATGAAAATGTAGTTGATGCCAATATTAGTACACCATGATTTGTTTCCGATACATTTGGAAATAAAATGTCATAAACTCCACTCAGAATATGCTGTTTAATCAAGTTATAATGAGTGTAATTGTACATTTTGAATGCGTTGCCATGCTAACCACCAACTTGAAATAGATTTTTTTTATATATCGCACAAATACAAACAAAATGTAGCTTTAATCAAAATGGATAATATACATTCACCGTTTTGTTTCTATTGGCACTTAATGGTAGTATTTGCCTGGGTAGAATATAAAAAATAAAAAACCTAAATATAAAGCACAAACAGGAACAAAAAACGATAACAGTGCAGCAGCAGCTACAGCTTTTCACGCGCACACACCGCCTAACTCACTTTTGCATTTCAAGTGTTTTAACACAAAGTAGTCCCAATTTGCACTCACGTGCAGTTACGCGGAAATTGCAGTTGTCTTTTAAAAAACGTTAGCTTAAGCCAATTTTGAATGCAAAAACAACACAGACAATGAATAAAGTAAGTTTATACGTTAAACATCCCCATAGCCTTCGTTTTTACTACTACTGGCATATTTTGCATAGCCTAAATCGCTGTTCAAATGTGAAGATCGGAAATTTTGAGTTTTTTGAAACTGCAAAATTGCCGATTTATCAAAACGGTCACAAAAAATGTGTAGTCACCAATTTGGCTTAAACTAACAGGAATGATAGATCAGTACCTCTACTACCTTTCCTGAAAATTTCGGAAAAATTCATGACTACACATTTTTTGAGACCGTTTTGAAAGATGGTCACCCTTTTTTGTCACTCAAAACACACATTATTCAAAATGGCGGCTACAAGCTAAATAAGCAAAACTGAAAATCAATAACAGAAATGTAAAACATGAATATTTTCTACTCCCGGACATAGTTATTTCCTGTCCCGGATAAAATGTCGGTAAGTCAACCTTTAAACACTTTTTCTGCCTTTCCTTTAGCATGTTTACGGTAAAAATCAGCAGCTCTAGACGCTTGTTATACCACTGTAGGCCTAGTCGGCTGTAATTTGTTGTGTTGATTTACGGTTGAATGAACTGTGGATAATTGCAAGTGAATACTTCACAATTCCAGGATTTAATGAGCAAAAAGACAGACCTATTCATGCGTTAACTATTGTTATGGTTTAGTGATGTAACAAATACTTGTAGAACATGTACAGCTACTAAAAATACTGCTCAAGCCCGAGTCAAGGTCATGTCATGTAGACCACATGAGTCATGTCGCGTTCGCCTCGATTACGGACACCGACAGACATAAACAAAACAAAGGATGAAAGGTATGCACATTACTCGGTACTGTCTCCGTTAAAATTTAATAATAATATAGCACTGATGTATTATTTCTATGATGAGTCCCTCCAAGTAGGGTCTATGTTCACTGAAAATTGTTCCCCAAAAATAGTTTGCTTTGTTCTCCAAAAATAAATCCATTTATTTTTATTATTATGTTCCCTTGGCCTTGTTCCCCAAAAATACTACCAATAACGGACAATGTTCCATTGTTCCCCAAAAATAAATGGCCTGTCCCCAAACCCCCTCTATGACCGCAGAGCAGAAATGCACCGTTGCCACCTCCCCTTCACCCACCACACCCCAATTAACACATCTACTGTACATGTATAAAAACAACAATTGATTTTTCTTTCAGGGATCTTTGCAGATGTTGCCACCTTCTGTCAAGTGGCATCTCCAAGTTCCAGCTCTGAGACTGAGCCTAGCCCTGGGTAAGCTAAAGCTATAAACTTTTAATATATTTGACCCCTGTGATATAGGTTAATTTAGCTAATGTTATGATATGGCAATATTTCGAGCCACCGAAGAGAGTGGAATTTAAAAAATGTACTTAAGCTACTCAAGCTACACGATCTATCTTACTAGCAAATGTTAACATTTCGAGCCACCCCATAGAGGGAAATTCGGGAATACATTTCTATGGTTCTTTAACGTGGTTTTTTTAAATGAAGATTTTAATAAGCTTGAGAAACATGATTTATTTGAGTGGCAGAACCCGATTTGTACGGATTTTTTTTATTATTCTCATTAAAGTAGCCATCCCGCCAACAAGTCAGATTTTATAAACATTATGTTCGCTGTTTCTAAACCTACTGATGACAAAGTGTATATATAACTTACATATTTTGAGAATCCAAAATCTACATACACAGTATAAACAGCTTTAACCAGCCGGACCAAACCCCAAAAGTAGAGTGTTGAATTAAGAGTTACCGGTACCATCCTTTTACGGATATTCAATCACGGGTATTTTAAGAACCTATTAATAAACCTATACTTTTAATCGGCACATATACATTGTTATATGACCTGAAAACCTGGATAGAGTTTCGATAAACGGTTTTCTAGGGTAATTTTGTAGTTATTTTGTGGGATAGCTATACTTTAAAAAAAAAAGAGGAGTGATAAGGGAGTCTGGTCAGGTTACAAAAACACAATTTCTTTTTTTGCCTAACTATAAGTATAATTGTCCCAGCTCATTAGGATACTTTACTTTTTTGTTTTTTTATTGAGATATTGTGAAATTCGATCACATAAAACAATGGATACACGAAGATACAACATGAAAGTTTCTCTGTGATGTTGACAGTTTACAGCGATATTATTAAAGACCGCCCCAGTTAAATTACAAATAATAGGACACTTTAAAGGGACATATGTCAATCTTGAAGATTTTGTCGAACATTTTATTAATAGTTTATTAGTCCAGTATCAATTTCACTTTAAAACTGCTTGCATATAATTAAATAAAATTTAGATGTGTTATTTGTCTTCGTTATTCTACCACAAGTTTAAATATATGATTGTTGCAATAATATCAGCAATTAGTAATAATATATAAATTATACAGTTATACTATAATTATAGAAAATAATATACAGGCATTTCATATCTCATCCTTTCCGTCGATGTGTTCTTGGGAAAGACACTTTCCCTTAGCCTCGTCCTTCGGATGGGGACGTAAACCGGGCGGTCCCGTGTATCGGTCTATCCTCAGAGCACGTTAAGGAACAATAGGAATCTATTCGATAATAAGGGTAGGGCACAGTTCCCAGATTCCTATGTATCCTTACCCTCTCTCTGGGCAGCTCTAAATAACCTATACTGTGCTGATGAGCCGTTTAACAACATTCAATCCATATCTCATCCTGTATTGCCCCGAGATGCCAATATCTGCCCGAGAGCTTATATTTGGGCGAAGGCCGGGCACGATATGAAAATGTAATATTTCATTCTATGTATGACATAAAAAAATTAAATATTTATTTCTCGGCGGATATAATAGCTGATCTTCCATGAGCGAGTGTTGATTTATTAAACGAGTTGGCAAACATATACAATGCGCGGCTTGTCGAGCATCAAATAATGTTTGCTGAAGAGTTTAAAAAATAATAGTTGATTTTGTGAGATTCTATTTATCACAC